>CM033474.1:214107540-214128358 GCA_019447015.1 Hymenochirus boettgeri | reverse complement strand
GCCCTCATCTCTGCTATCTCTGCTGAATATCATTCTGCACCTATCTATCTCTGCTACCTATCTATCTCTTGCTACCTATCTATCTCTGCTACCTATCTCATCTATGCTACCTATCTATTCTACCTATCTATCTCTGCTACCTATCTAACTTTTATCTCTGCTACCTACTATCTCTGCTACCTAATGCTCCTATCTAATCTGCTATCTATCTATCTCTGCTATCATCTCTCTATCTGTCTAATCTTATCTATCTATCTTCCTCTGCTATCTATATATCTTCTATCTGTCTATTATCTTTATTATCTATCTATCTCTATTATCTATCTATCTCTGCTATCTACTATATATCTATCTATCTTTGATATTTATCTCTCTATCTCTGCTACTTATCGATCTATATATCTAATCTCTGATTTTATCTATCTCTGCTATCTAGTCTTGCATCTATCTATTTAATATATCTATCTATCTCTGCTTTCATCTATCTATACTCTGCTTTCCATCTATCTATCTCTGCTATCTATCTATTATCATATTTATTATCTATCTGATCATCATCTCTATCGCTCTAACCCTATCTATATCTGCTATCTCTCTTGATCATCTCTGCTATCTGTCTATCTTGCTATCTTATATCTGCCTATCTGTCTATCTCTGCTATCTATCTATCTTGCTATCTATCTATTCTCTGCTATCTATCTCGTATTACCTATCTATCTCTGCTACACTCCTATCTTATGCTACCTTCTATCTCTGCTATCTGTCTATCTCTGCGATCTTATCTATCTCTGCTATCTATCTACTCTGCTATCTATCTACCATATCTATCTCTGCTACCTATCTATCTCTGCTACCTATCTATATATCTGCTTACCTATCTATCTCTGTACTATCATATCTTGCTACTATCTATCTCTGCTACCTATCTTGCTATCCTATTGTCTCTGCTATACTGTCTATCTATCTGACTATCTATTCTGTATCTATCTCTTCATCTGTCTATCTCAGCTACTCTATTCTATCATCTATCTCTGCTATACTATCTACTCTATCTATCTATCTATCTCTCATCTTTCTATCTTCTCTCTTGAATCTATTATCTCTTTTATTATCTATCTTGCATCTATCTACCTATCTATTTTGCTAGTCTATCTATCTCTCTATCTCTTCTACTCTATCTATCTCTGCGTATCTATATATCTCTGCTATTATCATCTCGCTATCTATTCTATCTCTGCTATCTATCTATCTCTGCATATCTATCTATCCCTGCATCTATCTATCTCTGCATATCTATCTCTGCTATACTATCTATCTCTGCTATCTATCTATCTATCTATCATCTCTATCTATCTCTGCTATCTATCTATTCTATCTATCTTATCTATCTGATATCTATCACCTATCTATACTCTGCTATCTATCTATATCTCTATCTATCTACATCTACTATTTGCTATCTATCTCTCTTGCTATCTATCTACCTATCTATCTCTGCTATCCTATCTATTCTGCTATCTATCTATCTATGCTATCTATCTATCTATCTCTGTTCTAGTACTATCTATCTCTGCTATCTATTATCTATCTATCTCTGCTACTCTATCATCTATCTCTGCTATCTACTATCTATCTATCTATTCTTATCATATTTCTATCTCTGCTATCTATCTATCTATCTATATCTGCTATCTATCTATCTATCTATCTACTGCTATACTATCTATCTCTGCTATCTATCTATCTCTATGCTAATCTATCTATCTGCGATCTATCTGATCTCTGACTATCTATCTATCTCTGCTATCTATCTATCTCTGCTAATATCTTCTGCTTATCTATATCTGCTCTATATCTGCTATCTTCTATCTCGCCTCTATCTATCTACGATGCTATCTATTCTATCTATCTCTGCTATCTATCTATCTAGCTCGCTGATACTATCTATCTATCTATCTGCTATCTATCTATCTCTGCTATCTATCTATCTCTGACTATTATCTATCTATCTCTGCTATCTATTCTTCTCTGATATCTATCTATCTATGCTATCTATCTACCTATCATCTTCGCTTATATCTACTACTCTATCTATCTCTGCTATCTATCTACCTATCTATCTCTCATTCTATCTATCTCTGCTATCTATCTATCTCTGCTATCTAGCCTACTCTTGCTACTACTTCTCTATCTATCTCTATCTATCTATCTATCTACTGCTATCTATCTATCTCTCTACATCTATATCTATTCTCTTCTACTATCTATCTCTGCTATCTATCTCTATCTCTGCTATCTATCTATCTATCTCTGATTCTATCTTCTGCTTTTGTATTCTCTTATCTATCTCTATTGTCTATCTTATCTGTCTATCTCTGCTACCTATCTATCTCTGCTACCTATCTATCTCTGCTACTATTTCTTACTATCTATCTCTGCTCTATCTATCTCTCTATCTATCTCTCTCTATCTATCTTCTATCTGCTATCTGTATCTATCTGTTATCTATCTATCTCTGCTATATGTCTATCTCTTGCTACTATTTATCTCCTATCTGTCTATCTCTATTCTGTCTATCTCTGCTATCTCGTCTATCTATCTCTGTCCTCTATCTCTGATCTATCCTCTGCTAACCTATCTATCTCTGCTACCTATCTATCTCTGCTACCTTCTATCTCTGCTACCTCTCTTATCTATGCTACTTATCTCTGCTATTCTGTCTCACTCTATTGCTAATTCTCTATCTGTCTATCTCTGTCACTCTGTCTATCTCTGCTATCTGTCATCTCTGCTATCTGCTCTAGTCTCTGCTATCTGCTCATCTATGCTATCTGTCTATCTACTGCTATCTTCTATCTCTGCTTATGTCTAATCTTCTATCTGTCTATCTCTCATATCTATCTATCTCTGCGTATCTAATCTATCTATCTCTGCTATCTATCTATATCTTCTATCTGTCTATCTTATATTATCTATCTATCTCTATTACTATCTATCTCTGCTATCTATTCTATATCTTCTATCTGTTCTATCTTCTACTATTATCTATCTTTATATCTATCTATCTCTATTATCTATCTATCTCTGCTATCTATCTATATATCTATCTATATCTATCTATATATCTATCTATCTTTGATATTTATCTATCTATCTCTGCTACTTATCTATCTATATATCTATCTCTGATATTTATCTATCTCTGCTATCTATCTATCTCTGCTATCTATCTATTTAATATATCTATCTATCTCTGTTTCCATCTATCTATCTCTGCTTTCATATACTATATCTAATCTATCCATCTATCTCTGCTATCTCATCTTACCTATCTATATCTGCTATCTATCTACTATCTATCGCTATCTATCTCTGCTATCTGTCTATCTCTGCTATCTATCTCTGCTATCTGTCTATCTCTCTGCTATCTATCTATCTCTGCTATCCTATATTATCTGCTATCATCTCCTATCATCTCTGCTACTGTCTATCTGTCCTCGTCATCTCTGCTATCTGTCTATTCTGCTATCTATCTATATCTGCTATCTATCTATCTCTGCTATCTACTACCTAACCTATCTATCTCTGCTACCTATCTATCTCTGCTACCTCTTCTTGCCGCTATCTATCCTGCCTACCTATCTATCTTGCACCTGTATCTCTGTCCTATCTATATCTCGACCTATCTATCTCTGCTTACCTATCTATCTCGCTCCTATCTATCTCTCTACGATCTATATCTCACTTCTATCTGCTACTCTTCTATCTTTCTTCATATCTATCTATATCTACCTATCTATCTATCTACATCTATCTCTGCTACCTCTCTAGCTATCTTACTCGTCTATCTCTCTTTTCTATCTATGCTCTATCTATCTATCTCTGCTATCTATCTTATCTCTGTCTATCTATCTCTATCTCTATTATCTTATACTTCTATCTCGGCTATCTATCTATCTCTGCTACTCTATCTATCTCTGCTACTCTATCTATCTTGACTATCTATCTATCTCTGCTACCTATCTATCCCTGCTATCCATATCATCTTGCTATCTATCTATCTATCTGCTATCTATCTACTATCTATCTCTGCTCTCTATCTACCTATCTTCTCTGCTATCTATCTATCTCTTCTATTGTCTATCTCTGCTATCTATCGATCTCTGCTATCATCTACTATGCATCTATCTCTATCTATCTATCTTCTATCTATCTACTATCTATTCACTGCTATCTATCTATCACTGCTATCTTATTATCTCTGTATCTATCTCTCTATCTTTCTTCTTTATCTATCTTCTTCTATCATCATCATCTATCTAGCTATGCTTTCTATCTCTGCTATCTATCTATCTCTGCTATACTATCTCAATCTATCTCGTATCTATCTATCTATCTGATCTCTGCTATCTATCTCCTCTATATCTGCTATCTTCTACTATCTATCTCTGCTATCTATCATCTTGATCTATCTATCTATGTCTATCTATTATCTCTTCTTATATCTTGCTATCTATCTATCTCTATCCTCTATCTATCTATCGCTATACTATCTGCATCTATCTATCTCTGCTATCTATCTATCTCTGCTACCTATCTATCTCTGCTACCTATCTATCTCTGACTACTCTATCTATCTCTGCTACATCATCTGCTACCTTATCTTCGCTATATCTATCTCGCTCGCTATCTATCTATACCTATCTATCTCTGCTACTATCTATCTCTGCTATTATCTTTATCTATCCTGCTACTATCTATCTCTGCTACCTATCTATCTCTGCTACTATCTATCTCTGACTATCTATCTATCTGTATCTGTCTATCTTTATCTTCTATGTCTATCTCTATCTGTCTATCTCTCTATCTGTTTCTATCTCTGCTATCTGTCTATCTCTGCTATCGTCTATCTCTGTATCGCTGTCTATCTCTGCTATCTGTCTATCTTATGCTATCTGTCTATCTTGCATCTGCTATCTCTGACTATCTGTCTATATCTGCTATCTGTCTATCTCTGCTATCTGTCTATCTCTGCTATCTGTCTATCTCTGCTATCTGTCTATCTCTGCTCATCTGTCTATCTCTCTCTGCTACACTGTCTATCTCTGCTACTCTGTACTATCTCTGCTATCTATCTATCTACTGCTACATATCTATCTCTGCTACTATCTATCTCTGCTATCTATCTATCTCTCTACATCTCTGCTATCTATCTGCTTCTATCTATCTATCTCTGCTATCTATCCTATCTATCTATCTCTCTATCTATCTATCCTGCTATCTATACTATCCCTATCTATCTCTGCTATCTATTCTACCTATCTATCTCTGCTATCTATCTATCTCTTCGCTATCTACTACTATCTCTGCTATCTCTATCTATCTCTGCCTATCAGTATCATCTCGGCTATCATCTATCTATTCTCTGCTACCTATTATCCTTGCTGCTTGTACCTATCTATCTCTGCTACCTATCTATCTCTTGCTACCTATCATCTCCGACCTACTACTATCCTGCTACCTATCATATCTCTGCTTCCTATCAATTCCCTACCTATCTATTGTACCTATCTATCTCTGGCTACCTATCTAGCTCCTGCTACCTATCTATCTCTGCTACATATCTTCTCTGATCTCTACTATTATCTCATCTATTCATCTACTATCACTCTTGATCTATCTGGCTATCTACTATCTATCTCTGCTATCTTCTATCTCTGCATCTATCTATCATCTCTGCTTCGACTATATCTGACTACTCATAGCTGCTCGTCTGCTATCTGTCATCTCTGCTATCTGTCATCTCTGCATCTGTCAATCTTGCACTTCCGATCTCTCTACTCGTCTCTTACCTGTCTTCTCTGCTACACTGTCATCTACTCTGCTATGCTCTCTCTTCTTCTCTGTCTCTCCATGCTACGTCTCTCTATCTTACTTGTCTTAGTTCTTTCACTGTCTACTCTTCTATCTATCGCTCTTCTATCATCTATCTATGCTATCCTATACTATCTCTGAATCTATTCATTCTGATCTCTACTCAGCTACTATCATCCTATCGCTATTCTCTATCTATCTACTATTCTCTGGCTATACTAGCGAAAAATACTCTCTCTTCTCCTATCTTTCATACTTCTCTGCTACTATCTCTCTATCCTTAACCTATCTACTCTACTGCTATACTATCTTTCTGCTACCTGTATCGTACTGCTATCTCTTTAAGCTCGGTGCTATCATCCTATCTCTGCTTCATCTATCTAATCTTCTCATCTCTCTGCTACCTAGTTTCTCTCACTCGCTACCTCTATCATCTGCTACCTTCTTCCTCTGCTACCATACTTTCTTGCTAACTATCTCTAGCTCTGTACCTATCCTCCCTCTACTATCTCTCTTGACTACTATCTCTATCTCTCTCATATACCTACTCGTCGTCTGCTACCAGTTCTCTCGGACTTACATCTTACCTATCTCTCTCTACCATCATGCTTCTGCTACCTATCTTCTCTCTGCTATCTACCTCCTAGCATCTATCTAGTTTCCCTCTGCTCTTACTCTATCTCTCTGCTTCCTCCTACTATTGTTCTATCTTCTGTCTTTCTATCTATCGATCTTCTATCTATCTAGTCCTGCTATCTCTTCTGCTATCGTTATCTCTGCTTCTCTATCTCGCTATCTGTTCTATCTCGCTATCTTCTACTTTAGTCTATGTCTATCTCTGTATCTACTCTGTCTATCTACTCTGCTATCGGATCAGCTCTGGTACTATCGTGCTACTATCTATATGCTATATCCTATCTATCGGTCGTATCCCTTGATCCGCTACTACTTTCGCTCTATCTCTCGTACCTATCTATCTCTGCTAACCTATCATCTCTGCTACCTATCTATCTATGATACCTATCTAATATATCTATCTATCTCTGCTATCTATCTATCTATCAATGCAATCGTCTATCTATCTTATCTATCTTGATCTATCTCTCTATCTCTGTACTATCTATCATACCTCTATATCTCGCTATCTATCTCTACCTATATATCTCTGAATCTATCATATTGGCTATCTATCTATCTCTGACCTATCACTATGCTACTATCTATCTCTCTTCGCCTATCTATCTCTCATACTTCTACCTGCACCGTATCTATTCTCTCTACCTATCTATGCATCTCTATCCTAGCTATCGCTGCTACCTATCTATCTCTGCTACCTATCGATCTCTGCTACTATCTATCTCTGCTACTATCTACTTGCTACATCTATCTCTGACTTACTCTATACCTACCTCTGCTAGCCATCTATCTCTGCACTGTCTATCTCGCAATCTCATGCTATCTATCTATCTCATGCTATCTATCTACTTCAGCTCTCATCTATCTGCTCACCTATCTATCTCTGCTACCTATATGCTCTGCTACCTATCTATCTCTGCTATCTATCTATTCTTATTCTGGCTAGTCTATACTCTATCTGCTATCTCGTCTATCTTATTGTCTATCTACTGCTATCTGTCTATCTATCTCTATCTGTCTATATCTCTGCATATCTGTTATCTCTTTGCTCTACCTGTCGGTCTTCTATCTATCTTGCTGTCTGTCTCCACCGTATCTATCTATGTATGCATCTATCCCTGCTATCTATCTATCTATGCTATCTATCTATACTCTGACATCTATCTATCTTCTGCTATCTATCATCGATCTATCTATATTTCTACTATCTATCTACTATATCTGCTATCTATCTATCTCTGTATCTATCTATCTCTGCTATCTCTCTATCTCTGCTATCTATCTACTATGCGTATCTATCTATCTCTGCTATCTATTTATTGCTATCTAATCTATCTCATGCTCTCATATTGCTATCTACCTATCAATCTCTACCTGCTTCTATCTTTCTGATCGTATCTATCCTCTTCTATATGTCTGTCTCGATCATCTTATTCTATATCTTCGATCATCTCTATCTATCTATGTCTGCATCTATCTCTACTGGCTATCTATCTATCTATCGTCTGATCTATCTATCTCTCTCGCTAAGCGTATCTATCTATCTATTCGCTCTCTGTCTTCTATCTTCTCTAATCTATCTAGTCTATCTATCTCTTGCTACGTCTGTGTATCTATCTACTTCTATTTCTGCTATCTATCTACCTCTATCTCTGGTCTATCTATTACCTTTATCTGCTCCTATCTATCGATCTCTCTCTATCTTCTGTATAACTACTATCTCTGGCTTACTTCTTCTATCTATCTTCTACTCTGCTAATCATCTATCTCTCTATCGTATCTATCATCTGCTTAGCTATTAGGTTCTGCTTCTATCTATCTGCTTCTATCTGTCTCTGCTAATCTATCATCCTTGCTATCGTATCATCAGCTCGTTCTATCTATCTATCTGCCTCTGCTATCTATCTTCTTCATCTGTATGTCTATCTATCGCATCTTTACTCGGATCTCTATCTATCTCGCTATCTCTTCTATCGTCTGTCATCTATCTCTCTATACTACTCTTCTACTCTCTCTACCTATCTGCTCGCGATCTACTACTATCTACTTCTGCAATATGTCTCTGTCTATCTATTCTATCCTATCTTGCTACTATCTATACTGCTATCTGTCTGTCTCTCTATCTTCTATTCTGCTTTATCTGCTCTCTGTACTATCTATTCTGTCCTATCTGTTTGCTATCTCTGCTATCTGCTGCATATCTCGATAATGCATCTATCCTGCTATCTTTATCTATGCTATCTGTCTATGATACTGTCTATTCGTCTGCTATCTGCTTCCTATCTGTCTTCCTCGATGTTTGTTCTGTCTACTTGCTATCGTCTCAGTCTTGCTGTCTATTCTGGACTGCTACCTGTACCTATCTCTGCTATATGTCTATCTCTGCGATCGATCTATCTCTGCTATCGTACTAGCTTATGCTAATGGTCCTTTCTGTATCTGATCTATCTTGCTATTCTATCTCTGCTATCAGGTCTATCTGCTATCTGCTGCTATCTTCTATCCTATCTGTCTATCTCTGCTCTACTCTGTCTATCCTGCTACAGCTCGATCTCTGCTATTATCTTAAACTGCTATATCATTCTATGCTCCTATCTCTCTCTGCTACCTATCTCTCTCTGTCACTGCTCTACTCTGCTCTACTAGTCTCATCGCTTCTGTCGATCCTATTTCTCTCTATGCTACCTATTGTCTTCTCTGCTACTGTCTCTCTCTGCTACTTTCTATCCTCTGACCTATCCTGTCTATCCTATCTCTGGCTACACTATATCTTCTCTGCTACCTATCTCTCTTGCTACGTCTTCTCTCATCGTCTATCTCTAGTATCTCTATCTATACCCACTAATCATCATCTCTGTCTCCTATCTCGATCTCTATGCTTAGTATCTATCTATCGCTCTTATCTATCTCTCTGTATCACTTATCTCTATCGTCCTAACTAATCCTTACTATCCGATCTATCTTGTATGCTTATCTAGCTCTGATTACGATCTATCTCTCATATCTATCTATCTTGCTATCTATTCATCTATGCTATCTTATATATCTATCTTCTGCTTACACTATCTATTCATCTCTGCTATTACTTCTCTCTTGCTACTACTAGTCTGCTTATCTCTTTTAAGTATATCTATTAACCTCTGCTATTCCTATCTATCTTGCTTTCTATCTATGCTATCTAATTATCTCTACCTATAGTATATCTGACTACTATCATATCTGCTATTCTAGCTTACCTATCTATCTGCTATCTATTCATCTCTCTCTGCTATCTCATCTCTGCTACCTATCTACTCTGCTATCTATCTATCTCTGTATCTATCTCTCTGCTATATATCTATATCTCTGCTATTATATCGCGCTCTATCTCATCTGATCTGTCTATCTCTTCGTCGATCTCTGCTATCTGCTATCTATCTCTGTCTATCTCTGTCTCTATCTCTGTACCTGTCTATCTCTGCTAACTGTCTATCTCTGCTACCTATCTATCTCTGCTACCTATCTATCTATGCTACCTATCTATCTCTGCAGTACCCTATATTCTCTGCTCCTATACTTGCACTATCTATCTTGCTGTAGCTATCTCTCGCTACTCATCCTACTATCTTTCTGCTACCTATCTATCTCTGCTACCTATCTCTCTACATCGATCTCTGGCTATTCTATCTCTGCTATCTATCTATCTCTGTATCCTATCTATCTCTGCTATCTATCTATCTCTATCTTCTATCTCTATCTGTACTATCTGCTTGTCTATCTCTGCTACCTTCTATCTCTGCTACCTGTCTATCTCTGCTACTGTCTATCTCTTGCTAACCCTATTCTATCTCTGCTACCTATCTATCTCTGCTTACCTATCTATCTCTGCTATCTATCTATCATCTGCTACATCGATCTTGCTATCATCTATCTCTGATCTATCTATCTCTGTATCCTATCTAATCTATCTCGCTATCATATCTTCTATCTCTGCTATCGTTATCTCTGCTATCTCTATCTCTGATCTATCTGCTTTTCTATCTCTGCTATCTCTATCTCTGCTATCTGTCTATCCTCTGCTATCTGCTATCTCTTGCTATCTGTCTATATCTCTGCTATCTGTCTATCTCTGACTTATCTGTCTATCTAGACTATCTGTCTATCTCTGTTACTCTGCTATCTTGCTACCGTGTCTATCTGCATCTGTCTATCTCGTCCCGGTCTTATCTCTGCTACCATCTCTCTCTGCTACTATATTCTCTCTATACCATCTATTGCTACCTATCTCTCCTTCTACCTATCTCTTTGCTACCTATCTCTATCGCTACCTATCTCGTCTCTGCTACCTATCTCTCTCTGTCTATCTCTCTGAGACCTAATCTTCTCTCTGCTACCTGTCTCTCTCTGCTACCTATCTCTCTCTGCTACCTATCTCTCTATGCTACCTATGCTCTCTCTGCTACCTATCATCTCTCTGCTACCTATCTCTCTCTGCTACCTATCTCTCTCTGCTACCTATCTCTCTGCTACCTATCTCTTGCTATCTACCTATCTCTCTCTGCTACCTATCTATCTCTGCTACCTATCTCTCTCTGCTACTACGCTCTCTGCTATATCTCTCTCTGCTACCTATCTCTCTCTGCTACCTATCTCTCTCTGTACTATCTCTCTCGACTACTATCTTCTCTGCTACCTATCTCTCTGCTACGATCTCTCTCGTACCTATCTCGCTGCTACCTATCTCTCTCTGCTACATCTCTTCTCGCTACTATATTTCTATGCTACCTATCTCTCTCTGCTACCGATCTCTCTCTGCTAACCTATCTCTCTCTGCTACCTTATCTTCTCCTGCATATCTCTCTCTGTACCTATATCTCTCTGCTACTATCCTCTTCTGCTACCTATCTCTCTCTGCTACCTATCTTCTCTGTCCTATCTCTCTGTACCTATCTCTCTTGCACTACTCTTCGCTCCGTATCTATCTCTGCGACTATATCTTCTCTGTACCTATCTATCTCTGCTACCTATCTCTCTATAGCTACCTATCTCTATCTGCTATCTATCTATCTCTGACCTATCATCTCTGCTACCTATCTCTCTCTGCCCTATCTCATCTCTGCTACGCTATATCTGCTCTCTATCTATTTCTGCTTAATCTTCTATCTCTTGCTATCTTCTATCTATGCTACCTGTCTAATCTACTGCTATCTATCTATCTTGCTGTATCTATCTATCCTGTATCTATCTACCTATCTATCTATGCTATCTATCTACTCTATCTATCTCTGACTATCTATCGTATCTGTATCTATCGATCTTGCTATCTATCGATAGCTCTGTCTATCTACTCGATCTGCTATCTACATCGATCTCTGTATCTGTCGATCTATGCATCTATCAATCTTCTAGACTATCTCTGCTGACCTATCTATCTCTGCTATCTATCTATCTACTGCTACCTATCTATCTCTGGCTACCTATCTATCTCTGCTACTATCCCATCTCTGCTATCTCTGCTACCTATCTATCTCTGCTACCTATCTATCTCTGCTATCTATCTACCTATCTATCTCTGCTATCTATCGATCTCTGCTATCTATCGATCTGTGCTACCTGATCCATCTCTGATATCTCTGCTACCTATCTATCTCTGTCTACCTCTCTATCTCTGCTACCTATCTATCTCTGCTACCTATCTGTCTATCATCTCTTCTATCTGTCTGTCTATCTTCTATCTATCTCTGACTATCCTATCTATCTAGCTACCTATTATCTCTGCTATCTTGCTACCTATCTATCTCTGACTATCTTGCTACCTATCTATCTCTGCTATCTCTGCTACCATCTATCTGCTATCTTCTACTATCTATCTGCATGCTACCTAATCTCTGCTACCTATCTATCTATGCGACCTACTATCTCTGTATATCTATCTATCTTGCTACTCTATATGTCTATATTACTCTTATAGTCTGTGTCTATCTATCTATCTATCTCTGATACTACTATCTACCTACTCTATACTACTTGTCTATCTTGCTACCTATCTATGACTCTGCTATCTTGCCTACCTATCTATCTCTGCTATCTTGCTACCTATCTATCTCTGCTATCTTGCTACCTAACTATCTCTGCTATCTTGCTACCTATCTATCTCTGCTACCTATCTATCTCTGCTACCTATCTATCTCTGCTACCTATCTATCTCTGCTACCTATCTGTCTATCTATCTCTTCTATCTGTCTGTCTATCTATCTATCTATGTCTATCTCTGGATCTATCTACCTACTATCTGATATCTTGATACCGATCTATCTCTGACTATCTGTACCTATCATCTTGCTACCTATCTATCTATGCTGCCTATCTATACTCTGCTGCTACTATCTATCCTGCTGCCTGTCTATCTCTGCTGCCTGTCTATCTCTGCTGCCTGTCTATCTCTGCTGTCTGTCTATCTACTGCTGTTGTCTATCACTCTGCTGTCTGTCTATCTATGCTGTCTGTCTATCTCTGCTGTCTGTCTATATCTCTGCTGTCTGTCTATCTCTGCTGTCTGTCTATCTCTGCTGTCTGTCTATCTCTGCTGTCTGTCTATCTCTGCTGTCTTCTTCTCTGCTATCTTGTCTATCTCTTCTATCGGCTATCTATGCTATCTGTCTATCTCTGCTTATTTCTATCTCTGCTATTCTATATCTCTGCTATCTGTCTATCTCTGCATCTGTCTATTGTTTGTCTATCTCTGCTATCGGCTTTCTGCTATCGGTAGAGATAGATAGATAATAGAGATAGATAGATAATAAAGATAGATAGATAATAAAGATAGATAGATAGTAAAGATAGATAGACAGATAGAAGATATAGATAGATAGCAGAGATAGATAGATAATAGAGATAGATAGATAATAAAGATAGACAGATAGAAGATATAGATAGATAGCAGAGATAGATAGATTAGATAGCAGAGATAGATAGATTAGATAGCAGAGATAGACAGATAGCAGAGATAGACAGATAGCAGAGATAGACAGATAGCAGAAATGTCTATACTATCTCTCTCTGCTAAATTCTATCTTCTATCTCGCTAAATCTTCTATCTATCTCTGCTATCGTCTATCTCATCTATCTCTGCTCTGCTATCTGTCATCTATCTATCTCTGCTATATGTCTATCTATCTATCTCTGCTATATGTCTATCTATCTATCTCTGCTATCTGTCTATCTATCTATCTCTGCTATCTGTCTGACTATCTATCTCGTCTATCTAGCTCTCTCTGCTATCTATCTATCTCTGCTATCTATCTCTCTATCTCTGCTATCTATCTCTCTATCTCTGCTATCTATCTATCTATCTATCTATCTATCTAGCTAATATATCTATCTATCTATCTACCTATCTATCTCTGATATTTATCTATCTATCTATCTATCTATATATCTATCTCTGCTATCTGGCTATCTATCTATCTCTATCTGTCTATCTATCTTTCTCTGCTATCTGTTCTATCTATCTTTCTCTGCTATCTGTCTATCTATCTTCTCTCTCTATCTGTCTATCTATCTCTGCTAAATGTCTATCTATCTATCTCTGGCTAAATGTCTATCTATCTCTGCTAAATGTCTATCTATCTATCTCTGCTATCTGTCTATCTATCTATCTCTGCTATTCTTGTCTATCTATCTATCTCTGCTATCTATCTATCTATCTATCCTCTGCTATATTGTCTATCTATCTATCTCTGCTATATGCTATCTATCTTCTCTTCTTATCTCTATCTCATCTATCTCTGCTATCTGTCTATCTATCTATCTATCTCTGCTATCTGTCTATCTATCTATCTCTGCTATCTTATCGTCTATCTATCTATCTCTGATATTTATCTATCTATATTATCTATCTACTCTGCTATCTATCTATCTATCATAATCTATCTATCTATCTCTTCTATCTCTGCTATCTATCTATCTCTGCTATCTATCTATCTCGCTATCTATCTACTCATCGCTGCCTATCCATCTATCTCTGCTATCCAGCTATCTATCTATCTATCTCTGATATTTATCTATCCTATATTATCTATATATCTCTTCTATCTATCTGTCTATCTATCGCTATTATCTATCTATCTCTGCTATCTATCTATCTATATAATCTATCTATCTATCTCTATCTCTTCTATCTATCTATCTATCTATCTCTGCTATCCATCTATCTCTGCTATCCATCTATCTTCTGCTATCCATCTCTGCTATCCATCTATCTCTGCTATCCATCTATCTCTGCTATCCATCTATCTCTGCTATCTATCTATCTCTGCTATCTATCTATCTCTGCTATCTATCTACCTATCTATCTCTGCTACCTATCTATCTCTGCTACCTATCTAATCTCTGCTACCTATCTCTCTCTGCTACCTATCTCTCTCTGCTACCTATCTCTCTCTGCTACCTATCTATCTCTGCTACCTATCTATCTCTGCTACCTACATCTACTCTCCTACTATCTCTCTGCTACCTATCCTATCTCTGCTACCTATCTATCTCTGCTACCTAATCTATCTCTGTCTATCTATCTGCTACCTATCTATCTCTGCTACCTATCTATCTTCTGCTACCTATCTATCCTGCTATCTATCTATCTCTGCTATCTATCTCTTCTATCTGTCTATCTATCTATCTATCTTCTATCTCTGCTATCTATCTATATCTTCTATCTGTCTATCTATCTTTATTATCTATCTATCTCTATTATCTATCTATCTCTGCTATCTACTATATATCTATCTATCTTTGATATTTATCTCTCTATCTCTGCTACTTATCTATCTATATATCTATCTCTGATATTTATCTATCTCTGCTATCTATCTATCTCTGCTATCTATCTATTTAATATATCTATCTACTCTGCTTTCATCTATCTATCTCTGCTTTCCATCTATCTATCTCTGCTATCCATCTATCTATCTATATCTATCTATCTAATCTATCCATCTATCTCTGTCATCTATCTACCTATCTATATCTGCTATCTATCTTGCTATCTATCTCTGCTATCTGTCTATCTCTGCTATCTATCTCTGCTATCTGTCTATCTCTGCTATCTATCTATCTCTGCTATCTATCTACTCTGCTATCTATCTATCTACCTGATCTATCTCTGCTACCTGTCTATCTCTGCTACCTGTCTATCTCTGCTATCTGTCTATCTCTGCTATCTATCTATCTCTGCTACTATCTACCTATCTCTCTCTGCTACCTATCTATCTCTGCTACCTATCTATCTCTGCTACCTATCTATCTCTGCACCTATCTATCTCTGCTACCTATCTATCTCTGCTACCATCTATCTCTGCTACCTATCTATCTATCTTCGATCGCTATCTGTCTATCTCTGCTATCTGTCTATCTCTTCTATCTGTCTATCTCAGCTATCTATCTACCTATCTATCTCTGCTATCTATCTACCTATCTACTCTCTCTGCTATCTATCTATCTCTTCTATCTGTCTATCTCTGCTATCTATTTATCTCTTCTATCTGTCTATCTCTGCTATCTATCTATCTCTGCTATCTATCTACCTATCTACTTTGCTATCTATCTATCTCTGCTACTCTGCTACCTATCTATCTCTGCTATCTATCTATCTCTGCTATCTATCTATCTCTGCTATCTATCTATCTCTGCTATCTATCTATCTCTTGCTATTATCTATCTATCTCTGCTATCTATTAATTCTGTCTATCTCTATCTCTGCTATCTCTATCTTGCTATCTATCATCTCTGCTATCTATCTATCTCTCTATCTATCTATCTCGCATCTATCTATCTATCTTATCATATCTATCTATCTATCTATCTATATCTATCTATCTATCTATCTATCTATCTCTGCTATCTATCTATCTATCATCTCTGCTATCTATCACCTATCTATCTCTGCTATCTATCTATCTCTGCTATCTATCTACCTATCTATCTTTGCTATCTACTATCTCTGCTATCTATCTACCTATCTATCTCTGCTACCTATCTATCTCTGCTATCTATCTCTGCTATCTATCTACCTCTGCTATCTATCTATCTCTGCTATCTATCTATCTCTGCTATCTATCTATCTATCTCTGCTATCTATCTATCTATCTCTGCTATCTATCATCTATCTATCTATCTATCTATCTATCTATCTCTGCTATCTATCTATCTATCTCTGCTATCTATCTATCTATCTATCTCTGCTATCTATCTATCTATCTATCTCTGCTATCTATCTACTCTATCTATCTCTGCTATCTATCTACCTATCTATCTCTGCTATCTATCTATCTCTCGCTACTATCTATCTCTGCTATCTATCATCTCTGCTATCTATCTATCTCTGCTATCTATCTATCTCTGCTATCTATCTCTCTGCTATCTATCTCTCTCTGTTATCTATCTATCAATATCTGCTATCTATCTATCTCTCTGCTATCTCTCTATCTCTGCTATCTATCTATCTCTGCTATCTATCTATCTCTGCTATCTATCTCTCTGCTATCTATCTATCCTCTATCTTCTATCCTATCTCTGCTATCTATCTATCTATCTCTGCTATCTATCTATCTCTGCTATCTAATCTATCTCTGCTATCTATCTACCTATCTATCTCTGCTATCTATCTACCTATCTATCTACCTATCTAATCTCTGCTATCTATCTACCTATCTATCTCTATCCTATCTATCTACCTATCTATCTCTGCTATCATCTATCTCTACTATCTATCTATCTCTGCTATCTATCTATCTCTGCTATCTATCTATCTCTGCTACTATCTATCTCTGCTATCTATCTATCTCTGCTATCTATCTATCTCTGCTATCTATCTATCTCTGCTATCTATCTATCTCTCATCTATCTATCTCTGCTACCTATCTATCTCTGCTACCTATCATCTCTGCTATCTATCTATCTCTGCTATCTATCTATCTATCTCTGCTATCTATCTATCTATCTCTGCATCTGTCTATCTCTGCTATCTGTCTATCTCTATCTGTCTATCTCTATCTTCTATCCTATCGTCTATCTCTGCTACATATCTATCTCTGCTACCTATCTATCTCTCGCTATATCTCGCTAACTTTCTATCTCTGCTATCTCTGCTACCTATTATCTATCTCTGCTACCTATCATCATCTGCTACCTATCTATCTCTGCTACCTATCTATCTCTGCTACCTATCTATCTCTGCTATCTATCTATCTCTGCTATCTATCTATCTCTGCTATCTATCTATCTCTGCTATCTGTCTATCTCTGCTATCTGTCTATCTCTATCTGTCTATTCTTGATCTATCTCTGCTACCTATCTATCTCTGCTACCTATCTATCTCTGCTACCTATCTATCTCTCTTACCTTATCTATCTCTGCTACCTGTCTATCTCTGCTACCCCTGTCTATCTCTGCTACCTGTCTATCTCTGCTATCTGCTATCTCTGCTATCTGTCTATCTCATCTGTCTATCTCTATCTGTCTATCTCTATCTGTCTATCTCTGCTATCTGTCTATCTCTGCTATCTGTCTATCTCGCTATCTGTCTATCTCTGCTATCTGTCTATCTCTGCTATCTGTCTATCTTGCTATCTGTCTATCTCTGCTATCTAATCTATCTATCTCTGCTATCTATCTATCTATCTCTGCTATCTATCTATATCTTCTATCTGTCTATCTTTATTATCTATCTATCTCTATTATCTATCTATCTCTGCTATCTATCTATATCTTCTATCTGTCTATCTATCTTTACTATCTATCTATCTTTATTATCTATCTATCTTTATTATCTATCTATCTCTCTTATCTATCCATCTCTGCTATCTATCTATATATCTATCTATATATCTATCTATATATCTATCTATCTTTGATATTTATCTATCTATCTCTGCTACTTATCTATTATTATACATCTCTGATATTTATCTATCTCTGTCTATCTATCTATCTCTGCTATCTATCTATTTAATATATCTATCTATCTCTCTTGCTTTCCATCTATCTACTCTGCTTTCCATCTATCTATCTAATCTATCCATCTATCTCTGCTATCTATCTACCTATCTATATCTCTGCTATCTATCTACCTATCATATCTGCTATCTATCTCTGCTATCTGTCTATCTTGCTATCTATCTCTGCTATCTGTCTATCTCTCTATCTATCTATCTCTGCTATCTATCTATCTCTGCTATCTATCTACCTATCTATCTCTGCTACCTGTCTATCTCTGCTACCTGTCTATCTCTGCTATCTGCTATCTCTGCTTCATATCTATCTCTGCTATCTATCTATCTCTGCTATCTATCTACCTATCTACTCTATCTCTGCTACTGCTATCTCTGCTCCTCTATCTTGCTACTATCTATCTCTGCTACCTATCTATCTCTGCTACCTATCTATCTCTGCTACCTATCTATCTCTGACTACCTATCTATCTCTGCTACCTATCTATCTCTCTATCTTTCTATCTCTGCTATCTGTCTATCTCTTCTATCTGTCTATCTCAGCTATCTATCTACCTATCTATCTCTGCTATCTATCTACCTATCTATCTCTGCTATCTATCTATCTCTTCTATCTGTCTATCTCTGCTATCTATCTATCTCTGCTATCTATCTACCTATCTATCTTTGCTATCTATCTATCTCTGCTATCTATCTACCTATCTATCTCTGCTACCTATCTATCTCTGCTATCTATCTATCTCTGCTATCTATCTATCTCTGCTATCTATCTATCTCTGCTATCTATCTACCTATCTATCTTTGCTATCTATCTATCCTGCTATCTATCTACCTATCTATCTCTGCTACCTATCTATCTCTGCTATCTATCTATCTCTGCTATCTATCTATCTCTGCTATCTCTATCTGTCTATCTATCTCTGCTATCTATCTATCACTGCTATCTATCTATCTCTGCTATCAATCTATCTCTGCTATCTATCTATCTCTGCTATCTATCTATCTATCTCTGCTATCTATCTATATCTCTGCTATCTATCTATCTATCTCTGCTATCTATCTCTATCTATCTCTGCTATCTACTATCTCTGCTATCTTCTATCTCTGCATCTATCTACTCTGCTTATCTATCTATCTCTGCTATCTCTCTCTATCTCTCTTGCTATCCATCTCTATCTCTGCTATCTATCTATCTCTGCTATCTATCTATCTCTTCTACCTATCTATCTCTGCTACCTATCTATCTCTGCTACCTATCTATCCCTGCTACCTATCTATCTCTGCTACCTATCTATCTCTGCTACCTATCTATCTCTGCTCCTATCTATCTCTGCTACCTATCTATCTCTGCTTATCTATCTACCTATTATCTGCTACTATCATCTCGTCTACCTATCTATCTCGTGCTACCTATCTATCTCTGCTACCTATCTATCTCTGCTATCTATCTATCTCTGCTATCTATCTATCTCTGCTATCTCTATCTCTATCTGTTCTATCTCTATCTGTCTATCTCTGCTATCTGTCTATCTCTGCTATCTGTCTATCTCTGCTATCTGTCTATCTCTGCTATCTGTCTATCGCTGCTATCTGTCTATCTCTGCTATCTGTCTATCTCTGCTATCTGTCTATCTCTGCTATCTGTCTATCTGTCTATCTCTGCTATCTGTCTATCTCTGCTATCTGTCTATCTGTCTATCTCTGCTATCTGTCTATCTCTGCTATCTGTCTATCTCGCTATCTGTCTATCTCTGCTATCTGTCTATCTCTGCTATCTGTCTACTCTCTGCTATCTGTCTATCTCTGCTATCTGTCTATCTCATCTGCTATCTCTATCTGTCTATCTCTGCTATCTGTCTACTCTGCTATCTGTCTATCTCTGCTATCTGTCTATCTATCCTCTGCTATCATCTATCTATCTTCTGCTATCTATCTATCTCTGCTATCCTATCTATCTCTGCTACTATCTATCTCTGCTATCTATCTATCTCTGCTATCTATCTAGCTACTGCTATCTATCTATCTCTATCTCTGCTATCTATCTATCTATCTCTGCTATCTATCTATCTCTGCTATCTATCTATCTCTGCTATCTATCTACCTATCTACTGCTATCTATCTCTACCTATCTATCTCTGCTATCTATCTATCTCTGCTATCTATCTACCTATCTCTGCTATCTATCTACTCTATCTATCTCTGCTATCTATCTATCTCTCGCTATCTATCTATCTCTGCTATCTATCTATCTCTGCTATCTATCTATCTCTGCTATCTATCTATCTCTGGCATCTATCTATCTCTTAATCATCTGCTATCTATCT
>CM033474.1:213742367-214107384 GCA_019447015.1 Hymenochirus boettgeri | reverse complement strand
TATCTCTGCTACCTAATCATTCTCTGCTACCTATCTATCTCTGCTATCTATCTACCTGCTATCTAATCTCTGCTATCTACGATCTATATGCTATCTATCGATCTGTGCTACCTACTATCCATCTCTGATATCTCTGTACCTATCTATCTCTGTTACTACTATCTCTCTGTACCTATCTATCTCTGATAAATCTGTCTATCATCTCTTCTATCTGTCTGTCTATCTCATCTATCCTGATATCTATCTATCACCTATCTACTCTTGCTATCTTGCTACCTATTATCTCTGCTATCTTTACCTATCTATCTCTGACCTATTTGCTACCATCTATCTCTGCTATCTATGCTACTTCTATCTCTGCTACCTATCTATCTCTGCTACCTATCTATCTCTGCTACCTATCTATCTCTGCTACCTATCTATCTCTGCTACCTATCTGTCTATCTATCTCTTCTATCTGTCTGTCTATCTATCTATCTATCTCTGATATCTATCTATCTTACCTATCTATCTCTGCTATCTTGCTACCTATCTATCTCTGCTATCTTGCTACCTATCTATCTCTGCATCTTGCTACCTATCTATCTCTGCTATCTTGCTACTATCTATCTCTGCTACCTATCTATCTCTGCTACCTATCTATCTCTGCTACCTATCTATCTCTGCTACCTATCTATCTCTGCTACCTATCTATCTCTGCTACCTATCTGTCTATCTATCTCTTCTATCTGTCTGTCTATCTATCTATCTATCTATCTATCTCTGATATCTATCTACCTATCTATCTCTGATCTTGCTACCTATCTATCTCTGCTATCTTGCTACCTATCTATCTCTGCTACCTATCTATATCTGCTGCCTATCTATCTCTGCTGCCTATCTATCTCTGCTGCCTGTCTATCTCTGCTGCCTGTCTATCTATGCTGCTCGTCTATATCTCTGCTGTCAGTTATCTCTGCTGTCTGTCTATCTCTGCTGTCTGTCTATTCTGCTGAGCAGAGATAGATAGATGGAAAGCAGAGATAGATAGATATATTAAATAGATAGATAGCAGAGATAGATAGATAGCAGAGATAGATAAATATCAGAGATAGATATATAGATAGATAAGTAGCAGAGATAGATAGATAAATATCAAAGATAGATAGATATATAGATAGATAATAGAGATAGATAGATAATAGAGATAGATAGATAATAAAGATAGATTAGATAATTAAAGATAGATAGATAGTAAAGATAGATAGACAGATAGAAGATATTCGCTAGATAGCCAGAAGGATAAGATAGATAAATAGAGATAGATAGATAATAAAGATAGACAGATAGGAAGATTCTAGATAGGATAGCAGAGATTAGCATAGATTAGAATAGCAGAGATAGATAGATTAGAAGCAGAGGATGAGAAGGATAGCAGAGACTAGGGGACAGATTAGCGAGATTAGACAGATTAGCAGAGATAGGCACAGATAGCAGAGTAGAACAAGATAGCCGAGATAGACAGCGAGCAGAGAGAGAACAGATAGAGATAGAAGATAGAGATAGACGAAAGAGATAAGACAGATAAAGCAGAGGAGAGACACGAATAGCAGAGATAGACAGGTTAGCAGCGATTAGACAGGTAGAGAGGATCAGACAGGTAGCAGTAGCCGAGATAGATAAGTAGCAGAGATAGATAGGTAGCGAGGATAGATAGGTAGACCAGAGATAGATAGGTAGCAGAGGAAGCCAGATTAGAGAGATAGGAAAGATGCAGAGATAGACAGATAGCAAGAGATATGACAGATAGCAGAGATAGATAGATAGCAGAGATGCGATAAGGGATAGACAGAGATAGATAGATAGCAGAGATATATCAGATAAGCAAGAGATAGATAGATAGCAGGAGATAGATAGTAGCAAGAGATAGATAGGGAGCAGAGATAGATAGGTAAAGCAGGAGATTACGATAGCGGGTAGGCAGAGATAGCATAGGGTTAGCAGAAGATCAGACAGATAGAGATAGACAGATAGAAGATAGACAGATAGACGAATAGACAGGCATAGCAGAGCGAGATCAGATAGCAGGAGGAATATTAGAAGATTAGATAGCAGAGATAAGATAGATAGATAGCAGAGATAGATGTAAGATAAGCCAGATGAGAGATAGGTAGCAGAGATAGATAGGTAGCAGAGATAGAATAGATAGCAGAGATAGGATTAGATAGCAGAGATAGATCGATAGCAGGAGTAGATTAGTAGCCGAGATGAGATTAGAATAGCGGAGAGATCGATAGATAGCCAGAGATAGATAGATAGGGGGGGGGGGTGGGGGGGGGGGGGGGGGGTGGGGGGGGGGGGGGGGGGGGGGGGGGGGGGGGGGGGGGGGGGGGGGGGAGGGGGTGGGGGGGGGCCCCCCCCCCCCCCCCCCAAAGAGGGGGGCGGGGGGGGGGGGGGGGGGGGGGGGCGGGGTGGGGGGGGGGGGGGGGGGGAGGGGGGGGGGGGGGGGGGCGGGGGGGGGGGGGTACAAACAAAAAACAAAAAAAAAAAAAAAAGGGGGGGGGGGGGGGGGGGGGGGAAAAATTAAAAAAAAAAAAAAAAAAGGGGGGGGGGGGGGGCTTTTTTTTTCAAAAAAAAAAAAAAAGGTGGGGGGGGGGGTGGGTGGGGGGGGGGGGGGGGGGGGGGGGGGGGGGGGGGGGGGGGGGGGGGGCCAACGTGTAACACTCACAAAAAAAAAAACACAAAAAACAAGGGGGGGGGGGGGGGGGGCCCCCACCCGCCCCCCACCAAAAAAAAAAAAAACAAAAAAAGGGGCGGGGGGGGGGGGGGGGGGGGGGGGGGGGGTGGGGGGGGGGGGGGGGAAAATTTTCTTTTTTTTTAAAAAACAAAAAAAAAAAAAAAAAAAAAAAAAAAAGGGGGGGGGGGGGCGGGGGGGGGGTGGGGGGGGGGGGGGGGGGGACGACCTCCCCACAAAAATCTTTTAAAAAAAAAAAAAAAAACAAAAAAAAAAAAAAAAAACCAAAACAAGCAAAAAAAAAAAAAAAAAAAAAAACAAAAAAAAAAAACCAAACAAAAAAAACAAAACCGGGGGGGGGGGGGGGGGGGGGGGGGGGGGGGGGGGGGGGGGGGGGGGGGGGCGGAGGGGGGGGGGGGGGGGGGGGGGGGGGGGGGTGGGTGGGGGGGTGTGGGGGGGGGGGGGGGGGGGGGGGGGGGGGGGGGGGGGGGGGGGGGGGGGGGGGGGGGGTGGGGGGGGGGGTGGGGGGGGGCTGCCGCACGCAAAAAATTTTAAAAAAAAAAAAAAAAGGGGGGGGGGGGGGGGGGGTCAGGGGGGGGGGGAGGGGTTTTTTTTAAAGGGGGGGGGGGGAGGGGCGGGGGGTGGGGGGGGGGGGGGGGGCAGATAGATAGGATAGCAGAGATAGACAGGTAAGATAGATAGAGAGATAGTGAGAGTAGATAGATAGCAGAGATAGATAGAGTAGATAGAGCAGATAGGAGTAGATAGATAGCAGAGAGATTAGATGTAAGATAGATAGAAGAGATAGATATAAGATAGCAGTAGAGAGCAGAGATAGATAGATAGAGAAGAGAGATAGGGGAAAAAGATAGATAGCAGAGGGGGGGTTGAGAGGGGAGATAGATAGATAGATAGCAGAGGATAGATAGATAGCAGAGATAGATAGATAGCAGAGATGTAGATAAGCGAGAGATCAGTAAGATAGCAGAGATAGAGATAGATAGATAGATAGAAGCAGAGATAGATAGATAGCAGGAGATAGATAGATAGCAGAGATAGATAGATAGCAGAGATAGATAGATAGCAGAGATAGATAGATAGCAGAGGATAAGAGAGATAGCAGGAGATAGATAGATAGCAGGATAGATAGATAGCAGAGGTCAGGATAGAGAGTAGATAGCAGTAGATTAGATGGTAGATAGATAGCAGAGATAGATGCAGGTAGATAGATAGCAGAGTAGATAGATAGATGTAGAAGCAGCAGATAGATAGATAGATAGATAGCAGAGATAGATAGATAGATAGCATAGTAGATAGATAGATAGATAGATAGCGAGAGATAGCGAGAGATATAGAGATAGATAGCAGAGATAGATCAGATAGATAGCAGAGATAGATATAGAGAGATAGCAGAGATAGATAGATAGCAGAGATAGATAGATAGCAGAGATAGATAGATAGCAGAGATAGATAGCAGAGATAGATAGGTAGCAGAGATAGATAGGTAGATAGATAGCAGAGATAGATAGATAGCAAAGATAGATAGGTAGATAGATAGCAGAGATAGATAGTAGAAGAGATAGACGGGTAGATAGATAGCGAGATAGATAGATAGATAGATAGCAGAGATAGATAGATAGATAGATAGATAGATAGATAGATAGATAGCAGAGATAGATAGATAGATAGATAGATAGATAGAGAGGATAGATGATAGCAGAGATAGATAGATAGCAGATAAAAAAGGGTATAGATAGATAGCAGAAGAGATAGATAGATAGCAGAGATAGATAGATAGCAGAGTAGAGATAGATAGCGAGATAGATAGATAGCAGAGATGATAGATAGCAGAAGATAGATAGATAGCAGAGATAGCTAGATGCAGAGAAGGAAGATAGCAGAGATAGATAGGTAGCAGAGATAGAAGAGAATGATAGATAGCAAAATAGAGGTAGATAGATAGAAGATAGATAGATAGAGATGACAGATAGAAGAGATAGATAGATAGCAGAGATAGACAGATAGAAGAGATAGATAGATAGCAAGAGATAGATAGGTAGATAGATAGCAGAGATAGATAGGTAGATAGATAGCTGAGATAGACAGATAGAAGAGATAGACAGATAGCAGAGATAGACAGATAGCAGAGATAGATAAGAGCAGAGATAGAGGTAGCAGAGATAGATGGTAGCAGAGATAGATAGGTAGCAGAGATAGATAGGTAGCAGAGATAGATAGGTAGCAGAGAAGATAGGTAGCAGAGATAGATAGGTAGCAGAGATAGATAGGTAGATAGATAGCAGAGATAGATAGATAGCAGAGATAGACAGATAGCAGAGATAGACAGGTTGCAGAGATAGACAGGTAGCAGAGATAGATAGGTAGATAGATAGCAGAGATAGATAGATAGCAGGATAGATAGATAGCAGAGTAGACAGTAGCAGAGATAGATAGCAGAGATAGACAGATAGCAGAGATAGATAGCAAGATAGATAGCAGATATAGATAGGTAGATAGAAGCAGAGATAGATGGATAGATTAGATAGATAGATATAGATAGATAGATGGATAGCAGAGATGATGGAAAGCAGAGATAGATAGATGGAAAGCAGAGATAGATAGATATATTAAATAGATAGATAGCAGAGATAGATAGATAGCAGAGATAGATAAATATCAGAGATAGATATATAGATAGATAAGTAGCAGAGATAGAGAGATAAATATCAAAGATAGATAGATATATAGATAGATAGCAGAGATAGATAGATAATAGAGATAGATAGATAATAAAGATAGATAGACAGATAGAAGATATAGATAGATAGCAGAGATAGATAGATAGATAGATAGATAGACAGATAGAGAGATAGATAGATAGAAGATAGATAGCAGAGATAGATAGGTAGCAGAGATAGATAGGTAGCAGAGATAGATAGGTAGCAGAGATAGATAGGTAGCAGAGATAGATAGCAGAGATAGAGAGGTAGCAGAGATAGATAGTAGCAGAGATAGATAGGTAGCAGAGATAGATAGGTAGCAGAGATAGATAGGTAGCAGAGATAGATAGGTAGCAGAGATAGATAGGTAGCGAAGAGAGATAGGTAGCAGAGAGAGATAGGTAGCAGAGATAGATAGGTAGCAGAGATAGATAGGTAGCAGAGATAGGATGGTAGATAGATAGCAGAGATAGATAGCAGAGATAGATAGATAGCAGAGATAGATGGATAGCAGGAGCTAGATGGATAGCAGAGATAGATGGATAGAGAGATAGAGAGATAGCAGAGATAGATGGATAGCAGAGATAGATGGATAGCAGAGATAGATAGATAGATAGATAGAAGAGATAGAGATAGATAAGATTAATAGATAGATAGATAGCAGAGATAGATAGATAATAGCGATAGATAGACAGATAGATAGAAGAGATATATAGATAATATAGATAGATAAATATCAGAGATAGATAGATAGATAGATGGATAGCAGAGATAGATGGATAGCAGAGATAGATAGATAGCAGAGATAGATAGATAGCAGAGAGAGATAGATAGCAGAGATAGAAGAGATAGATAGATAGATTATATAGATAGATAGATAGCAGAGATAGATAGATAATATAGATAGATAAATATCAGAGATAGATAGATAGATCGATAGATAGCGAGAGATAGATAGATCGACAGATAGCAGAGATAGATAGATAGACAGATAGCAGAGATAGATAGATAGACAGATACGATAGATAGGAATATAGCAGAGATAGATAGATAGACATATAGCAGAGATAGATAGATAGACAGATAGCAGAGATAGATAGATAGACAGATAGCAGAGATAGATAGATAGACAGATAGCAGAGATAGATAGATAGACATTTAGCAGAGATAGATAGACCTTTAGCCAGAGATAGATTAGATAGACATTTAGCAGAGATAGATAGACAGATAGCAGAGAAAGATAGATAGACAGATAGCAGAGAAAGATAGATAGACAGAGATAGACAGATAGAGATAGATAGATAGCCAGATAGCAGAGATAGATATATAGATAGATAGATAGATAGATAAATATCAGAGATAGATAGGTAGATAGATAGATAGATAGTATTAGCTAGATAGATAGAGATAGATAGATAGATAGCAGAGATAGAGAGATAGATAGGAGATAGAGAGTAGATAGCAGATGATAGAGAGATAGATAGTAGCAGAGATAGATAGATAGCAGAGAGATAGATAGACAGATAGCAGAGTAGATAGATAGAGATAGCAGAGATAGATAGATGACAGATAGCAGAGATAGATAGATAGACATATAGCAGAGAGATAGATAGACAGATAGCAGAGATAGATAGATAGACAGATAGCAGAGATAGATAGATAGACATTTAGCAGAGATAGATAGATAGACATTTAGCAGAGATAGATAGATAGACATTTAGCAGAGATAGATAGACAGATAGCAGAGAAAGATAAGATAGACAGATAGCAGAGAAAGATAGATAGACAGAGCAGAGAAAGATAGATAGACAGATAGCAGAGAAAGATAGATAGCAGATAGAGATAGATAGATAGCCAGATAGCAGAGATAGATATATAGATAGATAGATAGATAGATAAATATCAGAGATAGATAGGTAGATAGATAGATAGATAGTATTAGCTAGATAGATAGATAGATAGCAGAGATAGATAGATAGCAGAGATAGATAGATAGCAGAGATAGATAGATAGCAGAGATAGATAGAGAGCAGAGATAGATAGAGAGCAGAGATAGATAGATTAGATAGATAGATAGATAATATAGATAGATAGCAGAGATAGATAAATATCAGAGATAGATAGATGATAGATAGATGATAGATAGATAATATAGATAGATAGCAGAGATAGATAAATATCAGAGATAGATATATAGATAGATAGATAAATATCAGAGATAGATAGATAAATAGCAGATAGACAGATAGAAGAGATAGATAGATAGCAGAGATAGATAGATAGATAGATAGATAGATAGATAATATAGATAGATAGATAGCAGAGATAGATAAATAATCTATATAATTATATATAATCTATATATAAAATATATAATCTATATATAAAATATATAATCTAGATAATAGTTAGGGCCCTGCTGAAAGAGTCTACCTTGACGTGGTAGCAGCAGGGCTTACAAATCTTTTGGCCAACATCTTTTTTACATTAGAAAGTAGGGCTTTCTAATGTAACGTACCAGTTGCACCAACATGTTTTTAGTGTTTTCTAAAAATAGAGAAGCGTATAAATAACTATTTAAAAAAAAAAAATTATGAAATTTGCCACGCCCTCGCGCTAAGCCACACCCAATGCTAAGCCACACCCACTTTGCCGCGGCGCGCTACGCGCGACGCTCAGTCTAGGGGCGGTATTCAAAAGTATTTTCAGGTGCCAAAAACCCTAGGGACACCCCTGTTGGTGTTGCATGCAGATAACAGACAAGTCCAAGAGTGGACATGCCCTTTAAATCCTCCGGTCCCTTACTGCTCTCTAATGCCTCCTTTAAAACTTTGTGAACTTGCTCAGTCATAAAACAGGGAAGTAGTGAAACTTGAAAGTGCAGTAGTGAGCAGCGTGGGACTGGAGGACACTTCAAAGACAAATATATGTTTTTGTAGGGGTAAGCGTGCCCTTAATTTTAGCCCAGCAGATTATAGAGCAATATATCTCTTGATAAATTTGTCATCTGAAATTATCTGGGCAAAATCTGCCTTTGTGCACCAGCTCATACAGTGTTCACACACAACTCTGAATCTATTCATTTCAGTACCAAGTGCAATACATGGTTAAAGAGGTATGAAAGCATCTCCACTAAATTCTAGACCTGTTTCTGTAGCTATGTTAGCTGCTCCATTGCAAAAAAGGACTGATCATGTTCACATGAACGGCCAAACTGGGATTGACTGTACTCAGTCTAAAGTTCCTCTAAAAGTCACATAAGTTTTTAAGGTACTTTGAGGTGGGTTGAAAGGTTAAATCAGGTTTTCTTTTTTCAAACCTGAGAAATGCTTGATTTTCAGAGGAACACAATGTTCCTCTGAACAATGACAGTCGATGAGAGTACAAACTTGATCAATGCCAAGCAACAGGTGCTGGAAATTTTAATGTTTTATGTTTAACATTAAGTCAACATACAGTGACAATGTGAAATTTCATACCACCAAGCTGTAGCTGTAAAAACAACAACAAAATAAAACATACTTTTACAGATCACTATAATAAATATAAGAATTACAAACAGAAGTAGGATTGTACTGGCGTCTGACTATTAAGGTTTTCATACACCAGACGGCATCGCTGTCTGTTTTGAATAGAAAATTTTCAGCAGACAAAAATAGTACAGGGAGCAGATACGATTGGCCGCATGTGGCAACATATCACATGCGGTTACCAATGGGATCTGCAGGTACACATGGGATAATGACATAAATATGACATAATCGCATGTGTATGGGCACCTTTATTGTGTCTGTGTATTGACTGATTTACATTGACGGCTACAATTCAATATACCAAAACTCCAAATTCATGAAGAAAAACTGTACTTTATGCATGTCTAGACAAGGTTATATACAGCTATCTTGGCTTCCACAAATGAAATACGGATAGCCGAACAAAGCAAGTCCAACCCCAAAATGTTATCTTTTATATAAATGGTAAAAATATGAGGACTGAGAATGTGGGACCATTAAATAATGGGGCTGTGATGGTTGTAGAGGATGCCAAAAAGGCTAATCTGCTAAAGCGTTTTTTTTTTACATCGGTTTTCACTATTGAGAATCCTAGTCCTTACAGCAGGGATTGTAAGAATATGCAGGGTAGAAATGAGGAGTATTCACATTGGCTGACGGAGGATATGGTATGGAAACTATAAGACAAAGTTAATATCAATAAATCCCCAGGACCAGATGGATAGCATCCTTGGATTTTTAAAAGAGCTTAGTTCAGTTCTATCTAGACTACTTTTTCTCATCTTTTCAGATTCACTTTGGTCTGGGGATGTGCCGCTGGATTGGAAAAAAGCCAATGTAATACCAATATTCAAAAAAGGTAGTCGTTCACAGCCTGGTAACTATAGACCTGTAAGCCTAAAATCAGTGGTAGGGAAGGTGCCCCAATCTTAGTAGTAGTCAGCCTGGATTTCTGAGAAATAGATCATGCCAGACAAATTTAATTGGTTTTTATGAAGAAGAGAGTAAGAATTTAGATTCAGGCACAGCAGTGGATTTTGCTAAAGCTTTTCATACTGTGCCACATAGGCGACTAATGTATAAACTGAGGACTGTTGGCCTAGAAAAAAAACATTTGTTCATAGATAGAGAATTGGTTACTGGATCGCAAACAGAGAGTGGTGGTAAATGGAGCTACATCTATGTGGGCCAAAGTTCTAAGTGTGCCTCAGGGTTCTGTACTGGGGCCGCTTCTTTTTAATCTGTTTATAAATGACTTAGAAGGGGGCAAGGAGAGCAAGATCTCTGTTTGCTGATGACACTAAACTATGCAGAGCTTTAAAAACTTCAAATGATGTGCAAGTGCTACAAGCAGACCTAGATAGATTATCAAAATGGGCAGCAGAATGCCAGATGAGATTTAATGTTGATAAATGTAAGGTGATGCATTTGGGATTTAATAATCCCGTACACTATAAATAACTGTGTTAAGTGAATCTGTAATGGAAAAAGATTTGGGGTTTCTGGTAGATAACAGACTTAGCTGTAGCAAACAATGCCAGGTAGCAACGGCTAGAGCTAGCAAGATATTGTCTTGTATGAAGAGGGGAATAGATTCAAGAGAGAAAGATATTACTCTCCCTCTTTACAAGGCACTGGTAAGGCCTCATTTGGAATATGCGGTGCAGTTTTGAAATCCCATATACAAAAGGGACATCTTGGAAATGGAATCAGTCCAGAGAAGGGCAACTAAATTAATAAGGGGAATAGAGGGGCTTGACTATGCAGGTAGATTAGACAAGTTAGGGCTGTTTACATTGGAGAAGCAACGTTTGCATGGGGATATGATAACCTTATACAAATATATAAATGGACCATACAATAAACTCTCTGGTGAATTGTTTACTAATAGGTCAGAGGACACGTTGACATCCTTTAATGTTGGAAGAAAAGAAGTCTCATCTTCAGGTTAGGAAAAGTTTCTTTACAGTAAGAACAGTGAAACTGTGGAACTATCTTCCAGCAGAAGTTTATTGAATAGCTTTAAAAATGGCCTGGATAAGTTTCTAAAACTAAAAAATATTGAGTAAACATTTAGTATGTGGTTTATATGTGTTTAGGCATTGAACTGATAAGGTATTGATAATATATATTTTGGTCTTATATGTGCTTTGGAGTGAGAGGAGGACAGCGCAGCTACCGGAACTGAACTAACTAGAACATTTCGAGATAGAGTGGAATTGGGTAGCTTGGCAGCAGACCGACAACCACCCACATCCCTTCACCATACCATAAGCGCTAAGGATATTTTACAGACTAAAAAATATTGAGAATTCGCAGGGTGAAACTTAATGCACTGCAATGCACAAAATCGAAAACGGGACTGGCACTTCCCGACTTCCAACTCTATTTTATTGCTTGGCAGCTTAAATATTATCATCACTGGCTTAGACCACCAGAAGAGACAACAGAACAATCACCAGATACTGGCGAACTGGCAAGCCTAGAACTCATGCTTCATGCATATATACCAACACACCCGCTAACCTTTCTTGATGCCCCCAAATACGAAATCACTGGAGGAGGGACAGTACTATACCTCCAAATGTTTAAAATATGGAAACTACTATAGAAAATTGTGCAGTTTAAAGGAATAATTAATGAAACTCCATTATGGCATAACCCCAGATTCCCACAGTTGAATGCTTTTACGCCATATGAAGATTGGGAGTGTAGAGGTATCAGATATATAAGTCAAATAACAAAGAACCAGTCATTCATGTCATTCAACGACATGCAAGAAACATATAAACTCCCTAACCACTACTACTACCACCGATAACTGCAGCTGAGACACTGCATTAGATCCGAATTTCCACAGCTACAAATACCAATAGACACTCACCCACTGCAATGAATAATATGTGAGCATACTTAATATACTACTTAATATAAAGACAAACCCCCATATATAATTCATTATTAAGCATATGGAAACAAAATATTCCCTCAATTACTAACGAGGAGTGGGAGGACATGGCATCCTCACACACTGGTCTCCCCTGCAGCAAAAAATAAATTGGTGCAATTTTTTATTCTACATCGGGCCTATCTCACTCCAACACGCCTCAGCCGAATGGCAAGAGGCAGAAATGATAGCTGCCCAAAATGCTACATCACAGGGGCAGGCTTTTGACACCTACTCTGGGAGTGTGCACGAATCCAAAGGTTTTGGGATAAGGTACTGGAATCTCTCACAGAACTACTAGAGATAACGGTCCCTAAAGACCCCAAGCTGTGTATTTTTGGGACCCCAGAAATAGAATGTTGGAACAAATATCAACCTTTCTACGAGAGACATTATACTATGCCAGAAAAGTAATAGTGTTCAAATGGATGGCCCCTGACCCAAGAGACAACAATGGAAATCAATTATAGAACATGACCTTCCCTTTATTAGACTAATATATATAAGCCGAGGCCGCTTAACAAAATTCCAGAAAATTTGGTCCGTTTGGCCTTCAATACAATAAATGTTTAGGTACCTTTACCCAGAGATGCCTAATTAAAGTTCTTGATACACAAATAAACAATAATAACTACCATTATTAAGAATAACCATTTTATAAAAACTTGTTTTATTATGCCAAGTGTTTTTAACACTGATAAAAAGCCCACCTATGTTGACTTTCACAAACTCAGTTTGACATACCAACACTACAGTATTTTTCTAGCCAATATGAATGTATTTTCTTATATATCAACTGAACACACTGCACTTTACAATTAGTATATCTAGCTAGTTACAACAGTCTCTGCCCCAAAGAACATGTAAATACTCATTTGCACACACAACCAATCAGTATGTCCAAAAAAGGTCAAGCTAGTTCAAGAAAAACTACTAATAAAGATGCCTAATATACAGCTCATGATATGTCAGGATAGCTGAGGCTAATTAGGATTTGTCTTGTGTGGGGTTAAAGCTGGATACACAATGAACCAATTTTTCAAAGATGATAAACAGAATCTGCAAGATTCTGTCTGTCATCTTGGAAGATGTGGCTGCACCTAGTCACAATCATTTTCCCTATGTTAAGTATTGGGAGATCTTTCATGACTGCCATACTCCCAACCATCGCAGATGACTCCCTATACTGAGATACAGGGGGCCGACCATGAAACAAAGGAAATCTTCCGTCTGGAAAGGCCACTGCCGACGCTACACAGTATGTACGGGATTGGAAACCGTAATTTCAGCCTTACACAAGCCAGGCGGAAAATTTGCTGCCAACCCCATCTTGAGTCCCCATCACTCATTTCACATGGAAATCTATGAAACACTGGAGCCTTAATGTGGGAGGCTTAGAGCAGTTCTGCATGTGCATGCAGAAATATGCCAGCATAATAAATTCTTATAGCTTATGTATTTGCTTGGTTTAAAAAAGAATAATTTATGAACACTGTGCCATCTTAAAGGGGAACAAGTTTCTACCTCTCTACATGCTCCACAGCCCAAGATATAAAGAAATTACTGAACAGAAAGTTAATGGGTGGGAGGCAGACACGTGACATTCCTAAGGCTGCTCCTCCACCTCGCTACCGGCGAGCACAGCCTCAGTATTCAGTGGCAGGTCAGGAGTCAGGAAGTACCTCCCTGCTGTGTGAAGGACTACAGAGAAGGTAAGGGAATCTACAGCCCTAGTTCTCACTCTGAATGAAAAAGCTATTTTCTAACACTTTTCTGTAGGGGGGGTGGTTCTGAGTGTCCCATGGCACCTGCGAATGGGTGGGGCCACATTGGGCTGTAAGGGAAGGGGCCAAGGGGGGCCTGCAAATGGAGGGGCCATGGGGTCCATGAGTGGGGGGACCAGAGGGGCTGCAAGGGGAGAAGGAGGAGACACAGGGCAGATTGACTGTCATCCACTGACATGATTTCAGAGCAGGAAGTGCAGGGGACCTAGTGATGCTGCTGCCATATCACACACAAAAATATAAATATCTTCAAAACTCTGCAAAATAAACAATGAAAATAAAAGAGCAATTCCTATCAATTTACCTAAAGTCATTTTTGGACCACAGTTCCCCTTTAAAAATTTTAAACTATAGGCAAGATTCAATTAAGGTCTGTAGTTGAAACATATTACCTTTCTTGTAACAGTAGTGCCTTTCATTTGTAAAAGTAGTGCCTTTCTTTTATTTTACATACCTTTGAATTTACCAATGTTCTTACAGTTTTCTCTGAAACAGGGAGATGTAAACATGGGCGCTATCTCACAAATCCATGGAAAACCCATGCTACCCAAAGTAATTGTGGGTTAGCATAGCTTTTCTAGTGGTTTTGTGGGGTCTACACGGTTTCCAGTAGAGCTTTTCTAGTGGTTTTGTGGGGTCTACACAGTTTCCAGTAGCATTGAAACAAGGGAGGCAATAATTATATTTAAAGGACAACTCCACCCTCATAAGAACATCTTTTAGAAAGAACGGCCTCTTTAAAATATGTTGATATATTATACTTTGTCCTATGAATTCATTACTGTATGCCTGCTATGCTTCTGGATGCCTCATGGAAACTGAGCAATTTAGAAACCTGTACTGAGCAGGTACTGAGCCTGGGCCTGCTCAAAAGAGGCAGATAGGGGATTAACATTCAGTCATTGGCTGTGATGTCAACTGTTAAATCCATAACTGACAGTTACTAACTGGAAGAACCTGGAAGCAGAAATAGGAAACAGGACATTGTGCAGGATTTCAGGTTAGAATTGTATATTTCAGATTTCAAACTATTAGCGTTTAGGGTTTTGGGGGGTGATTTACCTGTATGTAAGTTTTCATTTTAGGGCTGGACTTGCCCTTTAAATATCTGGTCAAAAATATATCTAATAATGTGCTGAATATATCCGTTGGGGTTGGGGTCAGGTGTCTTCATGTGAGTAGCTTTTTGTTTTTAGGATTGTCACGCCCTTTAGAGAAATCAGTTGGTCCCCCAATAAATGTAACTGAGCAAAGTAGGGAGAACTATACGCAGACTGGTGCCTTATAGATTATGTTCTACTGCACTGCTTTTTTTATTTTAGAAACTCCAATTAAAGACATGAAAGATTATTATTAGGGCTACCAAAAAATCCTTAGCAGACGTCTTAGATATTTTTTTTATTCTTCAAAAAGGCAAACAAATATCAAGCATGCTGGGTTGATGCCTTAAAGCATATGTTTTCTCTAAGATTCCTATTTTATTACCCACAAAAAATGTACAGATAGGGCATGTATAACAATGTACCTAATGTAAATTGATAAACTGATTATGCATAAATATATACAGCGAAATATCAATAAGAAACAAGGACACAACAAAGAGTAACAAAGCAAAAATTAACAGCCAGAGGGTCAGATCTGGGATTGTTTATAAGCCCCTTCACATTTTAGTTTGTAGAATCTCTACATATGGTTTATAGCTAAGCTATATAAAAACATCAACCCTTTGAAGTTCTTCTAAGAAGAGAAACAATATCAGGCAATATGTTTGTTTATTACTTGTCAAATATGTACAAAATGTATTTATTTCAGCACAGATAAACTGGAACATTCTTTGACATGAAGAAAAATCTAAGTGTGTGGGCTTTGTCGGCAAATTTCTAGATTCTAAATCATGCAAGACCTTTAGGCTAAATAACTCCAGAAAGTCAAACGGGATTGCTAAGGTATGGAAACCACCAGGTTAGGCATTGATTAATATTGGCACAAAATATTTATAGCCTTAAAGGCTAAAAATCTCCACAGACAAAACCTTGTGTATTAAATTACATTCGGTTTGATTACACAGTTAAGAACATTGTCAAAATTCTGATAATTCACATAATGATGCAATATTCACAAGCGTCGCTACTTACTTGTATGTATGTATAATTTTATTTATAAAGCGCCTCTTGGGTACGCAGCACTGTACATTATAAAATACAGAGTATAAAAACAAGTGGATAAATGCAAGCAATCATACAGATAAATAAAAATTAAATGCAATTTCATAAAGAGGTTATAGGTATGAATATATAGATAGAGAGATTAGTAGATAGGAGATATATATTATATATCTATATATATATATATATATATATATATATATATAATATATATATATATAATATATATATATATCATATATATACACACATTTGGATCAATTGATATAAGTGCAACATGCCAAGAGCTTACAATCTTACAAAAGTACTTGCCCGTGATCCCACAAAGCAATCCCAGTTGCGGGATAGCAACCAGGAAACAAATGGCGGCTTACATCTCCATTTAAAAAGGCATTACATTTTGTGCTACATATCGCAAAACTTAACTACAGTATATTGCATTGGGTGCACAGCACTATGTCCGAGATAATAAAAGAATTCAAAACATTTTATTTCAATCCTGTATATGCTGAAACTTCTTCTGAAAACCTCAATTAAATTAGGAACTTGCATGTGCCACAATCTAACAAATTTAAGAAGCCATTTTCTAGATGGGTTAAAAACTTTGAAAGAGAAAGTGCAAGAAATACACTTGGTGTCACTTCCCCCATACCTTCAAATCCCCCCCCCACACACACACACAGAGGCTACCCCATGTGCGTGGAAAGTAAGTATAGATTTCACTCATGGGATAGACATGCCCTTTAATTCTGTATACCAAATAGCCACTTACCAGAAATCTGACGATGATAGTTTATTTGCAGAAAAACTTGTTTCACCTATTGCTTGAAACTGCCCCACTTTATCTCTTAAAGGAATACAGTATACACGTTGAACCATCACACTGAGGCAAGTGCCTGTCCACCCAGCAGCACCTCGAGTTTCCACCACATCCAACAGAGAATCGTTTTTATTAGGGTACAATGAGTGCTTCTTTTCTTTACTGCTTCCTGTCTGAAAAAAAATACACAGGAGCAGCACATTTATTTAACTAGCTTTAGTTGCATACACTGCCTGACCAATCTATAAGTTTTAAAAAATTAAATGACACAACACTAATTTGATTTTCTGAAACTCTCCAATGAACGAGGACATGGATATTATACTCTTATTACTGACACTGCATCTTTTCCCCATTATGCGAGTCCCATTTAAACCTATAAAACTTCAGTTGGCCATGGACTGCAGAGGTGGGAAGTAAAAATGAATGAATGGTAGAGCATTAGTATTTTATTGTGCCAGGTTCATTGTTCATGCCTTTTAATAATGTTGATTTCAGAGGATACCTGGCCGAATGTAACATTTTAGCCCATGGTTTTCAGTGTATCCAAGGAACTGGATTCCCTGAATCTGACCCAGCCACTTTCATGAAACTTGGGGATATCTTGGAAATGAAAAGGGGTCAGAAAAGGGCAACTAAAATATTAAAGGGAATAGGGAAGCTTGAATATGAAGACAGATTGGATAAGTTACAATTACATATACAAGAGAAAAGGGGGATAGGATTACTGTTTATAAATAAATTAACGGGCCATACAATAAACTTTCTGGGGCATGGTTCACCAAAAGAATATGCCAGAGGACACATAAGACTTGAAGAAAAGAGGTTCAAGTTCGGAAAGTGTTTTTCACCGTGAGAATGGTAAAGCTACGGAACTGTCTTCCATTCGAAGTTGTGTTGGCAGGTTAATTGGATAGATTTATAAGAAAGCTCAATGAGTTTCAGAAAACAAGGAATGTTGCAGGTTACTGGTATTGATAGATAAAGTGGATTTGATCCAGGAATATTTCCGATTGCTACTAAGAGTCAGAAAACTATTTTTTTTCTCTTCATAATTAAAGTGGGTTTCTTTCCCCTTCCTCTGGACCAACAGTTAGGCAGGAAATGTGAGTATTGCGGAGTAGGTCGAACTAGATGGACGTATGTTTTCATTCAACCTCAAATACTATACTATGCATACATAGTTTCTTTACTCAGGTTTGGCTGTTTAGGGCAATTAACCAGGAACTGTCTTATTAGAACAAATACAGTCGAGAATGAGTTATTTGCAGTGGCTGTGGCAGTTTCCTGGAGTGAACCACACAGCTGCCACAACCTGACGCTCACGTTGCGTAGGCGTTTCCGATGCAATGTTGTCGGTTGATATGCATTTGCGCAACGATTTCCCAAATGTTGTGCTATCAGAGCGAATGCGATTGCGCAAAAAAAAAAGGCAGCACAATAGACATCAACAGACTAATGTGGCCAGCCCCTTTGCCGTACACTGGCGTGCGCTGTTAAAAGCACAATAGGATAGTGTGGCCTAGTAATGCCTAAACAATTTCAAGTCTTTTTTTCAGGGCTGCGAATTTGCGAGATTTAATCAGCACATGTAGCACTGAACAATGCAATTGCAGATCTCGGTAAATGAGCCCAATAGAATATAATTAAGCAATATTTTTAATAACATTATATAATTGTCGCACATGTCTCACCTCTTCTCCATGATAATTTTGATCATTTATCACTTTTAACATTAAAGACAAAGGCACGCTTTTTCTTCTTACAATAAATACATCTGGAATACTTGGTGTATTACTAGTTCCTCTATTTGGTATCATTTTTTGGGTAAAATGTGTGTTCACAATGACAGAAGCTTTATTATCTTGGATGTTTAACTGTTGCCTACAAAAGAGGGAAAAACAATACAGTTGAAATTATTAAAATAAATTCGTATTTAAAAGATAAAATTAAGTAAGAAGGTTAAAAAAACATATGCAATAAAACAGACAAATATATACAGATAGGGTTTGGTTAAAATAAATGAAAATATTGGAATTTCAAATTTAACCTCATAGCACAGGCAATCCAAATAAATTAGCTAATTCAAACATCCTTACAGCTTAAGCTCTTTGGTAGGTTACAATTCAATCGTGTTTCTAAATTTAGGGAGAGCAGTCATTTATTTTTTGTTCACAAAGAGAAACAGGATACAAACGTGGCGGCACACAACCATGAAGTTAGTATACATGAGGTGCAAACAACCTGAAAATACCTTCCAGCTCCAGGTACTATTTCAAATAACCGGAAAGTGCTACTCACGTGTATAGGATTAAAAAGTTAAAAATTTATTTAAAAGGTATACATATTCAGGAGCAGTCTCCTATCAAGGGTGACCCGCCTTACGCGTTTCGTGGACGTACTCATTTCTTCAGCAGCTTTTCTGAACTTTTTAATCATATCCACATGAGTTGCACTTTCCAATTATTGCTTAATTATTTTTTGTTCTTGATAGAAAGACAAAACACTATTCTATTTAAACAGTGGATAATTTTATTTTTAATCTCTTAAAGGAAGCACAAGGAATATAAACTGATTCAGGCTGCGGCCACACTACAATGCATTTCACACGTGTGAAAAGCCCAATCACAACGCAGCCAATAATCTGTTATGCACTCAGAAAACTAATAGCATACAGTATGGCTACCCACATTGAATAGCACTAGTATGCGATTCTCACACACTAACGGATCGCAAAGCGCATTTGGAAGCGAGTGAGGATCGCGCCAGTGTGGCTTACCCCTAAATGCGCAATGCATCTAAAATAAAACTTTCCTTTCCATTAATCTATAATTCTATAACAGTCAGGAGCAAGTATTCTTACCCCTCATCCTGTTTTGTTTAAAAGTAATTAGCTTCAGAATAAAGGATAGGTTCATTCAAAAAGTTTGCATTAATTGAAGAACAGGAGGTAAAAAAAACGAAAAAAAAAACGAACAGGAGGTCCCAAATACTTCTGAGCTAAACAATAGTGTAGCGCACATCCGTGCTATAGTATAGTATTAGCCGGAAGCAGTCGGGAACTGTCAGATGACTCAGCACGGAAGTACACTAGTGAGTAAGTTTAACAATTTTCTTCCCCAGTCTGTTACATTAATTGTAAAAAAAATACACATTTTACCTCCCACTCTTCAATTAAAGGGCATGTCCACCCTCTTTTTCAACTTTTCACACAGGGCTCCCTCTCTAATGAGGCTATGTGAGGCAAAAACCTCACTGTGGGCACTATGCTATGTACCAGTCACTCTGTGAGTAATATGCTATGTGCCAGTCACACTGAGGATACTATGATATGTACCAGTCACACTCTGAGCATTGATATATACCAGTCACACTGTGAGCAGTATTGTTTGTACTTGATTGTATGAGAGAGAGAGAGAGAGAGAGAGAGAGAGAGAGAGAGAGAGAGAGAGACAGACGACTTCAGGAGAAAGAGTATGTGAAAGATAGAGAATAGAGTGCAGGAGAGAGAGTGTGTGAGAGATAGAGGATAGAATATGTATGGGACCTTTACTGTCTGTTCAAACTTGGGCCTTTACTGTTTGTTCTCACTGAATGGGAGCTTTACTGTCTGTTCAAAATGACAAAATGGCTAGCTACGCACGCACCCACAAAGCCACACCCACAAGCCACGCCCACCCCGTTTTGCCAGCAGCAGCATGTAGGCGGCAGTTGAAGTTTGGCTCAGGTGGCAAAAACCCTAGAGGCACCCGTTTTCACATACTGCTTGGCATGTCCCCCCCACCCAACCGCTATATTCTTACTCCAAAAAATGCATTCCTTACAGCACCGCGTTCCTTCGCTGTTCTGGTCTGGATCCCCTGACCATCGGAACTGCAAGAAGTGGGCCGTACCAGCAACCACGGCTGTCAGAGAGACAGCCAATCACAGCCGCGGCTGCCATCAGTGAGAAAAGGTCTCTGCCTCTATAATGGAACGAGGTGCTATATGTAACGAAGGGAAGCGTTTTTTGGTGTAAGAATATAGCGGTTGGGGGTGAGGGGACATGCCCTGCAGTATGTGAAAAGCATTTAACGCTGCCTTAGAAGAAGCAGGAGAGGGATCGGGAGGGGGGGGGGGGGGGGGGGGGGGGGGGGGGGAGGGGGGGGGGGGGGGGGGGGGGGGGGTGGGGGGGGGGGGGGGGGGGGGGGGGGGGGGGGGGGAAGGGTTCCACTGCTCATGTCTCTATCCCTCCAGGCATCACAGAGGCAGAGACCTTTTGGACAGGAAGACGGCGCCTACCCTACAGTTTTCTGGACTTTGAAGAGCCACTACAGAAGAACCACGAGGTGCAGGGAAGTATGGTAAGGTTTTTTTTTTTTTAATTGTACAGTGGGCCAGTAGTTGGGGATTTTTTAGTTTGGGGGGTGGACATTAGAGATGGCCGAACTTTCAAAAGTTCGGTCCGTTTTCAAACTTTAGAACAATATGGAAAGTTTGAAAACGGACCCATTAAAGTCAATAGGAGTCAAATAGTTTGAAAAAGTTCTAATGAAATACAATTAAAATATCAATGGTAACTTAATATAAATGGCTGTGGGACCTGGGAAATGGTCTGGGGAACATGTTTAAATATCCAGGACTTTCGGAAACTTGATTTCACTCTCACTCTCGTGCTACTTTCAAACTCTCGCGTTCGAACATTCGATAATTATCCCATGAACGACTCGCTGATTCGATGCTCGCGCCTAGGTAGAATAGACATTTTACTAGTGGATTCGATGCTCGCGTATTGGTATATAGACATTTTACTTGTAGTTTTCGATGTTCACGCCTAGGTATAACAGACATTATACTCACGGATTCGATGCTCGCGTCTAGGTATAATGGACATTTTACTTGCGGATTCGATATTTACTCACAAATAGGTATTATAGACCTTTTAGTCGCGGATTCGATGCTCACGTATAGGTATAATAGACATTTTACTCGCATATTCGATTTCTTGAACTGTCGAACATTCGATAACCATTGAAAGTCCGGAAAATATCAAAAATCTGGGTCCGGGATAGTTTGAGGAGTCAGAGTCTGTTCCGTTCTAGTCCATCTCTAGTGGACATGCCCTTTAATGCGAAATAAGATAGGTTCACTTTTTGAGTAAACCTATCCTTTAAAAGAAAAAAATTATTGTGAATATTGTTAAATACTTTGAAACAATTAGCTTCAGAGGTTTAGTCAGCAAGTGATGGCAGTAATCACTAACTAAACTTCTAAAGCTAAATACCTTTAAGCTAAAGCTAAATGAGAAAAATTGCTCCCAACTCTTATAGAATTATACATTTAGGAGAAAGAAAATTGTTTTTAGTGTAGTGACAATTTAACATTTACAGGGCAAGTCCAGCCCTAAAATGAAAACTTACATACAGGTAAATCACCCCCCAAAGCAGAGGAAATAGTATAGTATAGTATTTGAGGTTGAATAAAGACATACGTCCATCCAGTCCAACCCATCTAGCAATATCCTCATTTCCTGCCTAACTGTTGATCCAGAGGAAGGCAAAAAAACCCCACCAAATTTATGAAGGGGGAAAAAATTCCTTCCTGACTCCAAGTGGCAATCGGAAATTTCCCTGGATCAACTCTACTTTATGTATCAATACCAGTAACTTGCAACATTCCTTGTTTGCAGAAACTCATCCAGCTTTTTTTTGAAACTGACCAATGAACCTACCATTACAAAGTCCACTGGAAGACAGTTCCATAGCTTTACCGTTCTCACAGTGAAAAACCCTTTCCGAGCTTGAAGCCTAAACCTTTTTTCTTCAAGTCTTAAGGGATGTCCTCGTGTCCTTTGACATGTTCTATTGGTGAACAATGCCCCAGATAGTTTATTGTATGGCCCGTTAATGTATTTATACACAGTAATCATATCCCCACGCAAGCGCCTTTTCTCCAGCGTACATAATTGTAACTTTTCCAGTCTCTCTTCATATTCAAGCTCCCCCAATCCCCTTATTAATTTAGTTGCCCTTCTCTGAACCCTTTCCATTTCAAAGATGTCCTTTTTGTACACAGGATTCCAAAATTGCACTGCATATTCCAAATGAGGCCTTACCAATGCTTTGTAAAGATGGAGAAAGTACAATTTTCCTCCCTTGAATCCATACCTGCTTTATACAAGACAATACCATGTGGCTCTGGCTGTTGCCGCCTGGCACTGCTTGCTACCTTTAAGTTTGTTATCCACCCAAACTCCAAGATCCCTTTCCAACAGGGATTCACTTAACACAGAGCCATTTATAGTATAAGTAGCACAAGTATTTTTAAGTCCAAAATGCATCACCTTACATTTTCAACATTGAATTTCATCTGCCACTTAGCAGCCCAATGTGTAAATTCTATCTAGATCCTTGCAACAATTGCACATCTCTGAAGTTTTTAATGGTCGACAAAGTTTTGTGTCGTCAGCAAACACAGAAACCTTGCTGACAATACCCACTTCCAATCATAATAATAGATTAAATAGAAGCGGGCCCAAACACGAACCCTGTGGCACCCCACTTAGCACTTTAGCCATAATGATGAAGGCCCATTAACAACTACTCTCTGATCCTATTCTTAACCAATTTCTATCCATGTACAAATGTGACTCCCCAGACCAACAGACCTAGCTATTCATTAGTCGCCTATGGGGGACTGTATCAAAAGCCTTTGCAAAATCCAAGTAAACTACATCTACTGCTATACCAGAGTCTAAATTTCTACTTACTTCCTCATAAAAGCCAAGCAAGTTAGTTTGACAAGATCTATTCCTCCTAAATCCATGCTGGTTACTACTTATAATGTCAGTCCTTGAAACATACTCTAGAACATTTTATAGATACGTGACCGGATGCACTACCATACTGTCATAAAACATAGGATATGTGTTCCCCGTAATCGGGTGGTGCTAAGGATCTATACCATACTACATAAATACAAACAGGAAGATAGCTCCATCAGGATCCTTACAAAGCACTCGCACACTTGTATCCAAAGATAAAATACTCGATTTATTGGCACAAAACAATAAGACACACTCCCTTCCCTATATACTGAACCTCCCTCCCCCCATCATCAACAAATAATACAACAACTAACTATCATAAAGCCGGGCGTCCCCAGCTACTATGAACCCGTAGATAAAGTAATTAAGATGTACAGTGTCTCTTCCAAAGGTATCGGAACAAAAGTATCGAGTCCAAAACAAAACAAATGTTGCAGTTCTAATGCACTCAAGGCCGTGCTAGAAAAGTAGCCAAAATAGTAACAGAATCCATCTGATGAACCTGCAACACTGTTGTTAAACACAGAGGAACTTGTAGATTCAAAGTATTCACTTGCGGCACGTCTAGGTGGAGAACAGCATAACTTGCATACAGGAATATTGGAGATATAAATACAGTCTTTTTAAATTGGCTTACCCGGGACTTGTGAAACGGACCTACTTGACCAAGGCTGTTTGCATGGGCTGTCAACTTATCCGCTCCATATTCCAACTTTCGCTATGGTCCCTCTTCAGTCCGTGCTTCACCCGGTGCCATAATTTCACTGATCTCCTCCTGGATCGGTCCCCACTAGAGCCAATAATGAACACAGATACCAGTTCCCAATACCTGAAAAACAAACCGACGCGCGTTTCGCTTGCTAGGAAAACTTTTCACGCAAGCTTCGTCAGGGTCTCATACTCTAGAACATGTTCCCTTATTAAACTTTCCAGGATCTTCCCCACCACTGAAGTTAAACTTACAGGCCTGTAATTACCCGGCTGTGAACGACTACCCTTTTTGAATATTGGAATAACATCAGCCTTTTTCCAATCCAGAGGCACACCACCGGACAGCCCTAAACTGTAATAGTTTGAAATCTGAAATATATGTTGTCAGGAAAGTGTATAGTGACTTTGCAAGAATGGGTTAACTATTGGTATTAGTTCTTAGGACCAATTCCATTCCACCCTGGAACAGTCCTATTGTTTATATTACGATTAGTCAAGCATGGAACCAGGTCTCCTTTTCTAGACAATGTGGAGCCGAACCGTGCATCTGGAATTCTCTACAGCTAGGGGTCTGGTGGGTACTAAGAGGTCATTTTAAGGACAAGTCAAACATGTAAAATAATTGTATTTCGGTATTGGAATGTGTAAGACAGAAACCAATGTTATATTTGTAAATATAATAATATGCCCATTAATAGGATACCCAACATGGAGCCCTTATTCCCTTGCCAAGGTGAGATATTAATATCTGGGGAAATATGGATAACACACAGGTCATGTTTGGTATTGGATGAATTGATAATTAATAAAGGAGAGGAATATGTGATCAATATCCCAATACAAAGTACATATCTACATTTATAAGGAGTCTGCCTAAATGAGGGGGAATGAATGCTTTTGGCTAGTCGTAAATTTGGACATTCCTGGACACTCCCACCTCATGTGGAGGGCGTAGTTTCATCAAATAGTTTAAAAAGCCTGGTAGCCCAAATAATGTTGTTCATACTTTGGGGACATGCTAAAACGTGTGTATGGACCCAATGTTTCTTCCTGCCCCAGGATACAGGACTTCTTCTAGTGAGTAGGGTCTGAATATTTTTATCCTTTTTATTTTATATAACTGTTGTACTTATTGTATGTCATTTTATTGTAACACCATTTTATTTTATTTTTGTATTATATGCACTGTCCACCCTTTGGAATATTAAATCTAAAATTTAATAAGTTTTGTCTTTGATGCTCTAAAAGAACTTAGCCTCTGATAAGTTTATATGTGTTTGAATGGAGTGTGCAGTGTAAATGCTAATTAACTCTGTGACTGCTTGTGAAGGACTGATGCTAATTAACCAGTTAGTTGCTGGAGTGAATGGTGTAGTGTTAGCCATTTAGCTGCCAGGACAGGGGTGTGCATAGTCAGTGAGAGTCAAGAGTGTGTTTTTGGGGCGTCTTTAAGGCTGTAACTTAAAGTGGTGGCAGCGAATACCGATTAATTAGTCAGATCACGTGCCCAGCGAACTGGCGTTCGTGACATATGTCTAACCTGAAATCCTGCACAATGTCTTGTTGCCCCAGTTTCTGCTTCCTGGTTCTTCCAGTTAGTAATTGTCAGTTATGGATTTGACAGTTGACATCACAGCCAATGACTGAATGTTAATCCCCTGTCTGCCTCTTTCTGAGCATGCCCAAGCTCAGTAAATGCTCAGTACAGGTTTCTAAATTAGTCTGTTTCCATGAGGCATCCAGAAGCATAGCAGGCATACAGTAATGAATTCATAGGACAAAGTATGATATATCAACATATTTTAAAGAGGCCGTTCTTTCTAAAAGATGTTCTTATGAGGGTGGAGTTGTCCTTTAATATTGCACAAAAGTTACAAATGTTTGTACATGTTCTGAAATGCTAATTTCAGCCAAGGGAGCTGGTCTGTGAGTGTGCCAACTACCTCTACAGTTGGCACCACAGAGATCTTGCTCGGCCAGTGGGACTGGATTACTGTCTGTCTTATATTCTGTAAAAGTTTCATATTTTACATTTATTTATCTTTTAAATTATAACTGAAAAAACACTCCAAATAGATATTTTCCTTTTTATTACATTCCTCTTTGCTGCTAAATTACTAAATAAAGTGGCTGAAAGTGAGTTAAACGGAAGAAAAACAGTCTCAAGAAACTAAAATAAACATCAATATTTCACTGATGCCATGTAAATTATAACCATTCATTCTTGAAAGGACAGACATTAAAAAATATCACTTCGAAAACTTTGCACTTGAGTAATGCCATCCACATGGGAAATTGGGCAACTGCAGCAGCTTGGGAATTGCCAGGTTTTCGGACAAAGTAAAAAAAATATGCAACCAGACAGTACATATAACTCCAAAACATAATTAGCTGTTTGTTTACAATGGAAGGAATTTTATTTGTGGCTTCTAGCAAATCTTTTTAATACCAAATATTTAAACAAACATTTTAAGGTCTAGTTGCATTCAGAATGTTAATATTTTATTGCTGCGGCAGTAAGATAACCTGCAAAGCCTGATGGATCCAAGTTGAGTTACATAATGAACACAAGGTAATGTATAAAACTTCACATTTAGTGCTGTAAAATGTCATGGTTTTTGGTTAGTATTCATTATTTAAAGCTGGACCCAGTAACTCGCAAACACCATTGGATCCATCTGGCTTTGCAGGTTCTCTTACTGCTGCAGGAAAAAAATATTAACATTCTGAATGCAACAAGACCTTAAAATATTTAATTCTCCTTTATCAAGATGGTTTATATTTATTTAAAATATTTCAAAAGAATTTCAAATTAAAGTATTGTAACTAGCTCTACCCAGAGATCCAACAAATAAAATAAGGAAAATGTACACCAAGCATTCTGCAGTGGCTCTAGAATGCGATGGGAATTGTTCTCTTCTAGCCCTTTTTAAACAACCAAGAAATGTTGAAATATCAACAGTGCCACATTTTTTCAAACTAACAATCCGTTAAGTGATCACTTGTCTGTTGCCCTGATAGTCGAGATTGACCCATGTGTACTGGGCCTATTTATCAGAACCAAACTATTCTGATGTTAAAAGATGTTAAAAGATAGCAATATGCTTTGAAAACTGCCTCTCTCAAACAACTATTTTCAAGTACATGTTTCTGGTATCAGTTATATGATCTATATACTTTTAAAACTATAGCACAGCCCTAGAGACCAGGGAGAAACATTATCAATGCTATAGACAACTCCTGCACCAATGCCACCTGTACGATACTTGGAGAATAGTATTCCCTACAGCCTGTCAGTACACCTTTTACTCTCCCCCTCATCACACTCACTCCCGAATAGACTATTTCTGGGTATCTGCTCCCTTGCTTCGCCTGGTTTCCACTTCACACATTTCCCCTATCACATGGTCAGACCATAGCTCGATAACACTTACTTTGAACTCCAATCTCCGCAACACAAGGACATGTCAGTGGAGACTGAACAAGTCCATGCTCAGAAACCCACAGGTCAGTCAAGACCTCACACATATTTTAGAGGAATACTTTGAGCTCAACCGGGGCTCAGTCCCCTCTACTGGAACTTTATGGGAGGCACACAAGGCAGTGGTTAGGGGACACTGTATTAAATGGGGCTCCAGATTAAAAGGAGACTCTAAACACCACCACCGAATATTGAGTGAAGATCTCAAACGCTTTGAAAAGAAACAAACCAAAACTCCCTCGGAATCCATCTTCGTAAAGTCCTAGCCCTCCGAACACAACTCAGAATGCTAGAAATCGGGAAAGTAGAAAAATCACTACTCTGGTCTCGGCAGAAGTATTATGAATTCAGTAACAAACCTCAAACTTTATTAGCCAGATGACTTAAAGCAAACTCCCAAACTCAGGCCCTACACTCCATTGACATAAACTCGGGTCTCCAAGCAACCAGTCCCAATCAGATAGCCCAGGGATTTCTTCAGTTTTACTCCAAATTATACACTAGTGAACAAACAAAACTCACGGGAGCTAGAGAACAAGCCATCCGGGAATATTTATGATCCTGTCACCTCCCCACCCTATCCCCCATACAACTAAACCAGCTTAACAAAGAAATCACGGCACAAGAGTTAGAATCAATTCTAAAAGGACTACCCCAGGGGAAGTCCACAGGCCCGGATGGTCTAACATATAAATATTACAGAGTATTTCTTCCAACCATAGCTCAGCATATGAAAAAAAACTATAGCACAGAGATGTAGGCCCTATTAAGGTTTGAATCATTTTTGTGTATGAAGAAAATCTCTCTAACATTATAGGTGTACTTTCAGTATATCTGTTGTATTCAATTAGATCAACTGGACTTGAAGTTTAGTTCTTGAAGACGTTTCGCTAGTCATCTGCAACTATATGCGTATATAATGTTGCTTTTCTTGTCTGCTTTAAACCAAACAACACACTGAGGCAGCAATTGGTACATCCGAAAGACCCAATACTGATAAGCAAAAAAAGCGACATCATATACGCAGTGCAGTGAAGAATGCTCTGATTTGTATGTGGGGGAGACCAAACAGCAACTGCATCAATGTATGGCCCAGCACAGAAGACCCAATTCCTCGGGTCAGGACTCAGCCGTGTACCTGCATCTTAAGGATAAAGGACATACCTTTGAAGATTGTAATGTTAACATATTGGCAAAGGAACGTGACTGGTTTAAGAGAGGTGTTAAGGAGGCCATTTATGTGAAAATAAAGAAATCAAGCCTAAATAGAGGTGGGGGTTGACACCAACTGTCTGCCATGTACAATGCTGTTTTGACACCTTACTCTGGGTGTTCCTATAACACCTATTAGCCACTATCCAATCACGCCCTTAACACTTGGCTGTGATATGCTAATTGGGATTTTCCAGGGTACATAATTGCCACAGATTCTTGTACAAGTCATTCTGAATTGAGAAAGCCAGTCGGATGACTAGCAAAACGTTTTCAAGAACTAAACTTCAAGTCCAGTTTATCTAATTGAATACATCAGATATACCATGACCTGGATGAATGAGAGCCTTCACAAGTGTACTTTCAGTAGTGGGTTAACAGTTATAGCTACATATACCAAATAAAAGCTTTCAAAAATACTAACAGGGTTATTCAAAAAAATATCGTTAAGAATGGTGCAAAATTTGCCCCAACCAATCAGATGTTAGCTTTTAAATGTTAAATAATATCTGACTGGTTGGGGCAAAATAAGCACCATTTTTAACGATAAGAACTTTTATTGAATCTCCCCGTTAGTTCTCTTCTTTAGGCACAGTACCTGAATTAGAATACTATAGAATTATTCTAGGCAACTTGCATTTAAATATCAAGCCATCCAATTATAGGTATTTAATGGACTTTCATTTTTCCATTTTGTTAGTTATTTGAATTGTTAATCATTTGAACATTTTTTTTCTAACCTGTTTTAGGTTTTTGAGGTTGATTAAGACATAAGTCAACCCAGTCCACCCCATCTAGCAATACCCACATTTCCTGCCTAATTGTTGATCTAGAGGAAGGCAAAAAAACCCACCAACTTTATGAAAGGGGGAAAAAATCCTTCCTGACTCCAAGTGGCAATTGTTTTGCTGCAAGTCTGTTTTAGGCATAGGAAAGTGATATAATCAATGCCCTTTACCCTCCCCACTGATGCTTTCAATAATTATGAAAAAATTGGTTGTAATTTCCCAATTTCACTACTTTAAATTCATGGTGATCTTCTTGTACAAAATTTATGAACACTTTCAGACAGATTTCATAATTTATTGCCCATTGGTATTGCCTATTTTTCCAGCGAAGATCTTGTGTTACACTACACTTCGCTGTCTAGAGAGGAAGAATAAAGCAGAGAACATTTTTCAAGTGTTTTCCTAATGTGGTGATCCGTGCACACATCAATTATAAACAGAAAGTAACTGATGTCAAATGTGGTTTGTTGTTGTGCGTTTTGCTCGTAGAAGCTTTAACCACAGGCACTCACAGTTCACTTTTAACATACACAAACAAAAACTTGTTGTCATGTAGTTAGGAGTTCAACTTGTGTAAATGCTTCTAATTTGCCTCATGTTTTGTTTTGGTGCTTTCTGCATTTTCCACTTGAATATTCTAGGCCAAATAGAGTAAAAAACAACCTAACACATATTCCAATTGCAATTATGTCAAATACATTTTGCCTGTCAATAAAAACAAGGATATGATCTCACAGCACCAATAGATATTACTTTGTTTAGTAGGTGAACAATATAAACATATATTATTTATATGTAAGTATAATATTTATAAACATATTATAAACATACATTATTTAATATAAGTAATTGAAAAGGCAGCAAGAAAGCTTAGGGAGAGAGGGGCCAAAAGGAGCAAAAAACCCTTCACTAAGCATAAAAGCTTATAACAGAAGGCATCTTGCAGTCTCATGCTATATGAATAGCATTGCCCACAAAGCCTAAGAAACAAGAAGTAATTTCTTACTCCCATGTTTCCCAGAGTAAGGGGCGGAGATATACAAAATACTCCTTTATGTCCTTTAGCTCATGCATGTGTCCAGAACCGCTGGCTAGTAACATGCAATATAGCTTAATATATAGAGTCATCTGACCTGCAGACACAACGTGTTTCGATCTTGTCAGAAATCGTCAGTGCAAGATACAGATTCATGGCTCTATGGTGTAGGACTTGGGCATACAGTAGAAAAGGCAGCTAGAAAGCTTAGGGAGAAAGGGGCCAAAAGGAGCAAAAAGCCCTTCACTGAACATAAAAGCAGAGAAAACATCTTCTTATAACAGAAGGCATCTTGCAGTCTCATGCTATATGAATAGCATTGCCCACAAAGTCTAAGAAACAAGAATTTCTTACTCCCATGTTTCCCAGAGTAATATTACACTGGATCCCAAGACACAGGCCACAGAAGGATGCTTAGTTGTTACTTTTTAGTCAAGTAAAAAAATTAAATATTCAGTTCTTTATAAGGAATTTTCATTCTCTCTGGCAAACTTCAGTCTGGACTTGATGTTTTTGTTAGAGAGCAAATGTTACCTCCTTGCTTACCTAACCCTGGGTTTTGTAGTTGTGGTTCTGGAACAACTAATGGACTGGCCTATTACAAGATGGCTTGTTATAAGTTAAAGCTTACCATTGAACAAGTCCCAGAGAAAGGAGGGCCAGGACAAGACTGGGACCACAAGCACAATTTCAGTGCAGTAGTACAGGAGATTTAAGTGAAAAACAGGGCAATTTAGGTCATACCCTGCGTATTTATTTCTAAGAGCTGTAGTTATTTGAATTAAAATACATACATCCAGTAACATAGTATTTGAGGATGATTCCTTCCTGTCCATAAGTCCTCTAAAATTACCTATTGGTGAACAGAATTCTGTTACTATAGACGGAAATCAGGGAAAGCTGATAGTTTGAGGATCCCTGCTCTAAGCTGTCTAATATGTCTGCATAGTTAAGCCCCTCGATTCCTGTTATTAATAGAGTTGTCCTTCTCTGAACTCCTTCCATTTCCAAGATGTAACTTTGAAGGGCATGTCTACCCCAAAAATAAAATTTACCCCACTACTGGCCACACTGTGTAGTGTTAAAAAAATCCTTACCTTTCTCCTCTGCTCCATATGATTGTCCTGCATTGTCTAGTCAAAGTCCAGGAAACTAAAGAGTAGGAGCCTGCATGTGTGTAAAAAGGTTTCTGCCCCTTTATTGTCCTCATGGAGGACTCTGGCATGCACAGGGGAGCCCTCCCTCCCACCCACCAGATCCTTCATCTCTGCATTGATAGTGTAAAAAATATTTTTTGTGTAGCGACCCCCCTCCCAACCCTAACCACCATGTTTAAATCTTATAAATATGGCCAGAAACGAACTTACCAGCCTTTGTTCCGTCGGCTAACTCAATAGCCGGCAGCAGCGTCTGTGATTAGCTGTCCCCCAGCCAATCAGAGACGCGACTGCCGATCTGGCTCCTAATGCTACTTTATACCCTGGAAGTAGCATTAGAGACAGAGGCCAAGGGAACCAAGGTTGGTAAATAAGTTTCTGGGCACTTTTTTAAGATTAAAACTTGGTGGTTAGGGTTGGGAAGGGGATCCTACACTATGGTAAAAAGTTGATTTTGGGGGTAGATATGCCCTTTAATATGTGGAATTCCAAAACTGGATCACATATTCCAAATGAGGCCTAACCAGTGCTTTGTAGATAACATTTTCTCTATTGAAGCTATACCTCTCAATATCTTGCTAGCTCCAGCCATTGCCGTCTAGCACGGTTATCTACTTGAATCCCCAAATCTTTTTCAAACAGAGACTTACTTAGCACAGAGCAATTATTGGTATAGGCAGCACAAGGATTGTCCACCCTTAAAACAAAAAACTGGTCAAATGTCAGTTACCTGCCCCCAATTGCTAATTTATTTTTCCTTTATTACCTGCATTTCTATCCAAATATTTTAAACAGAACTAAACTTAAAAACATGTTATCCTGAAAGCTTTTCTCCCCAGTACACCTATACATTTTAAGATTATTCTCTGGTAAGTTGCATGCACTTCTTGCAACATATATTATCACTATAACCTATTTCATAATAAGCTAATGGTTATTAGATATTACCAGATCAAACAAAGCATGTATAATATTTTAAAGAAAATGTACATATAGCAAATTTAAGAACTTGATACATGTTGAGGTGTTGGCAGTTCCCCTACCTTGTCACAGTAATTGAATCCCCCAGAATGTGCCCCAAACCTCTGTGGACTTTATCAACTGTAAATGGAGGTGATTTTCTTCCTCACTAGCATTTGGAGGCCTGTAACAGGCACTTACAATTAATGTACCCCCCTTATTTATTTTGAGGCACAGCTCAACCCATATTGCTTCAGACTTATCAGTTATACCTCCAGCTATGTATCTTTACCTTTTAAATTTATAAATATACATACACCCCCCCTAAGCTCCTTTCTTACTTTATCATGTCTAAACAAAGGAGTAATCTTTTAAATACTCTCATGTGAATCATTTAGCAAAGTTTCTGCTAGACCACGGACATCATGCTTTTCTTTTAAAGTTCTCATTCTCTTTTTTTCAGCTAGGCTTCTTGCATTTGTTAATATACATTTTAGATGATCACTTAATTTATTTAGGATTAACATGCTATGCAACAAAATGTTCTTGACTACCTTTTACTCTGCTTCTCAAATGGTTTCCGCCTCCTCTTCAAGCTCTCCCAGTTCATTACAATGTTGCACATGCTCAGAGGAGGCAGCTAGGGTAATAGCCGTCAACTGCTAAATGGAATAGTAATTCAGTTATGTAATTGCCAGTAATTCGGGTAAGTTTTAAATCTCTTAACTTTCTAACTGTTGCAAGTTAAAATATTTCCCCACTTCCCAAGAATTTGCCTGAGACAAAGAGTGGGTGTGAAAATACAAATATGTCAGCCCTCAACAGTAACTTCAGAAGCACTTATCTTTGTTGTTTTAAACCTATTGTAACACTGCACTGGTACAGCAGATTTTTAATTTATAGCCTTAATCATTCTAAGACTTTAGTTACCCTTTAAATAAATTTGACTTTCTTAAGCTTAACATAGGACAGGGATTCTCAAACGGTGTACCTCCAGATGTTTGAAAACTTCAACTCCAAGTATTCCCTGGCTTCCTTCTACAGTGGAGAACCATTTCTGCTAACAAGCAAAGAAGGGTCAGTCCTATTTTTTAATGACGGATTGATTGACTAACTTCGTGCCGTTGGAGAAAATTGGACCCAAGTTCGCTAGTCAATTCCCTGTTTCAGTAGCTTTTGAAATAGATCTACCAGATACATTTCTTTTTTCTTGTCTCTAGTTAAGGGTTTTAGACTGGGTACACACCAGCAGATATTTCTGGTCGGTCGGTCGGAAATATCTGATGGTATGGGGCTGCAGGCCGCGACCGAGTTCGATCGTCTGTTCGTCCGTACAGGATGAACGGGCGATTGGAACGGTTGGATGAATGGCCGATTGTGCGGCTCTCTACGTGACTGCATGATCAGCCGCGGCCACTATTGCCACAACCGACTGTCATTTGTCCTGACGAGCCCTTGCTCGCTGCAAACCCTCGGTCAGGACAAAAGGTTCCCCTGTGTGTACCCAGCCTTAGTTCTTGATTCTTTTTATTAATATTTACATATTCTTGTAGAAAGTAATTAATGAGTAGCATGAAGTGGATGCATGGTAATGTGTGCATGGTGGCACCAGTCTGCAAATTCCCAGGCCTGAACCCGACATGAACACATACACATATTTACAGACTTAAATTTTCACACACTTTGGTCTTTAGTATGGATACCTTTAAAATTTTTCATTAAAACAGTTATCCATGTTATCATTTATTTAATTTATTATTTATTAATTCACTGCATTGTATACATTTTCATTTATTTAATTTATTATTTATTAAATCACTGCATTGTATACATTTTATAAAATTCTATACTTATAGAAGTAATAAGCCTAAATAATAATAAAGAATTATTTATGTATAACTGTAATAAATAGTTATGGGAAGTCATTGAGCAGTACCCTGACCACATAAAATCATAGCGCCCTCTGGTGGCCATTCATCATTTTTTGGTTGTGACTTTTTGTACATTTGAGTTGAATTCACTGCTGGATTTGGTTTGACTTTTATTATTATTATTATTATTAATTTATATAGTGCCAACATCTTCCGTGGCGCTTTAAAATTACATAGACACACATCACATACAGGGCAATACATATTATACAAAGTCTTATATATTACATACACAGGTAATACATGATATAAGCACGCAGTGATGATTTACTTACAGCAATACTGTGATACAATAGGAATGAGGACCCTGCCCAAAGAGCTTACAGTCTAGAGGATATGGGGGTGAGATATAAGGTGACGGGAATCAGTAGGCTGTAAATAGATTAGCTGCGGAGCGTGAAAGGCGGGCTGGATCAGGTTGGGTCAGTAAGAGGGTAATGTCTAGGCCAGGTTATATGCTTGCCTGAAGAGGTGGGTTTTAAGGTTACGTTTTAAGGGATGGTGAATGACGGACAGGGCATATTTACTACCCCTAATACAAAACATATTTAGTTGCAGTCCCCCAAGCGCAAGTCCAGGATACTTAACTTATTTTGCAATGTCCTTAAAGTCAACTATTTAACTCGATATGCACCAGAGCCTCCTCAGAGGTGACCACCTTCAGGATGAAATTAAAGTTCTTCTTTAAAGATATATTTCTTAAACAGGATTAAAAATAATCAAGGAAATTATCAATCAATATGTGTAAACACACACTAACAAAGGCAGAATCTTAGTACAACACTAATATAAGTATGAAGCAGTAGCACAAATTACTGCATTGTGATAGAAGGAAACAATTGCAGCCCTCAGTGCATCATTCCCATAGCTAATGCAGGTTTAAATAAAGTTTTATGATTCAGTAGTCTCTTGGGTACTCTTACAATGCTTTTGGTTTTTTATATACTAGCAAACCCACAATGCGCGCACACATACACCCCCCCCACGCTAACCACCCCCCGCGCACGCATTCCAACGCGAGCATCCCCCAACCACCCTCCAGTGGTTATATACAAGATTTAGAATTTTATTAAAATTAGAGCAGACTCCGTTATATGGATATCTTTTTTCACTGCTAAATAATTGTGTTAAGGCTTCTAATGTCAGCCAGGAAATGTTAGTTAAGTAAATACATAGGCTGTGAAGTGCAAGGAAGAGTGACTAACATCTCATGATCTCTCACACCTCTTAGGGTTTTCCCCTTTTTTCTTTTCCAAAGGCATTAATGTACTGTAGCTCTCAAAGGCGTTGCCTTGAATGCCATGTGTATTTTTTTCAAAGCTGGCCAAAAGCCAAGTCACAAACATAATTATAGGATTCTTTTCTTTCTCTGTCCTTTTTTTCCCACTAAGCAAACATGCCAGAGGGCCCTTTACCCAGCCCTCCACCAATAATGCTGTCATCCTTGACCTCATACAGGAAATGCGATCTGGCATATGGGTGCGTTACCTGTACAGAAAGCATGGACTTTACACCTGCACATATATTATTCGTCTTAATATTTCCTGGTGGTAAGGCTTACATTGGTAGGAAACAAGTTACAGAATTTTAGCAACATGAGGGGATAATTAGATTTTACTTTACAAAGCCTCATAAAAAATAAACCTACACACTTAGTCTATCCCATATTTAGTCCATCCCAGGTAAATATTATGTATGTAATGGATTTAAAAATTTTTGGAAGTGTATATCCAAGCCTGAGAGGGAAAATCATACAATATATATAGTAGTTTGTAAAAACAAAGTTTAAAAAATTGTTTATTTTTGAAATTCTGTTTACATACAAGGTACAAACTACAGTTTCTGACAAAAGTCTTGCCGCCTGTGTATTTTGCAGAAACTCCTGCTATTAGCCTGATTTTTAATTGATCAATTGGTGTTAGAAATAGCTCATATGAAAAGCTAAAGCCCTCCCAAATAATATTAAATGTACTGTTAAAAAATAGTTTCACTGAAAAAAGATTTATCATTTAATCAAGACAGAAAGGTCAAAATGTTGCAAGACAAAAGTGTAGTCGCCTATACAGAAAATGATCTACTTTACAGCCAATCCAAAAATATGTCGGCAAATTAAATAGTGGTGCTGTGAGATCCAAATTTAATATCTTGAATGACTTCCATGAGCTTGAAGGACAGCATCCATGCGGTTTGACAAGGATTCATATAATTTATTGATGAAAGTATCAGGAATAGCCAAGAAAACAGTATTGCATGCCTCCCAGAGTTCATAAATATTATTTGGTTTCGTCTTCCATGCTTCCTCTTTCATCCTACCCCACATATGCTCAATGATGTTCATGTCAGGTGACTGGGCTGGCCAATCCTGGAGCATCTTGATCTTCTTCGCCTTAGGGAACTTTGATGTGGAGATGGAAGTATGCGATGGAGCAACATCCTGCTGCAGAATTTTTTATGGTTGGGAATATATGAGGTAGCTAAGATTTCTTGGTATTTTACACTATTGATGTTGCCTTCCACCCTGCAGATCCCTCGCACACACCCTTACTGGATGTAACCCCACATGATTTTGCCTCCACCAAATTTCACTGTTTTCTGGGTAAATCACGGCTTCATGCAGGTTCCAGTAGGTCTCCTGCAATATTTGCGGCTACTGTGGTGTAGTTCAACAGAAGATTCATCTGAAAAATCCACCTTTGGCCACTTTTCCAGCATCCATTCTTTTAGCAGGCTGTGGGACTTGGCAAATGCCACACGGTTTTTCAATTGTTTTTTGTTTAGTGCTGGCTTATGGGCTCTGATTCAACCATGGAGGTCATTTCGAGACATAATTCGACAAACTGTTCTAGTTGACACAGGGATTTCAGGTGACCAGGTCTCCTGGAGCTCTGCTGCAGTTCAAAATGGGCTTGCCTTGGATTTTCGAGCCAACAAACCATCCTCTCGAGCAGTTGTCTTGCGGGGTCTGCCTGACCTGGGCTTGTCAAAAACTTCTCCAGTCTCTTCAAATCTTTTCTTTATCCTCTGAACTTGACACTGAGAGACATTGAAGGTGTGTGCCACATCAGCAGTGGATTTGGTCTTCAGCCTCTTGATAATCAACACTTTAGTCTCAAGGTGAATCTTAGGCATGTTTGCAGAGGAGGTCTATTTGCAGTTGATGTGAAGGTCTAGTGTACTGGGGTTCTTTTTATACACACCTGACACCTAATTGATCCATTATTAGTCACAAGTAAAGCCCATATGACAAGGCGACAACACTTATGTCTTTTGCAAAAAATGACTACCAAGCTGTGAATATTAGAATACTTTTTGTTAGTTTCGTTTTGCATGGAAACATTATTACAAAAGCTGTTAGGGGTAAAATGAACCATTTCTTGAAACAAAATCTGCATTAGAATTATTGTTAAGCGGCACTTCAGGTCTATTTGTACACAAGCGACAAGACTTTGGTCAGAAACTGTATTGATAAGTTGATTGTTTAATCATACAGCTTTCCTCCATCAAGAAGGAATAACCATGTTAATGTGAAAATAATAGTAAAACAGGGTACATTGTGCATTGAATATTTAAAGGGCATGTCCGGCTTTAAAACAAAAACTGGTCACATGTCCCTTACCTGCCCCCAGTCCCAATGGATATATTCAGCACATCATTAGATGTATTATTAACCAGATATTTAAGTATAATTATGGTCTCCATTCTAGACTCCTCCTCCTCTCCCAATCATGTCTGTCTTCTGACATTACAACCAATGATTGACTGCAGATTCCCCTGCTGCCTTCTCTGCACACACTCAAGCTTATAAAAAGCTTATTGAGCAGAGGGAGGAGGCAGATATATTTTCTGTAAAGGAAAATAACCTATGATTAAACATCTGGTTACAAATGCATGTAATAAACTGGTAAAAATAGCAGTTTGGGGTTACAGGCAGATAACCAAAAACTCACCATTTTTTTGTTTTACAGATGGACATAGCACATTACTATTATTGGTAAAGAACCCCTGCAACAACACTACATTTAGGTTGTGAATATATTTAATCAAGTTAAATGTACTTGATTAACATAGGATTTGTAATTTGCTCTTTAAATTAGACATCTTACACTGGTGTTCAAAAATCTAAATGATCAAATAACCCATGCTCTAATAGGTGCGCAGTAAAGTGATATTTCTATTCACAGGAGTGACAATGTAGAACTAAACCTATTTTTTATCCTCCAGAATCTGGAAACAACCCCTAAATACACCAATAAGCTATAAAATCCCACTTCAGTAAATCAGACCACACCTCATGATATCAGTCACATGCTTCCTTGCTTTATCTGTCCTGCAAAAGGATTGGCTAGAGATTATTAATGGGTGTGACCAACTGCAACAGGATTCTGCCATGGCTAAGGACTGAGCATATGCATTAGATAGGTCATTGACCAAAGTTTGTGATACTAGAATGCTGTGAAGTAAAGCCCAAACCATGTTATTTTGGTACATTTCCCAGCGCTCATTTCCCAAAATGGGAGGTAAGACACAAATTACTAGTTTTATATCAAGATGTTCTGCCTTCATGTTCAGTGCTGTTCTGTGGCTTTAGTTGTCCTTTATGTGGGTCTGATCTGCGATGCACAATATTGTACAAAATGGCCATTTCAGCTGACTATGGTTTAATGTATGGGTGCTCGGTCATTTCGCCTGACTGAGTGCCCAAACATTAAAAGATAGTTGGCCTTAACACAGAGTTCACAATGTTTTTGGAGATATCTCCTTACTCAGGTGATAATATGTCAGTGTGTCCTTTTCTCCAATATTTAGATTTTACTATTTGACTTTTGGGGGAGAAGTCTTGATACCCCTTTTTAGTTTTTCCCAATGATCACAGATATACTGCTGTGCTTATTCAATAAATATGCAGATTTATTCACCACATATATAGTCACACATTGATAGATGACTGCTGCTCAATACCCCAAATATGAATTTGCCACTATGTTAGCCCTTTAAACATCACTAGTTTCCGATATTTTGGGTGATTCAATAGAATTTACAGAATAACTGAAAATATCGACCATGTGTATGGGGCCTTAGGAGGCTATGAGAATTAAAAAAATAACTGACAATGCTTTACAAGCCATTGTTTTCATATTCCTTACAACAACAACAAATTTGTAAAGCGATTTTCTCCCGTAGGACTCAAAGCGCTGTAAGCATGGCTCAGACCAATAATTGGTTAATTGGTATAGAGGAAGAACTTTATAAATCCAGGAAGGCCAAGCTAAACAGGTGGCTTTTCAGTTGGGATTTGAATAACTCCAGGGAAGAGGTTGTCTTTACTGGGTGTGGTAGGGAGTTCCAAAGGGTAGGGGCAGCATAACAAAGTCTCCAAAGATTTTGAGGCACACTCTGGGAGTGACCAAGTGTATGGAACCTGCTGATCTGAGGTTGTGAGAGGTGTGGTGCAGCTTCAGCAAGTCCTTCATGTATCCAGATTGTGCAGTGATTTAAAAGTCAACAGTCCAATCTTTAAGAGTATTCTCCATTGTACTGATAGCCAGTGCAGTGAGCGAAGGATCGGTGTGACAGTGGCAAGGCTGATTTGTTAGCAGTCTGGCAGCAGCATTCTGCACTAATTGTAGGTGGTGCAGGTCTTTTTGTGGGAGACCTACATAAAGGGCATTGCAGTAGTCCAGCCGTGATGTGATGAAGGCGTAAACTAAAGTTGGAAGATCCTCTGGGGGGGGGGATCAGATGTTTGATTTTTTGCAATGTACTTCAGATTAAACTCAGCCGAAATTTGGTTTCTGAAGCTCCATTCCACAACGATTAGCACACCGAGGCAGTGCACAAGGTCGGAGCTGTTTATGTCTGAAATCCCAATCCTGATTGGTGTTGATTTAGGGTAGGGCTATTTTGGTGCCAAGCGCTGGCATTGGACAAGTACCTCAGTTTTGTCAGCATTCAGTTTCAACCAGTTGTCATCCACGCCTGTAGCTCAGTTAAGCAAGAATTTATGTTTGGGGTGGGGTCTGTTCCACCAGGTTTGAAGGAAAGGTATAACAGTGTGTCATCAGCACTAACAACTACAACAACTAACCTTATATAAAATATGTTTGTTGTTATTGCTGGATTACAGATACATTGTACAAGGACATCAAATTAAATGCAAATCAATGAGTTATGCATACAAACAGGAAGTAACTGAAGCTGATTCTTACAGAAAGAGAAAAGGAGAAGCGGTTTCCAGTATTAGAAAAAGTAACAAGCATGCTGACACATATGCTCTGGTCTGGGCTGTGGCATTATGGTGAGATTTTTTTCCTTTTTTTTTTTGCAATCTCAGGATGTTTAGTGAACGGAATGTTATGGGCAAAAGGTGATGCATATATGGAGGAAAAACTTTGTTACCAATAGAAATGGTAATGCTGGGAAGTTCTTTACCTTCTACATCTCCTACACATGTTAATATAGTAGACTGTAAGTACAGGGGAGGGGAAATGATTTTAGACATTGGTAACCTGTTGGGCGACAAAAAAGTGCAAATGTTACCCTAAAGTAGTGAGGGGATACATTTTCTTTAATAACATGTTTAAATATGCAGTTTTTATGTGCCAATTCTACTACTCGGGGAGTTTTAAGTAATTCTTTTTCTGCTATCAGCCATTAATGTTGTTAAGCAGTAGCATATTTTAGAATATGTTAGTAAATTTTTCATGGACATTAAATACAATCTACGCTTTTTTTTTTTACAAATGCTTCTCAAAATAAAAATGATTTGAAATGTTTATTTAAATAGTAATAACTGTTAATGTGATCCCTTCCTCTTTATTGCGAATAGGAGAGGAAGTTCTTTTCCTTTCAAATCTTTAACAGTCTGAAAGCCAAAACCCCAAGAAGTGAATACAATTCTAAGAATGACAAACAACCCGGGATCCATATTCAGACGGTCTAGCTCAGTTCTCAGAAGGGAACTTGCTCTCATTTGTAAATTCCCAAATCAGATTTTTGGCTATCATTTTCAAAGCCCTGTTTGTTCAAAATAATATGCCGCAGAGATAAATAAATTTTAACTTATGCTGGTCTTATAGATCAAAACTTAGGTGTCATTTGGACAACTATTGGGCCTGACATTTGATTGCAAAATGAATGGACCAGGACAGGGAACATCAAACGTATCGAATATCTAAGTGTATGGCCAGCATTTCAGATTAGATTGCTATTACATCTACATTAGTACAAATATAAATGGATAGATCTACAGAGAGCCAATTAATAAACAGGTGGTCATAGTCTTGCTTAATTAGCATGTAAAGGGTTATAGAAAAAACAAAAAGACATAATAATGAAATGTATAGCTACACAATCATCCATCTGCACTACATAATAAAAACAAAGCCAAGAACTGTTATGAAGATGAAAGCTCTAAGGATATTTAAATTGCTCTCATTGGCAATAAATATATAATATAGACAAGCTTAACCAATCATATAGATTATGAGGCCTTATCTATTGTCTGGTTACTGACAATATATACACTAGCAAAAGTGGGCCTGTTGTTGCACAGTGGAAATTATGTGTGTGGATACAGTGGATATAGAATCTTTACACAGGTGTATTTTAAACTGTTACTCAGACAGTCACCAGCATTCAGGGGAACCAAATAGGATAATTCTGCAGGTTGGAGAATAGACCCAGGCAATCCTGCCACACTGTGTGGTTCAAATTAACCACCACCATTAGGAGACCTGAGGCCCTAAACAGGATCCAGATAAACATGCTACGTTCATACTTTAGCATGAGTACTGGTTGATTAGTATTCACCACGGCAAGTTCCACATTTAAAGCTGCTTATGTTACGACTTGGAAGCACAAGATACGGATTAGCTTTATAGATTAAAGGTGAGATTATAGGTGCTAAAGGCTCCCCACAAAGTATAAAATGAAATAGAGGCTTCTAATAACAGAAGGTACCTCAGAGCCTCATGTCATTATAATAGCATTGACCTAATAATCTAACATATAAACACTTATTTCTCACTGACCTTTCACATGTTTGAAAACTACAACTCGTGGCTAATGTATGCAAGGAGTTAGTTTCTCCTTTATGTCCACTGGCTAATGAATGTTTACAGATGCAATACAGCCCAATGATATAGAGCATGGGTAAACTTTTCACATGTTTAGAAACTACAACTCCCAGCATTCTCTGGCTTTAGCGATTTCTACCCAAGGGCTCAAATATGCAAGTGCTCTGCCCTTCCCTTACATCCATAGCTATTACACTATTGGCCTAGGGAAGGATTATTTAGGTCACTTCTGGCAGTGAGTCATGACCCATACTAAACTTGCCCTCCCTTTCCTATTGCATCTACCTGCCAGCTAGAATCCAGGGGGTCTAAGTGTAATAAACCTGCAGGTCTGAGAAAAGGACCCAGACAATCTTGCCACAATGTGCAGTTCAAACTAAACAGCACCATTGGGTGATTTATGACTCTAAACGGGATCCAGATTAACATGCTATGTTCATACTTATTAGTAATTACCACAGCAAGTTCCAGATTTACAATTGTGATTGGGGTTAGGACTTGGGAGTAAAGGATACTGATTAGCTTAATAGCTTAAGGTGAGGTGGGGTTAAAGGAGCTAAAAGCTCCCCACAGAGTATAAAATGAAATAGAGCCTTCTTATAACAGAATGTACCTTACAGCCCTCACATTGCCCTAATAATCTAACGTATAAACAAATATTTCTAATTTCCACGTTACCTAGAGAAATGGGCGAGGATATGCAAAGTATTATCCTTTATATTCTCTTTCATACAGATCTAGGTGAAAAATCTTGCTTCTCAGCACTTTTTAATAATGGATAACTGCTTTTTTATTTCAGTATTAAATGCTTGGTATACTTGCCTGGCTTTACCACTAAGCAAAAGGCTAAGGACTCTCAAGCGAGCACCTTCATCACAACCATTAATAGTGGCTGCCAATTCAAACTGTTCTAGCCAATCAGTCCACTCCTTAGTTACCCCTTTAAATGGATCAGGTTTAAAAATAGGTTTGGCATTTGGGCCTGGTAGAGCTACTGAGTCTAATTGGGGCATTTCATCTGCAGGTACAAGGACAGGAGGATTTAAATCAATACTTTCAGTATCAGCCTCAATAGCTTAATACCAGTACCACTGCCACTAATTTGTACCATCTCACTGCTTTATGGAAGGATTATGGGTAGCATGGCACACAATGTGTTAATCTGGTGGTCTGGCATAAAGCAGACAGTGCACCCCACATAACATATGCAGAAATGGAGTAGTCCCTGCCTATACTGCACCATTTTGAATATTGACCACACCTGTATATTGTGAGTCCTTGTAAGTTAGTGTACTCTTATCTGTTGCTTCAGTTTGTATCGACTAAGGTAAATTGTCTGTCCAATAATCTGTCCTCCCAACAGGTGGTAACAGGATCTTATACACCGGATCTTTCTGTGTTGCATTCAATCAGGACATCACACTGTGCAAGGGATCAAACCAAACAGATCAGTTCCATCAGGAGCTCACACCACACACTTCTATCTACTTTCACTTTCTCTCCTCCTGCAGGCTGGAGGTGGTATATGAGGGGCCTTGGTGTATATGTCCATTACAATACACATCACGTCCTGTGTAGCATACAGAAACTTTTTTTGGACTGGCAATGACTGCCACATGTTTTAAAAACAGCACATCATTGGATGTTATACTGACATTACCACTTCCTTTCAGTATTCACATGGAGATCCCTTAGCAGTCACAGGGGTGTAGTTTAACCTCCCATTTTGACTATCCCATAATAAAATAGGAATCTCAGCTCTGTAAGTAAGTTTATGTATTTTGAATAAATTATATATTTTGTCTAGTACCCGATGTAAGTCAGTGCTATACTTTATATACATTTAAATGGTAATAGTAAGATAGTACACACATATACACCTTTCCTATATGTCCCACCTCATTGGTAGCTCCTAACAACTCAATGCAATCTCCTATGAAGATCTAAATATATTTATATAATATAAAGGATATATATATTTATTTATACAGTTTAGGTCTAAATCACAGTGCAGATAATTGTTTAATACCCTCATTATAAAAAAAAAAAGCTACCATAAAAGTGCTATTAAACTTTACAATATTAGTTCGCTACCAATAAAGGTAAGACGAAGCTCAACAAATAACCTTTTACCATTAGTTGGAAAGCATTATGCTTGGTACACACAGTGTACCAAGTATAATGCCAATAGGATTAGCCTTTTATCGGTTGTGTGGGTTGCAATGGACTGTCCCATGGCCAGGTTACTTTCCTGGGATTCCTGTAGTAAAGATAGTGCTACTGAAGCAACAAGAAAGTCCAAAGAAACAGTTTTCTTCATTCTGGAGGTTCTCTTACTGCCAATCTTACTGCCCAGGGTACTTTACAATTTAACTTTAAGTCAAAAAAAAATTATTTGCACCATAGTTTTCTTTTAAAAGGAAAGGACACTAAACAAATAATTCAGTATACCTTGCACCTTCATCTATTATTCACAGGGAGACGAGATTGCTTATACCCATGCAACCAACGCAATGTATTTAATACTGGGGTTTGCGTTAGTTTTAGCGCAACACCAGCTAATGGCCATTGTTAAAGGGCATGTCCACCCCCAAAACTATAATCCCCCCAACTACTGGCCCCACCATGTAGTGTAGTTTAATCCTTACCTCACATCCCAACTCCATCTGGTTCTCCTGTAGTCCCCCCCCAAAGTTCCAAAAACTGCCCACCAGGAGGCTAGCAGGTCCATATAGGACACTGCCTGCTACCTGGCCTCCCGGAGATTCCTGCCATGCGTGCTGCAGCCCTTCTCCCCCCTCCCTCCCCCTCCCTCTCCCGTCACCGTTCTACTATCCCTCCCCCTAGCGAAAAAAAACCCTAAATATTCTGCTCCCCCATGTCCCCCAGCCCCAACCGCATGTTTAGTTTTTTTAAAAAGCTCCCCAAACTCTTACTTACCTCTCCGCTTTCCTCGCTGCACTGAATACCGGCAGCCGCGTCCGTGATTGGCTGCCGCTCAGCCATCACCAGACGCGACTGCCGGCCCTCTGCTTGCGAGAATGCAAGCAGAGGGGCGGCAGTGCGGCGGAGGATCGAGGGGAGGTAAGTAAGAGTTTGGGGGGCTTTTTAAAAAAACTAAACATGCGGTTGGGGCTGGGGGACATGGGGGAGCATGATATAAAATTTTTATTTTAGGGGTGGACATAGCCTTTAAAGTTGTGCTGGGGTTAAAACTTTTTTGGTGCAAATCTGGCATTGAATACCAGAAGCCACATTTACTCGGATCTATTGCTATAACCATTCCCTGGCAATAAAGTGCTTGCCCTGCCACCCTGTTACAGAGCTTGCATAACTGATGCCACATCTAAGTTTTGGGTAAAGTATTGGTCAAGGGGGTCAATAAAAGAAAAAATATATGCCCTAGGGCCTTTTAAAAACAGTTACATTTATTGTTGCATGCTGTCAAATTTGTACCCTACTAGAAACTTTCCCTTACCACTCTGTTCTAGTTTCGCATTCACAGCTGTCCAGTATCTGGCCAATGGGAAAATACGCTGCTTGCAGAGCATTTATTCCCATTAGACTTGTCACGGACAGGAGGTAGACCAGCCTAGTGAACCTTCCTCAAACAGAAAATTGTTGTTTGGTTCCCTGTTGTGCACGACAGTGTGATCAGTTAGGTGTTCGAGATAAGAAGCAGTTTAAATTATCCTTAGTGCAGACTTATTTCCCTTAGGGCTCGATCACACTACATCAGTTGTATCCATTTTTCAAACGCAGGTGCATTTTAAAAACGGACAGACCATAAAACTCCATAGGATTTCATAATATTGTTCACACTTGCTGCGTTGTATTCCGTTCCAGTCCATTTAAAAAAAACACTGCTTCACGCATTTCTGTTCGTCTAAAATGTATGAAAATGTGGTACAAGGGACAACAACTGATAACAATGCACTTGTTTTGCATTTCTGTCCATTTTTCGAAAAAAGGATGCCTGGGAATTCCTGTGATGTAATTTTAGTGTTTTTGGTCCTGCCCCTTTGAATTTAAAAAAAAGGGTTCAAAAACAATGGACAGAAATGCAGAAAAAAACAGACACAAACAGATAACGCTCACGCAAACGATTAGCAACGGACACAAAAACGTGTTAAAACACTGCGTTTTAACACATTGCATTAAGTTGCGTTTTTGTCTGTTCCTAGTGTGAACGAGCCCATACCGGCTTCATGATGTATATTTAAATGCCATGTGTAGAAAACGACTTGCACATTTGTGCCTCCATTAGAAATAGGGAGGAGAGTCAAATGAGCAGTCAGGGGAGCAGGAGTGGAGCAACTATATTTTTTTTTACATTGCGTAATCTAGCAGTGTATACTGTCATATCAAATATTGATAGCTGTGTGGAGAACTAGTCAAGTGTTTGCATTTACAAGCACTAAGCATTCCATTTTTCCAATGCTTGTTACAATTGTTTTAACAAATATTGACGTGTGTGCGTTTGTAACTTCAATTAAAAGTGCTAAAATTAGAAAACCAAAACTGAAGAATGTAAAATATGCAGAATAAATAAACATATTGCTTGTTCACGGTAAATGAAACATTCCTCTGGCCTTGCTAAAAATAAAATAGTACGCTACAGCAATATTTGTCTCAGCCTCTAGCCAAGAACACTCAGACCTCCCATTAAACTACATAGGCTTTGGCCACAGAGGCCCTCACATGGTTTGCAATGAATCAGCAAATCTCAGCTCTGTGGAAATTCCCCAGAATTAGCTTTATACTATGTGCTAGGAAATGTGGTCAAGCCTGTCGATTAGCAACACCTCACCTGAAAGATCTCATTCACAAAATGTAAGTTGACCAAAATAGGAAGCCTTTGTGTTTTGTTCTCTATTATCGAACAGCCTTTACTCATAAAACTTACTTTAAATATTAAACAAGTCATCAGGCGACTTAACTAAAGGTTCTTACAAACGTGTGATCACTGGTTCCAATCTGCGACACACGATGTGTATGCACGGCCGTTTCAGTTAATAATCGTGCCGTGTGCGGGCACTTTGTCACCTGAAATGGCTGTTCGGTTGAAGATCCGTCCGATCGGGCAACAAACCCAGGCCGAAATGCCCATGCATACACATCTTGCGTCGCGGGTTGTCCCCCGCGATAGCACATGTATGAAGCTTAAGCAAGATAAACACAACTGACTGTGCTAATCAGATTACACCTCACTGATTATTTAGAAATGTGAAAGTGCTACATACAGTTCAAATAGGAACCTCAACTGACAGCATTAAACAATTAGGCTGAGGCCACACAAGGATGGACAGCAAAATACATGGAAAAACTCACAATTGGAGCACATGCAATTCGAAAAAAATGGTGCACATTCACATTAACTGCTCTTGCGCAAAATTCTGTGGCCTAGCCCTTACCCCTGAAATATGCAAATACTGTAATACATGATTCATTGCCAATTATCTCTGATATTTGAGTGTGTGCAGCGTGTGGTCCCTCTGTCCCTAATATAGTGAAGACCCATATCCAGTGCCTGCTCTGTGAGCCTAACTGTGCCTTTTATGTTGGTAAATGCTTTTGACTGAACTAATGTGGGCTTACCTCTTTAGTCTTTTATCAGCCTGGCATAATCGCTGCCCTAAAAAATGCTATAGGCTTGTGTGAGCAGGATAAGGAAGCTAATGCAGATGGCTTCTCTATTTTTTGTTTCCATTAAGTATATGCACAATGTCTTGGATTACAGATGTGAAAGGCATTTGAAGACTCCTCTAGCAGTTGTTTGTTTATATGCACAGAAAAACACAATGCAATCCTGGATTCATACAACAGATACAGGCTACTATCTTTGATCCTATGAGGAGGACAGTTATTAAATGCACTTTATTCTACTACCATCCACAAACCTATAGCTTTCTGTTTTTAAACCTTGTTCATGCAATATTTTGAAAATGATCCTAAAATACTATATGAATTTTGGAAGATCCCAGGCCCATAGATTCCGTTCTTTACAAGCAGCTGGTTCTTTTCATATCAAGCTGCAGCTTTTTAGTTTTTAGTTATCAGTTTCCTCTTTGAGGCCCCCTGTATTCATTTGTGTTTTCCAAAAACATGCTAGGCTGCAGCTGAAATGAAACCATTTATGGTTAAGTGTGCACAACAATTTTGAAAAGTAAATAACGGTTTTAAAGGGAAACTAAAGTGCTTAGTGTTTCCTGGTACAGTATATATTAAATGCAAATCTACATCAACATGGGAGATCGAAAACCCACTTTTACTGCCCATTTTGCCCCTTAACCTCCCACGGTGCACAGTAAAAACTGCTAGTGCCACAGTTGACAGCTCCACTGTTTGTCATTCTAGGGGCCCCTTCTCCACATTTTCTAAGGCTGCCGATACACAAGTTGTTTCTCTATTAAGTGCCTACAACTGCACAGCGGTCAGCTGTGGCACGAGAGGCTTTTTGCTGGGCACTATAACTATAGCTATTTGTAACTAATAATGCTAATAGCATTTATTTACATTTCCCTTGCGTAAAGGGCAAATCCATTGGCCTTAGGCTAAAAGGAATTGTTGCCAGATTCTGGGTGTCGGGCAACAGTCTGTAGTATGGAATGATCAACCACAGAAATTGGTCTTTCCAAATTAATCAGTCATTTCATCTATTAGGTAGGTTAGACATCTATTAGGTCTAAAGCTAGGTACACACCTAGCGATTTTTCCTCCTGACCGACCATTCGATACTTTCGACTGATCGGCCAGGAGGAAGGACTGTCGGTCGCGGCAAAAGCAGCCGCATCCGACAGTTACCGTGACAGATCATGCGGTCCATAGAGGACCGCAAGATCGGACGGGGTTTTCCATCATGTCCGATCGTCCTTTCGTCCGATTCGGACGAACGATCGGTCAGACATGGATGTATTCGGAATTGACAAATCGGATAAATCAACTATTGTGCACAATATTTAGTATTCAGTATAAAAGATCTACCAATACAGACATTTCTAACGCATTTCTTAGAAATGTGTACTTGCATATTGCACTATTTGTAGGTTTTATTTTATTATTTTTGATATCTATACCTGGGATATATTAATAATATAGTGTAGTATAAATTGTGTTTGTTGCACGAGGGGTTTTAAAATATGCATCTAAGCTTCACGATGCAGAGAATTAGATTAAACCAGTTTCTTAAGCAGGTGTCTAGGGATCCTTAGGGTTTCCCTGACAGGTTGGTAGGGGTTCCTAAGGGGATACTCAGAGGAACTAGATGGATCTGCCCATGTGATGACTTTGATTGCACTATAGATGTAATACGTTATTGATTATTTTATTTGTATGAATCTATCTTAATAAATTAATGACAAAAAAATAATGTTTATTTCTTTTTCTATGTAGGGTTTCCCCCGAGGCATAAAAAGTGTTAAGAGCATTAAAAGGTTAAGAAACATTGCATTAAATGTACAAACACGGACTATCACTGCACAATTGGTACAACACCTAAAGAAAGATTTAAAAGGATCACCAAATTTTAATTAGGGGGAAATACAAATCAGTACAAAAAAACAAAATCTGCAATATTACTAGGGCCAGGTGAAGATTTTCGCTTTCATAAAGATTTAATTGCATAAAGTCTGCTTTAAACAGACTAATAAGATTAAAGAGTATATGGCTTCCTTTCAAAAAGATTTATTTAACATTCGTGCAGCATCACAATGTTCTGACATCTGGTTTGGATTTAGTGTCTGACGTTTTAATGGAGGCATCACCCCCACAATACCCTTTTCCTTTCTTTAATAAACTGTTCCTTTCGCCTTTCTTGTTTCTCCCTCTCCCCCTCGGAAGCAGCGTGTCTCGATAATTCTTGCTGGAAGCTGCTTGATCACTGCCAGGAAGAGAAATGCAAAACTATCCCAAGAGCAGCTCCTGACGTCAGCAAAGCTTTCCTCCCTCCTGGCAGTCAGCCTTGTGGAAATTCCAGGCTCCAAGAGGACTACATTTTTGTGATATAACAGCTGTATGACTACTGTCCCCATCGCATACCACAAAATAAAGAAGTGATTGTACACATTTTAAGCCAATAATTTTAACCATCCAATCAGACAGGTAGTCTGCTGGTCAAATTTACAGCCTATTTTGACTAAATTTGCTTAAAAAAAGAATTAAAATGTTTAGTCTTTGCTGTATATCACTAACAATCATCTGGATGATCCTAACAAAATGCTGTCCGGTTGTGTACCAGGCTCAGCCCTGAATATCAATCAATTTAAAAAAGAAGGCACCATGGTCAAACAATATTATGATAACATGTATTAATTTATTTAGATTTGGACTGGAATGTCTTGTATCCACATTAGGACTACTCTATATTTTGTAAAGTAGTATAAGGAATATTCAGCACAGTGTGTACTTACATAATTTTACCATATAACAGAATTTTGTAACTTTTCTGGATATTTCACTGGATTTTTGGGTAAAATACTCTGTGCTTTTAGGAGATTTTATGAAAAAATAAAATAAGATCATTCAAAAGGTGGAAATTCTACCTAAACCCACTTGACAAGTAAAAGAAAACGCACTAAAATGTCAATCTTCCATGTCCTGAATCAAATGGTATGCCATATGCATGGGTGCACACAGAAACATGGCCACCAACTAGATCAAATGGGATGCATGCAAGTGTAATTACAGGGAAAAAAAATCAAAGTGCTCTGTAATTTAAACAGCGTACTCTTTTTCAAAGGAAACAGGACGAACCTTTAAAATGCCCCTTACAAAAAAAAAAAAAAAAAAACACTAAATGTTACTTGGTACATAAAGCTAAGTTAAAAAAGAAGACCAAGGCTTAAAAGATATAATATACATGATAACTAAGTGGAGTTTTCAGAATATTTTACAGACCATTAGTACTCCAGCTAAAGGTGTTTTGTAAAAAAAAAATCAACGTGATTAGCCAAGAGCCGCAACCAAAAAAACACGCAAACCCTTTTGTAGCAGGGTTTAGCGCCTGTAGGGAAACTGCAGTGTATGCAGCAGTCTCAGATATTTTGCAGGTCTTAAAGGGCATGTCCACCCCCAAAACTAAAATTTGCCTCAGAGCTGGCACTTACATCCCTGTTCCTTATGGTTTTTTTGCACTAGTTGTCCAAAGTCAAGGAAACTGACCAGTTGGAGCTGTCTTGCTGTCCAAAAGGTTTCTGCCTCTGATCTGTCAGTGACATGTGCAGTAGAGCCCTTTTCCCCCCTCCCTTCCCGATCCCCCCATGGCTGCTCCTCACCTAGCGTAATATGCTTTTAATATATGGTAGCTCTCTCTTTCCCACCCCAACCGCCAAGTTAGATCTGAAAAAAGCTGCCGAAACATGCTTACAGACCTTTGCTCCCGTGACCATCTTCACAGACAGCAACCACTTCTGCGATTGGCTGACCGGCAGCAAATCACAGACGCATCTGTGACATTAGTGGTACATTTTTAAAAACGGCTGATGACAGACAGAAGTTAGAAACATGTAAATTGTAACAGGGAAATAAGAATTTAATATTAGACACTATCAACTTACTGCATTGCAATGAAAGGGGGAGGTAAAGAGTAACAGTGGCTCTACCTGTAAGTGTTCTACTTATCTCAGACTTAAATATATGTTTTAGTTTATAGATTTTAAAAACTAATTTACCGTATATACTCGAGTATAAGTCGAATTTTTCAGGCTTTAAAATTAGCCTGAAAACCTAACCTCGACTTATACTCGGGTCAAGTCCTAATTTAGATCCAAATTCTGCAATTACAGATAGTAACCAGTAGGTGGCGCTGTGTTAACCTGCATAGAAAGTTACAGGAGCTGATCTGCCTTTACATTTCCTGCTTCCTGTAGTCTGGCTGCTGGACTCACTCAGCACTGTCACTGGATGCTGTAAATCTGATGGGTCTCTTCAGTTTGGGGCAAAAAACAGCTGCTAGTACAGTGCAAAGGAAAGCTTGAAACTACAACTCAGGTGACATTTTTAACTATTGGGGTCAGAGAATCCTTACTATATGGGGGTCAGAGTTCCCTTTACTATATGGGGGTCAGGAGAATTGTAAATGATGGTAAGCTTAATTAAAAGTTTACTGAACCTTGCTTCTCCACATGTTTAGAAACTGAAACTCCCAGCAAGAAAGCATGCTGGGAGTTGTAGTTTCCAAACATCTGGAGTGCCAAAGAATTGGAGGTTACTGGTATTGGATTTGGCTATTACTGTATGGGATTCATGTATGGGAATTCTGCTGTCCATTTAAAGGGCAACTAAAGCCTAAAAACAACACAGAATCAGAAGGCAGTAGTGGTGATAATTTCTACCCTCGACTTATACTCGAGTCAATCAGTTTTTGCAAATTTTTCAGGTAAAATAGGTACCTCGACTTATACTCGGATCGACTTATACTCGAGTATATACGGTAATAAAAAAAAATAAAAAATTCTTAGGCTTCATACACAGGTGTCATAAGTTTGGGTGTTGGGCCTCATACACACTGTCACGTGTGTGTACGAGGCTTAAAGGCCTCGTAATTATAATTAAATTATCGATTACAAATGCATGTAATAAACTCAGAAAAAAAATAGCAGTTGGAATCATGAGTAGATAAATGACAAGAAAAATAAATTAAAATATGATACAAGGTGGTGGTGTATGATTCCAGAACCACTATAGATACCCACACTTGCAGTTCAGACAAGAAAAACTATATAAAAAAAAAAAGAAAACACCTGTATACTGTAAGTCAAAAGATATTTAAAGGGCAACTGTGGTTTCAAAACAAGTTAGGGTTAAAGGAAAGCCTGCAGTATTTGAGCAAACAATCACATCTCTGGCTAGAGCCTGTGAGACATTACTTTGGGGTGAATGTTCAAACTTCCTGCTTCCAGTAGGTTGAGTGAGATCAACTGACCTCAGCCACGCCTGTCCGCCCTGGGGGAGAAGCATGCTCAGTTAAGACTTAATGCTGGGGAAATAAGGAAGTACCTGGAGGAAAAAATGACAGTTGAGAAGGGGAGCCTATTAATGCAGGCAGAGACTGGTCACATGACTACAATCTGGTCACATGGCTGAAAACAGGAAGTGTTCAAGCAGGAAATAATATTGCTGAACCTTTCCAGCAATAACTTCTTACAAATTTTATCTAGAGATGTGATTTAGGTTTTATTTTGAAGGTATGATGGAAGGCTTTTTATATAATTTTTACTAATTTGAAAGAATTCAAGACCAGTTACCCTTTAGTTCTAGCAAGGTGTTGCAGTAAAGAGAAGTGCTGCATACCAAGGAATATCATAAATAAATGGAAACATCACAGAAAAGTTGGAAAGTAAAACTAAGGTAGAAACTAACAGTATAACTGCTCTTATAAGACATCTGATAGATGAGACCATTGAAAATCTTATAAGTGCATTGCCAGCATAATTGTATTGCCTAACAAAAGTATTGTTTCTCCTATTTTTTCCCAAAATGTAGGAACACATTACATTTGGAGCTCGGAAATCTTAAAATTCAAACTCAGACGAGAAAATAAGATGGGATCTGTCAATGCATTTTAGAAAGTGTTCTCTTTTAAGCAGGGGATAAAATACATTCCTCTCCATCCTACGCCTTTGACGTCAGCAGACAACTACCCGTCAGTGCTATCTGTCAAAATAAAATGCCTGGAATTTCCTCATTTATAAGTACCTAAGCATTTGTTTAAAGATCGCTTTATTTTCTGCATATCATCACTAGGATTCTTTGGTTGCTATCTGGAAAGACATATGAAACCATGAAAATAGTTTTTTAGGCCTTATTACCAAATAAGACACTGTGGTTTTGCATTTAGCTTGTGGAATGCTTTTAAAGTCTCTTTGAAGGTGTACCATTTCCTAAAGAGCTACCATGGAAACTACCCAGAAGTCTTGGTTCCTAATTTGCATATGGGAAAGGGGAGCTCTATTGCATAATGCTCTCCCTATCTTATTTAATTACTTAGTGAAGTCTGTTTATTGGTGATTCACATTTGCATATCCAGAGGCCTACGTTAAACTAAAGATGGCTCAATAAAGCCGAACCCTGTCTGTAGCTGGCATTTTGGTTTTGCATTCAGCTTGTAAAATGCTGTTAAAGTATCTTGGAAGGTCAGCAGTTCCTTAAGGGCTACCATGGAAACAAGGAAATAACCTAAAAGTCTTTGTTCCTCATTTGCATATGTAAAACACTTGCTTGTATGTATAGTATAAAGGGACAGTGGATGTAGAGATGTAGGGAGGTAAGACCTAGTTCTTTTATCCCCTCCCACACCTTCAGCTTTCACAAATACAAGCATAATTCTGGATGCTGGCCTTCATAGAACATCATGGTTTTACCAGATTTTCTAAAAAAAAAATAAAACAAACAAAAAAAAAAAAAGTTTTCAAACTAAACACCCCTCAATTCTGAAATTATTCCCCACAAACTGTATATTTCTGGAGTGTACACACCTTCAGCTACCAAATGGTGCCATTCTTTTATAAATATGAGCTGAAACACAGTCCCTCATAGAATGTCGTGGTTTTAGCAGATTTTCTAAAAATATAAATGAAAAGCATGACTCAAAGTTAGAAAATCATACCTAAACTGCAATGACAAGTAAAAACACCCACTAAATATCAATCTATCAACTCCCACTAAATATCAATCTTCCTAATGTCCTAAATCAAATGGTATGCTACATGCGTAGGTGTGCACTGAGACATGGCCACCAACTATCCCTGAAGATAAAGTGCATAAGCTTAATTACACAAAATAAGAGTACATACCTGCAACTACCAAATGGTGCAATTATTTTACAAATACGAGCAGAATTCTGGACGTAGGCCTTCATAGAATGCCATGGTTTTACCAGATTTTCTGAAAAAAACTAATAAAAAGAATGATTCAAAGCCAGAAAATCATACTGAAACCCCTTGGACAAGTAAAAATCCCCAATAAATATCTCCTAAATGTACTTACTCAAACGGAATGCTACATGCTTGGGTGTACACCGAGACATGGCCACCAACCAGCCCTAAAGTACAAATGCATAAGCACAATCACACAAAATAAGTTCAGTCAGTTTCATATTTCGGGTTTCCCAACCTAAACGTCCCCCAATCTCAAAAATAGCCCCCACAAACTATATATTTTTGAAAAGTACACACCTCCAGCTACCAGATGGTGCATTTCTTTCACAAGTACAAGCAGAATTCTGGATGCAGTGCACATGACAAATAAAAATAACCACTACATATCAATATCCTAAATCTACTGAATCAAACATCATACCGTGTCCTCAGTTACATACAAAATGCCCCTCTTACTAGGGGAGGGCAATTTCAAACAGACATACTGTTTGAATAAAAAATTTTGTATGTGTATTTCTACATTATTTGCCAATTGTGATTAATAAAACCATTCTTATTTTAATTTATACCATATAGAGTAATTCTAAAATATTTTGCAACAGTGTATGGTGATAATAAATAACTAAAACTTGTATTACAATGTATATTAAAAAGTGAAACTTATAAAACACATTACTGTATGGCTCTTCTCTAACTATCAAAAGTGCTTGTGCTTCTGTGCTATAAATATAAAGTGCTACTATTAATACAATGTTATTAAAACAACACCATTAGATACTTATTTACTTATTAACCTTATTCCAAAGTTACTGTTTGCATTACTATAGATTAATCCACATGTAATCCTTTCTATGTTTTTCACTATGACCCTTTCTTTCTCTTATTTCTTTTCAGACATTCTTCTCAGCTTGATCATCTGTTGGTAGTATTATTATTTTGTAGTATTATACAAAATAAATTTCCTTAAAATTTTAGAACAGAATTTAAGAATAGAACACACACGATTGACTTTTTGATCAGTGCCTTTTTAATAATTTCTCCTTTTAAAACAGTTCTCCGTATTTTTATCAGTGTATTTCTATCCATGTCTTTTTAAGCAGTTTTGGGTTTTATTTTGTTTTATATTTATTCTTCTACTATTAATATCAATTCCACCATATATTATTATTTTTAGTATTTTTATGTTTTAGCTCATTTTATTGTTATGATCATCAGTATTCTATTAGAAACCAGCAGGGAGATTCAATAAAAGTTCTTATCGTTTAAAATGGTGCTAATTTTGCCCCAACCAATCAGATCTCATTTAACATTTAACCCTTTCACTGCCACAGATCGTATATTCACGATCTGTGCAGTGAATGACCAAACTGACACAGATCGTGAATACACGATCTGTGGCTTCCCCACTGCACAAAAAAAAATTTGGCCCCTGCTAGGGGCGATCGGGGGGCAGCATTCAACTGCCTGGTCTAGTGGAGGTACTGAAGTGTGATCTCCATTCAGATCACGCTGCAGTACCAAGTATAGTACAAGCTGTCATGCTGACAGCCTTACCATACATTTTGTGAATGGAACTTAAAGTTCCATTCACAAATAGGATTTTTTCTAAGTCTTTGCTACTTAGTGAAGACTTAGGAAAAAAATGGGGACAGAGATCAAAATTTGGTGATCACTTCTGATCACCAAATTATTGATCTTTGCCAATGAATGAAAAATCACTTCCTGGAAAATGATTTCCGGGAAGTGATTTTTCCGATCGGATCTCGAATTGGAAAACGGGCATTTATGCCCGTATTACAAGTTCGGTATCATTCCCTAAGATGATTTGATGATCATCTTTGGGAATGATCCAAAAAAAAAAAAAAAGTGGGAAATACACAGGAAAAAAATCTTAAAGTGATACACACACTTTTTTTTTTAACCTAAAAACTATAAATTAGCACAAAACTTTTGTCTTCTCCAAGCTTCCCAATGTGACCGGTGATATCGGTAAAGTAAACGCAGATCATTATTTGTTCGATTTCAAGGGAAACTAAGCCTATTTTAGTAGAAAATTTTGCAGAGGTACCAAAAGAAGACCGGATTGATTTTTTAGGATCAGTAAAGTGTGCAAAAACTTGTGGGACTCTCCGTACTAACTGGTTTTCACTAAAATACCACTAAAAGGGGGAGTGGGGATAGGGGTGGGAGGTGGGTTGTGGCGGTTTTTTGTTTTTTCTTGTAATTGCAATTGCGCATGGATCTCATTTGAGCTAGTTGGTGGCCCCGTCTCTGTTTGCACCCACCCATATGGCATACTGTTTGATTCAGGACATGTGGGAGATTGCCATTTAGTGGGTTTTTTTACTTGCCAAGTGGGTTTAGGTAGGATTTCAACCATTGAGTCCTCTTATTTTATTTTTTCACAAAATCTCCTAAAAGCAGAGTTCTATGAATAACAGCGTCTGGAATTCTTCATGTATATACGAAAGCATGATACCATCAGGTAGCTGAAGGTGTGTAGCTTCCAAAAATATATAGTTTGTGAGGGTATTTCCAAGCTGATTAGGCTGTTCAAAATACAGAACACTTTGATTTTTTTCTTGTAATTGGACTTGTGCATGTGTCCTATTTGAGCTAGTTGGTGGCCATGTCTCTGTGTGCACCCACACATATGGCATACCGTTTGATGCAGGATATGTGGGAGATTGACATTTAGTGGGTGTTTTTGCTTGTCAAAAGGGTTTAGGTAGGGTTTGAATCATCTTATTTTATTTTTCACAAAACCTCCTAAAAACACGGAGTTTTTTGGATCACTGGGTCTGGAATTCTTCATGTATGCATGAAAGCATGGCATCATAACGTAGCTGAAGGTGTGTAGATTCCAAAAATATATAGTTTGTGGGGGAAATTTCCATGTTTCGGGACTTTTTCCTTAGAAAAAGTGTAGGCTGTTCAAATTACAGAGCACTTTGATTTTTTCTTGTAATTGCATTTGTGCATGCGTCCCATTTGAGCTAGTTGGTGGCCACGTCTCTGTGTGCATCCACGCATATGGCATAACGTTTGATTCAGAACATGTGGGAGATTGATATTTAGTGGGGGGGTTTATTTGTGGGGGGCATTTCCAAGTTTGGGGGCTGTTTGAAATTACAGAGCACTTTGATTTTTTTCTTGTAATTACACTTGTGCATGTGTCCCATTTGAGCTAGTTGGTGGCCACGTCTCTGTGTGCACCCACACATATGGCATACCATTTGATGCAGGATACGTGGGAGATTGACATTTAGTAGGTTTTTTTTGCTTGTCAAGTTGGTTTAGGTAGGATTTCAATCCTTGAATCATATTTTATTTTTCACAAAACCTCCTAAAAACACGGAATTCTTTGGATCACTGGGTCTTGAATTCTTCATGTATGCATGAAAGCATGGCATCGTAACGTAGCTGAAGGTGTGTAGATTCCAAAAATATATAGTTTGTGGGGGGAATTTCCATGTTTCGGGACTGTTTCCTTAGAAAAAGTGTAGGCTGTTCAAATTACAGAGCACTTTGATTTTTTCTTGTAATTGCATTTGTGTATGTGTCCCATTTGAGCTAGTTGGTGGCCACGTCTCTGTGTGCATCCACGCATATGGCATACCGTTTGATTCAGAACATGTGGGAGATTGATATTTTGGGGGGTATTTGTGGGGGCATTTCCAATTTTTGGGGCTGTTTGAAATTACAGAGAACTTTGATGTTTTTCTTGTAATTACCTTGTGCATGCGTCCCATTTGAGCTAGTTGGCGGCCACGTCTCGTGTGCACCACACATATGGCATACCGTTTGATTCAGAACATGTGGGAGATTGATATTTAGTGGGGGGGGGGTTATTTGTGGGGGGCATTTCCAAGTTTTGGGGCTGTTTGAAATTACAGAGAACTTTGATGTTTTTCTTGTAATTACACTTGTGCATGTGTCCAATTTGAGCTAGTTGGTGGTCACGTCCCTGTGTGCATCCACGCATATAGCATACCGTTTGATTCAGAACATGTGGGAGATTGACATTAAGTGGGTTTTTTTGCCTGTCAAGTGGGTTTAGGTAGGATTTCAACCCTTGAATCATCTTACTTTATTTTTCACAAAACCTCCTAAAAACACGGAGTTCTTTGGATTACTGGGTCTGGAATTCTTCTTGTATGTATGAAAGCATGGCACGTAACGTAGCTGAAGGTGTGTAGATTCCAAGAATATATAGTTTTTGGGGGCATTTCTAATATAGAGGGGTGTTTAGTCTGACAAATCTGAAAAGTTGCTGTAATTGGGCCATTGTTCATTGGTTCACTTTGTGGCTAGTTGATTCCACGTTTGCGTGTGTAACCATACATAGGGCATACCGTTTGATTCAGGACATATAGGAGATTGATATTTGGTAACTTTTTTTTACATTACCTGGGATTTTGGCATGATTTCTACCTTTGAGAGTGTTTTTTTTTAATTTTTTTAGAAAATCTGCTAAAACTGCGAACTTCTACGAAGAACTGCGCCCACACCATTGATGGTACGAATGAACAAACTACAGAATTTCATAGATAAAGGTGTGTGGATTCGAGAAATATATGGTTTGTGGGGGTTGTTTTGTGGGGAAAAATTGCAGACTGTTCAAATTCAGATTTGGCTGAATATTTTTGTTGTTTCTGAGCCATTGTGCATGTTTCACTTTGTGGCCATTCGCTTCCACGTCCACGTGTGTAACCACACATGGCATACCGTTTGATTCAGGACATTTGGGAGATTGATATTTAGTAACTTTTTTTTACATTCCATGAGGTTTTGGCGTGATTTCTACCTTTTGAAGTTATTTTTTGTTCATTTTTTCAGACAAATGCGAACTTCTATGAAGAACTGCGCCAACACCATTGATGGTATGAATGAATAATCTACCGAGTTACATAGCTGAAGGTGTGTAGATTTCAGGAATATGTAGTTTGTGGGGGTTATTTCTAAGTTACGGGGGTGTTTTGTGGAAAATACTGCAGACTGTCCAAATTCGGAGTTGGCTAAATATTTTCGCCGTTTCTGAGCCATCGTGCATTGTCTCACTTTGTGGCTTTTCGCTTCCACGTCCGCGTGTGTAACCACACATATGGCATACCATTTGATTCAGGACATTTGGGAGATTGATATTTAATAACTTTTTTTTACATTCCATGGGGTTTTGGCATGATTTCTACCATTTTGAATGTTGTTTGATGTTCATTTTTTTTGAAAATCTGGTAAAAGTGCAAACTTCTACGAAGAACTGCGCCCACACCATTGATGGTATGAATGAACGAACTACAGCGTTACATAGCTAAAGGTGTGCAGATTTCAGGAATATGTAAGTTTGTGGGGGTATTTTTGAGTTGGGGGGGTTTTGTGGAAAAACTGCAGAATGTTCAAATACAAAACTGGCTAATTTTTTTTTGCTGCTACTGACATTTGGCACTGGTCACGCTCTGGGTTAGTTGGTAGCCATGTCTCTGGGTACACCCATGAATGTGGCATACCATTTTATTCGGGAGGGGTTAGGCTTTCATATTTGAGATGCGTTTGAGCTTTCCTCCACAGTTTTTAGCTGAAATTAACATTTGATTTTGTCTCTGATTTTACAGTTGAGGAAAAAAAGGAAAATGTGAGAAAATAACTTACAATTGGACGAAGAGCTGCGTCCGGGTATCTGCATTTTGATCGAAACTTACCTCACTCATAAAATCCTGCGGGTGTGTAGTTTCTAAAAATATCTCACTTGTGGATATTTTAGTTAATTTGGTAGATATTCTATGTTAGCTGTCAGTAGTGGTTATACATTTTAATTTGGTGTAATATTCTTGAAGGTGCAGTTTTAGTTTGGGGGGGTCTCCTGTACAGGAAAAGTCGGGTACCTACATATATCTGGTATCATTGTACTCGGGAGAATCAGAGCTTTTAGAAACAGTAAGATTTTTGTGTGTAACCTTAAGATTACTATACGTAAAAATGGGAAAAATCCATGAAAATTTGCAAATTTTTTTTTTTTTTTTACATATTTTACCCATAATTCCAGTAAAATTTCCAGAAAAGTTAAAAAAATTCTGTTACCATGTTAAAGTACACTGTGTGCTGAAAAAAACACTGTATAATATTCCTGATTTAGTGCAAGGTTTCCTACTGTAAAATTAGTCTAAAGCGATTAAGGGCAAAATCCTGAAAATTCTTCTGGCAGTTAACGCAAAAAAAAATTTAAATTTTCCTGGCAGTGAAAGGGTTAAAAGCTAACATCTGATTGGTTGGGGCAAAATTAGCCATCATTTTTAATGATAAGAACTTTTATTGAATAACCCTGACGGTTTTTAATTGGGATCATACCATTCTAAGGATCCAATTTTATATCATTTAATCCTATTTTTTATCTGAAGTTAAACTGAGTCAACTATAGTGTTCATTTTACTAGTTTATAATCCAATTCTAAATTAGTTTAATAATACAGGCCCATCAGTGACATTCTGATCCATAATACATAGAATAGTAGAGACAATTCACTTTTTTAAACTAAGGACAGGCCCCCAGAGCCCAGATACAAAAATCTGCATCTAATTACGCCCTATAGAAGCCGAAAACTAGCTTTATTTACAGGCACAATTTTACAAAATGGCCGAAAAAGGCATGTTTTAAATGCGAAAATAGGAAATTGAAGTTTATACAGTCTTGAGAAAGCTGCAGCAAGCAGTGAAACGCGTTGACTATATAATCCTGGCCCATGCTGACTAAGTGTCAAAGGGGATCCTGATAAACACTGCTGAGTGTATGCCTGTTTTTATGCCATATTTTATCTTGCACTAAGCACTTTTTCTGTGTGTAAGTGCACCTTCAATAAAGCTACCTTTGAAAAATCTTATCATTGACTGGACCTGCATCCTTACTCAAGGAAGTGTATTTTTAACCATTTAATGTATGTTTTAATTGGATTTTATACTATTTAAGAAATTTTAAAACAACTTGGTCTTTTTATACCTTTTTTATCTTTTTATATGAGCGCAACCAATTCAGACTAAAGAGATTAAATACTAATACTATCTTTTATAAATTTAAACAAGCAATATTAATATAGATTATATATAATCTATAGTGAAAAAAACACATTGCCCCATTGCAAAGTTAAATTCATGTACTCTGTGCTGCCTTATCCTACCTGTCAGTGAATTTGTTTTTCCATGGTGTCAGATCTCTCTGCAGAACTCCCCCTTTCTACCTCCCCTCTGTTACCTCTTCCACATCTCAACTCTGGCTACCCGACAAGTTTATGAGCAGTAGGAGTTAAAAGTTCAACATCCTGAAAAACACACCCACGCACAGTAGCTAATAGAAAGTAAGCTGTCCTGGAGACACGGAAGAGAAGGGAGAACAGTACAGTTACTACTGCCATACGATCTCTCTCTTTGTGACCATTCATCAATCAGTAAAAGCTATGAAAAAGAGGGGGTCAAGTGCAGCCTTATCTCTGCAGTCAAAGCTACATCTCCCCCCTGCTAATGTTCTTATCTCTATGTTTTGCAAACAGAGCAGGGAGGAGGAAGGGACTTGAGCAGGGAAGAGGATCACGTCACAGATTTGATTGACAGTACAAGTTGGAGTAGAGGAATGCAATCGCATATTCTTCTAACTTGTGTATCTCAGTACAGAGAGGGAATCTGAAAAAAAGTGAAGACACTCTGGGGGTTGGGGAGAACACATGGAAGGAAAGAAAAGTTTATTTTCTCACTATAGATGCCCTTTAAATCTTTTTACTGTACTATTTTTCTTAAATGAGAAAAAGGTAGCATGTCATTTCTGTGCCAAAAATGGCATTGTATTAACCTAGCAGGATAAGACCAGCAATAAAAAGGCACAATCCTAAATTGTTTAGAAACATTCTGTGCAGTAAAGGGAAATGGATTTAAACTAATTGACTTCTTTCCAGAAAATAAAGATATTGCAGATAAAAAAAAATATCAATAAAGCATGGCATAAAATTATTGTTTTGTAAACAAAAAATATATATGCATCAAGGAAAACCCTTTGAAATGTAAATAACCACACTGTAATTTAAAAAATTCAAGGACTGGATTCTTGACAACAATAGTATTCTGGGCTAATGTACCAGAAGATTTATTTCATGATATCAGAACCTTTTCCTTTGCTTTATAAAGTAACCGTATCAACAAATGCCACTCTTTGTTGGCGTGATCAAATGATTGCTGTTCCTAACCACAGAATTATTTAACTTTGCTTTTGAAAAATACCACTATGGTGGGCAGTATTTGCATTTTGCATTACAGTTCAACACAATCAAAAAACTTAAACCATAAACCTAAACTTAGAAGTAAAATTTAGCAGATGACCTATCGTTATTTGTCAACATTGAAGGTGTTAGTAAATCATGGCCGGTGTAGTAATTAATCAACCAAAATACAAATACTGCCCACCGTAGCGTTATTTTCTGTCAGTGGCATGGCTGATCATTATGTGTAAGAAAATGCTAGACCGGCCATGATTAACCAGCAAGTTCCATATTGAAAAATATATTGAAATGATTAGTCAATGAATTTTTCTTCTTTTAAGTTGATCATTTTCCCTTTCTGGTTGATCAAAATATTTGGCTTAGTGAAGCCTCAATATCTGTCCGTGTGTACAGGGCATTAGAGTATGAGTTATGTTATATGTTATGCTGCATCTCACTAATGTTAAGGTACCTAAACACTGCATAATCACCTTTTGATGTTCCCATGCCATTCAGCCAACATTCACGCAATGCCTGAAGAACCAACTTGCCGATTCGTTTCTGAGATCAACTTCCGATTGCAAAATGAATGGGTCAGGTGTGAACGTCTGAAGGTAAGAACCACTGGGACAAATGTCTAATCTTTCTAAATAGTGTTTAGCTGGTGTTACTTTAGCTTGGATTTGGTAAAGGGTCATAATTTTGGAACAAAGAAAAAAAAACCTACATTCACACTATTCGAATTGCACATCCAAGTTTAAGTTTGTTATTCTAGTTAGACATTTGTAGTATAGACGGTTTGTACTAACCAGGGTGGATGAATATGGATAACATCCTTTGGTCTCAATCGAAGCTGTGAAGCTGTCTGACGGGTGAAAAGAATGATCAAGGTGTTTGCATAGTTAGAATGACATGAGGAGGAGGCTTCACCGTTATCACTTTCCAGCTTGGTACAAGATACTACTTTCATAGAGCACTCTTCATGAATCTCATCTACTCTTAAGAGCAATATTCCTGATTTTGCTCCTGCAATGCAAACACAATATTTATAGAAAATATAAAATAATATACTCTGGAAGGCCTATGCAAAAAAAGATCCAAAAGCGTTGGGATATGACCAGCAAGTATTAGAATAATATATGTACTTATTTTCTTTATTTTCTTATTGTATTATAAGGCTAAAAATATTCTGCAAAGCTTAAAAAAAATGTTTTCCATATATATAAGACAATGCTCTAGAAAGGTTATAATCCAAATATTTCATCACACATTAGAAAATAATTTCAAAGACTGTGCCCCCAAGAACAATATTTTTGCCCTATTCAATACTTTTTGGCCTATTTACTGGCACCAATATGTATTACTATATATAAATGTGGCATGTATTCAGATATCCAAAAATGTAAAAGGTACAGTAGCTACAGTAGCGTTGGGATTAATTTAGGAGTATATAATTTTACTACTAGCAGAATAAAGAATTAAGCATAGCATATACGGTACATGAGTATATTAATACACAATGTATTTATGATGCTTGGGGTGGTGGGCAGGGTGACTAGGTATGTAATATAGCATGTAGTAAGCAGAAAAAGTCCCGCGCCCATACAGAAATAAGTTTCAGTCAGGATGCCAGATAACTCCAAGTACATCATCCGTCATGAGTGGCACACTCAGAACTTGCAGTAATGTAAATAAAAGTGTTAGAACTGCAATCAATGCGTTGCAGCCAAAGTAATGGCTAAAATGCATTGATCGAGGTTCTAACACATTTGTTTAGATTACTGCAAGACCTGAGTCTGAACAAATTACCACAGTTTACTTACCTATGGTGATTTTGCAATCAGATTTACACTGATGCCTCCAGAAACTAATTGCAGACCTCTCTCTGTTCTGCAGCCGATTTAGTCTCTCAGCTAATCCTCCCCTGAAAGGAATGAGCGTGTCAAGAGTCAGGGTGTAAATTTGCAGTCCTTACTACCTAATGACTAGTAAAAGATCACATTCTAAACATAATTCTACAGACTCTTTGGACTAAATCAATATTGCCATATTCATTTAAGCAGGAAGTAATCATTTTGAAAACAACAAATTATTGCTGTATGCCTTTTCTATTATTGTAATTAAAAATGTCAAGACAAAACCAAACATTATTACAGAAAAAAAGGCTCACAAAAAGAATCAGCAATTATGTTGTATAGTTTCAAATGTGATATTTAGGTTGGATGGGATGATCAGGGTCAGGAAAATAAAAACCAATTTCCAAAATGTTTCTAAAAATGCAATAAAAAAAAGAAAATCTATAATTTCACAATTCACTTCGTCGATTCATCCAATGAATGGCTTTAACGTCTTGTTGCGCGGCTGCAATTACAATATAATATTTCACTTTATGATTGATGTTACAGCTCTAACTGCCCTTGTAAAGTGATCGAGAATCCTGTCGAGGAATGTTGCAGGTATGTAACGAGTGTTTGGTGGATGTTTCTTTGATACTCAATCTTGATACCATCAACTATATAATGCAGCTCCTAGCCCTCCCATGTATACACTGCAGTCATGGCCGTGACGGGTGACGTCACAGCCAATGACTGCACCGTATTCTCTGAGCTCTCCGTAACCCTGTGAAAGCTCAGTGGGCAGAATATCTCCTTGTAGAAGCGGTTCTGACAAGTGTGAGTATAACGATTTCCGCATTTTGGGTGGTTCTCTGCCTACATATAAAATTAGATTTTGGGGGTTAATAATTCTTTATTGTCATTGTGTAACACAACAAACACACATAACAATTAGAATTAAAATGTATAGACTGAATGAGCCTAATGCTGGCCCATACATTATGCTGATTTGACGTTTGACCCAACATAAATCAAATTATTGTGATGTCTATTGCAGTGGCAAATCCTACCTTCCCACGTTCCTGCAACTTTTTCTGGACGATTCCGCCCATAAAGTTGCTTGCAAAAGGATTGTGGGATGGGCAGAAGGTAAACGCTCCATAGATAGCCATCTTTCCTTTGTATAGCTCAATTCTTTATTTAACACACCACTCAAGGTGTCGGCACTAACCTGAGGAATCTTTTTCTCTTTTTGGCAGAGTCCTCTGGGGTTTTAAAAGCTTTGTCTATTTTTTTATCAGGTGTCTTCAGCAGAACTTGTGCTGTTTTCAGCCATTCACTTGCACGCTTTCCAGCAGGTGAGTCGACATTTCTGGAATGATTTGCTGGAAGACATGTTTGCCAGACAGGACCAATGCTTTCATTTATAGCATCATCCGAAGAATACTCTGCAATATCCATGGCTTTAACCTGAAATGATGTCCATATTATCACTATTTCTTATTAGAAATACTTACAAACAAAGATAATTATCCTATACAGGTCCATGGCATTTCAGGTGTTTGAAACCAACAACACCCAGCATTTCATGGCTGTATCTGTGAGCTGTAGCTCTTAATCTGGAGGGCTGCAAGTTTGACATCCCTGTTCTACTTGATGGACAAAAACTATTTTACATTTACTTAGGCACATAACCAAATTTTACTTCTTCTTAACTCCATAAATATCATGCCTTAAACAGATGCTAAAACTGTCCAGCAGGGTTAGGTGCTGCCATTTGAACAATTCAATTATTTGCTAATTGATAAATACACATTTTCTGACAAACGGCAAATTTTCACTTTAACCTTTGCAACGAAACAAGTTATTAAAAAGTCACTTTTCCCCTTTAGTTTCTGCAAATAAACAAGTTGGTTAATGGCACTCTTTTACACTTAAAGGGCAACTATAGTGCCCGAGACCTTTTTTCTTCGTTAAAAAAAAATATCCCAGGTAAGAAAGGGACAATACTCCATAGTGGTATGCTGTCAAAAAATTGTGTGTGCTTTGTCTGGTGGCTCCCACTGAATTGTGCATGCATTTGGGCGAGTCCTAGGAGTAAATCTGACATTTTACAGGACTTCTCTCTGGTTAAGTATTTCTATGGATAAACAAGAGGAACCTCCTTCTCCAAAATGCTGGAGCAGTACATTCAATATTATTAGGGGCTACATGTCAATGTTTATAGTTGTGAAATAATTTAAAACAAAGTACGGAAATACTTTTCATTTGCATACATCCTTATACAAAAGCACAAGATGTACCTTCTATCTATACTAGTCTCACCCTTTTCTGTAATTTATACCACAATTTCTCTAGGAGTTCCGCTATTCAGGATGTGGTGGCCACACAGTGATGCAACACATCAAGATCCAGATTCATGACACCTTGCATGAACCCGGGTCATCTAACTGTAAGCAGGAAAATGCAATTACCACTTCCTTGGGTCCTACGCAAGAAAGCATTAATTACGGCAGAAAATAAAACATGTATACCTTAAAATACTAGCCTGTGTAGATTACCATGAAATATTATTTGCATCTGAAATATTTTGCATCTAATATAGTAAACACCTAAAAATAATCAGATTAGCTGCTAGATTCTTGCATCTAATATAGTAACCACCTAAAAATAATCAGATTAGCTGCTAGATTCCGGTAAGTGATTTTGACAAAGCTCAATGCTGAGAAAAATGTATCAAGCTTTCCTTGATGTGGTGAAGTGTTGGCTGGGTCATTCCAAAGCATTGATCCTCCTTTGTTGAATCCATTGCTTTGCTGATTTATGCTTTATGGTATATGTAAATGAATATAAAGCTAATGTTATTCTAATATTCAAAAAAGGTAGAAGTTCACATCCTGGTAATAACAGACCTGTGAGTTTAACGGAGTGGTAGGGAAGATACTGGAAACTTTCATACAGGAACATATTCTAGAGTATGTTTCAAGGACTGACATTAGAAGTAGTAATCAACATTGATTTAAGAGGAACAGATCTTGTAAAACAATCTTGCTTGGCTTTTATGAGGAAGTGAGTAGGAATTTAGACTCTGGTAGTAGCCAAATTTTGCTAAGGTTTTTTGATACAGTCCCCCATTGACAATTTATGCATGGGATGGGGTGGCACATTTGTACATGGATGCCACAGGGTTCTTTAATCTTTTTTTTAATGATTTGGAAGTAGGTATTTTCTGGGAGGACTCTATGTACGCAGACAATGCAAAACTTTGTTGACTATTAAAAGCTACAGATGATGTGCAATTGTTGCAGGTGGCTCTAGATATATTTTTTTTTTTGGCTGCTAAGTGTCAGATGAGATCCAATGTTGATACATGTAAGGTGATGCGATGTGATTTTGGGCTTAAAAATCCTTGTGCTGCTTATACTATAAATGGATCAGTGAATCTCTGTTGGTAAAGGATTTTGGAGTTTTTGTGGATAACAAACTTAAATGTAGCAAGCAGTGCCAGGCAGAAATAGCATGTCCATATATATCTAAAGGGTCAGGACGCACACTTTTAGGTCAGGACACTTGGTTGAGGTCAGGACACTGGCTAAAGGGTAATCCTTAACTAGTATTAAATGGATGACTATCAATACTACAATATTATCAAAGGATTACCCTTTAGCCATTTCCTGAGTGTAAGGAGAATTGTATCAGATGAAAAAGTGTGTGAATGAAGAATGGTAAGTTCAGTTAAAGTGGGTAGGACAAAAAGGTGTTGAGATCAATGATACATGAGGCATTTGATATTCGAAGAGAGAATCGTTGAAATGTGAAGATTCTAACAAAACTATAACTAAGCAAATAACTTCCATTTCAACGTATGATACGCTACCAGAAAGAGTTAAGCAAATTATAATGTAAGTGGTACATTCTTGAATCAGATAAATATTTTGGGAAACTATATGCAAAAATCTAGGTAATCACCTCACAATTCGGATCCACTAAACAAATACATGTTTAGATAGTGAAATGTCCAAAAGTTTAAAGTGTGTATCCTGACCCTTCATATATATGGACTTGCTTGGACTCCATAGGCAGGAGTCACAAGGTACACACCTGTCTTCACCTACCTGGGAAGGTCTGATATACAGTGATGTGAAAAACTATTTGCCCTGATTTCTTATTCTTTTGCATGTTTGTCACACTTAAATGTTTCTGCTCATCAAAAACCGTTAACTATTAGTCAAAGATAACATAATTGAACACAAAATGCAGTTTTAAATGATGGTTTTTATTATTTAGTGAGAAAAAAAACTCCAAATCTACATGGCCCGGTGTGAAAAAGTGATTGCCCCCCTTGTTAAAAAATAACTTAATTGAGATCTATCAGTCTGGTAAAGTTTATAAAGCCATTTCTAAAGCTTTGGGACTCCAGCGAACCACAGTGAGAGCCATTATCCACAAATGGTAAAAACATGAAACAGTGATGAACCTTCGCAGGAGTGGCCGCCAGACCAAAATTACCCCAAGAGCGCAGAGAAAACTCATCCGAGAGGCCACAAAAGACCCCAGGACAACATCTAAAGAACTGCAGCCCTCACTTGCCTCAATTAAGGTCAGTGTTCAAGACTCCACCATAAGAAAGAGACTGGGCAAAAACGGCCTGCATGGCAGATATCCAAGGCGCAAACCACTTTCAAGCAAAAAGAACATTGTCTCAATTTTGCTAAAAAAACATCTCAATGATTGCCAAGACTTTTGGGAAAATACCCTGTGGACCGACGAGACAAAAGTTGAACTTTTTGGAAGGTGCGTGTCCCGTTACATCTAGGGTAATAATAAAAACCATCATTTAAAACTGCATTTTGTGTTCAATTATGTTATCTTTGACTAATAGTTAACGTTTTTTTTTTTTTGCATGTGACAAACATGCAAAAGAATAAGAAATCAGGAAGGGGGCAAATAGTTTTTCATATCACTGTTATTTTTTACTATATTTCCAAGCAGCAACAGCTAGAACCAGATAGATATTGTTGTGCATAAAGAGGGGTATGGATTCAAGGTAGAAAAATATTATTCTCCCTCTTTACAAAGCATTGGTAAGGCCTCATTTTGAATATGCATTGCAGTTTTGGGATCCTGTGTACAAAAAAGGCATCTTGAAAATGGAAAGAGTTGAGAGAAGAGCAACTAAATTAATAAGGGGACTGGGGGAGCTTGAATTTGAAGACAGATTGAATCTGGGACATTGCTCACCAATACAAAATGTCAGAGGACACTCGGACATAAGACTGGAACAAAGTCTTCAAGTATGGATGGGGTTTGTCACAGAGAATAGTAAAAATATGGAACAGTCTTTGGACGTAGTGATGGCAGGTTAATTGCATAGTTTAAAAAAAAAAAAAAAGCTGGATGAGTTTCCACACACTTGAGTTATTGCATGAGAATAGCAAGCCAGTGCATTTCAATGTGACAGACCACATTGTATGTGCTGCGCTCGCATCTGACATCAGAGGGCATGTGATCACCTATATTCTGTTATGCGTTCCAATAACAGAATACTGGCAAAATAGTAGCGCAAATGAGCGGTAACGTGCGTTCAAAGTGTTGCCACAGCCTTATTCAATTTACAATATAATTGTCTATTTTCCAGTGCATCAAATCACTACTTTCAGTTTCATTCTATCCAGATCAAGGATTGGAATAGGCAATCGCAAGGGGGAAAAAAAAAAAAAGCATTAAAAGAAAAATTATGTAAAAAGGTTTTGCTCCCCCCCACAAAATGCAACAGCACCTTTAAACCCAGATGGGTATAGCACTGCTGCTGAAACTGGGGGCATTCCCTCCTCAGTCCCACTGGAAATTATGAAGGGACATACATATATACAATATTGTAATCCGGTTGCACTCACAGGATTTATCACAAAAATCACTTTATTATAAACTGATCAGTTTCTTCAAAAAAAAAAAAAAAAACTTGCAGGAGCCAGGAACGAAGCAAGGGAAATTACCCGTTCTCGTGCTCCACTGCAGGTCCCGACAAAGATCGTATTGTTTGCGCAGCGTAAATGCACAAACATTACAAATTCCGTCGTGACCTGTCAGAATAACAGCAGAGGAGTGCGAGACCAGGTAAGTTCCCTTGCTTTGTACGAGACCCAGTGGAAATACTCTTTAAGGTCCATACACACAAGACTTTCCTCGGGCAGTCGTTCATTGATCTGGCAGGATGGATTAATGAACCACCACCAACAGAGCGCCCACACACATATGTGCATTACCATCCATTTGCACTGTGGTCCATGCAATAGTCCTTAATTGGAGTGAATGCGATCTACAAAAAAAACTGGGGTCATATTGACATGAACCGCTCTACAATTCTCATGCAATAATGGATCGCAGGTGTGATCATTAGCATAGGTGTCCTAGCTCTCAGTGTTTGGTCATAAACAGGGCATCGTGTCAGCAGCCTGTGTATGGGCGATTGGCTGATTATCGTATGATAATTTTTCCTATCATGAAAGCTGACTTTTTTTTTTAAATGACCCTATCCAAACGTATGTGCACATTGTTGCTTTTATGACCGCTTTAAGGCATATATACAAGGTGCTGGATTGGATTATTGCATCTGTTCAAAAAAAATATATAAAATTATATATCTCCTTTAAATCTATTTAAACAAATGTGTACAAGTAGAATATTTGTTTTCCCAACCCCGAATGACGTGACACAAGCATTCCCTAAAAATCTTACAAGCGACTGGCATTTCTAGTCTCAAAATGTTCAATCTGCTAACACCTACACAACAAAGTTCACCAACATGCAAGTCTGGGCAACAGTGTGTGATACAAAACAGTGGGTGTTGGTCTATGGGAATTACAAAAACCTGCTTTCTACTACGTACATCCAGGCCTTAAAGCAGAAATACCAAACCCACACAAATGTAAATATGCAAAAGCCAGATGTTACAGTTGTATATACAAGTTTAAAAGAAATTAAAAGCTATAAATGTAATTTTTAAAATGCATTAAAAAGGACAATTATAATCACCTAAGCCCCATTCTGTTCTACTCCGGGTCAGTTGCATCTAGGGTTTGGTCCTTACCCCTGGCTTTAGACTGTATAATCAGAACAAAGCTTTAAAACTTTTCTTTCTGTGTTCGTCTTGCTTCAATACCTCCTTCAGTCCCACGGCCTAACTAATAGGAAGTTTCTGTTGGTGGTCCGGTCCGGTCCTGGGCCAAATGGGGGCGAAGTGAGAAGAAACGTTTTATACAGGCTAAATCCAGGGTTAAGGACCTAGCACTTTAGGTCATCACCCTGGGCACTTTCAGCAGGGGCTGGGTGGGAAAGGCTAGTGTTGTCTTGTAAGGCCTAAGCTCCACTATACCCTGCCAACATGGATGCAATGCGCACCAAAAAGGATTATTACATGTGTTGAGAAAACAGAGTAAAGCCTGTGGCATAGACACTGAAATTTACATGTTATCGCAGTGCCCATGCGATCAGAAAAACAGATGGCATTTTGCACAGTCTCAGTATAGTGGGGCCTAACACTAAGTGCATTTTCATCTTTGAACATCTTACAAATATGGACACGGGTAATTTAAAGATGTTTCCAAATTTTTTAGGGAGTAATTTGTGACAGTAAGCAAGCACTTGCCACTGTGTCTCATAGATCAGGGTAGGCAGGCAGGGTTTTGCTGGTGGGATGCCCTTTAAAGGACAACTAAAGCCTCATAACAACATTGAATCAGAATACAGCGAACCTTGCTACAAAAAAAAAGTAACATATGTCTCACATTTTGATGTGGGTGCAGGAAAATTGGTCTTTCTAAAGCTGGGTACACACTTGCCAGATTTTTGAAAACTAATTTTTCAAAAATCACGATACACAGTCTTGAGGGTTCTCCCTATACACAGCATAAGGAGAACGCTTGGGACTGTGTGTTTCCCCTCGGTCCAGGCAGACTCCCCCCTCAAAGAGCGCGCAGCCAAATGCTTGTTCGGGAAAGCTGGTACACACATTACCAATAAAGCACCCCAAGGGTATTGGGCCTTTATCGGTACTGTGTGTACCTAGCTTAACATAGGGTTGGAGGTTTGTTTTTCAAACATAGAAAAGATCATCAATGCACATTCCTAGGCCCCTACAATATCATATTATCTGCACACTGGCATACATTATAAACAATGGAGTTTTAGTATACATTCTAACTTCTAACTTTTTTAAAGGTTAGAAGTTAGGACCTTCCAGACTGGGGTTACCTTGATGTGGTTGGAAGGCTTTTATCATTCATGTGATCACAGTAATGTATACTAAAACCCCTTTGTATAAAATGTATGCCAGTGTGCAGATAATATGATATTGTATGGGGCCTAGGAAATGTGGCATTGATTATCTTTTCTATGTTTGTATAAATGTTTGACCAGATCAGTAGCACTTCCGCTATATGTTGTTGTAATTTAGCCTAAGGAGTGCTTCAACAACCCTTCTATTGGATGTTTGTTTTTCAGCATTCCGGTATCAGTTTTTGTCATTGACCACTGAGTTTTTTACACATATCTAAACTACTACAGACAATACAAGAATTGTGGAAGCACTCCAATTAGGCTTTTTACAACTACATTTAGCGGAAGTGCTACTGATCTGGTCAAACATTTATACAAACATAGAAAAGACAATCAATGCACATTCCTAGGCCCCATACAATATCATATTATCTGCACACTGGCATACTTTATAAACAAAGGGGTTTTTAGTATACATTACTGTGATCACATGAATGAAAAGCCTTCCATCCACATCAAGGTAACCCCAGTCTGGAAGGTCCTAACGTCTAACCTTTTCATGTTATATGTTATCCATATAACAGGCTCTCTCCCTTCCCTCCCTTTTATAGGAGGTCCTATGCCTTTAATATAAAGCACTGGATGGCCTCTTCCCTCATTTTTAAAAAGCCAAAGGGCTGGGGGGGGAAGGGAGAGAGCCTGTGGATGGATCCAGTGTGTAAGAATGAGAAATGCAAAAGTTTGCCAATTGTTTTCGAAGTAAAAGAAATTGAAAAGGTTAGACCTTAGGACCTTCCAGACTGGGGTTACCTTGATGTGGTTGGAAGGCTTTTCATTCATGTGATCACCGTTAATGTATCTAAAACCCCTTAGTGCAGGCTCGGTCTCGTCCGAGGGGTTGTATATGTATGCCATTGTTCAGATGAATAATGATCAGGTATGTATGGGGCCTAGGAATGTGCATTGATTATCTTTTCTATGTTTGTATAAACTACTACAGAAACCTTTTACAGCAGGTTGTGCTTACTAATAATCTGTCAGGAGATGTGGCCAGGGATTGCATATGCACACAGTTAACTCATCCATTTATTTAGGGATTACATTTACTGTAATACCATTGTTGTTCTTGGAGGATGCTTTCAGATTATCAACAATAAATATTTCCATATAGTTCTACTTTAAGTTTAGTGTTATGAGGAAATAAAACTTATCTTGTTCAATTCTTATGCTCCTACCTATTATTGTCAAATTTAAGCAGGTCCACATTGTCCTTGGCTACTAGTCAAGTCTTTTCGACTGTACATAGAAGCCTTGGGACTCAAATACACACCACAGTTAAGCATTAAAAGGGAGGGGCAATATTTCTTTCTGTGCTACTTACTTTTCCTTTGATCCCGCAAATGACAGCAGAAGCGAAGAAAAGTAAGCAGTACTAGTTTCATGGGTTTTTACACCCAGATTGAGAAATAATAGAAATACAGACAGTCGCCAGCACTGTAAAATAGGTGTTAAACCAATGCAAACCCGATCGGAGTACATCGGGTAGCATGGGATTTCCTGATAGCATGGGATATTGTATCTCCAAGTTTCCTATTTTCTAAAAAAAACAATTCCTATAAATTCTGAGTCTGATGCAAAGCAAAAACACCTGTGTAAATTCAGTGGTAATATAGGTAAGGGGGAAGAAAGCAAGCAGTTTCTGAATACTGGGATAGGGATCAATCAAGTGGAAAGTTTGTGCAGAAAGATAATGAAAATCAGCATCACTGTAAATTAATCTGTAATTCTGCAGTTCCCCCTTGTAGTTAACAATTGTTGTTTAGACTCCTGAGGGCTAGGCCCACTGCACAAAAAAATGGTACATAGGCATGCTTTTATTTCCATTCAATTTCCATTCAGGCCAGAAATATTTTATTCTCCTTTAAGTTAATGTGTTTCTGTGACCGGATAAGAATTGCATGACCTGACCAACTATGTTTATTGCCACTATTTTGTTGTTTATTTTTCCAGACTGCACAAGTTACAAATGCAGGGTTTCATACCATGCAATTAGGGTAATAACATTTTTGCCAATGGTACAATCCCCAGTCTGGGTCATGTTGGCACCCCAGTGCTATAGGCTTACTCCTCCTACTTGCTCATACTGTACCACAGGATTTGTGGTCCCAAAACACTAAAGCCATTGCCATTTCACAAAGTTTTTTTTACAATAAAATGCAACATCTAATAGACAGGTGTACATTTGTAAACAGAGAAAACAAGTTACTTTCTTTTTCACTTGTTATTTTCCCTTTTGTGGTTGGTTGATACTTGCTGTAACCTGAAATTGCACAGGTATATTTGTAGCTAATAAACAGTTTAAAATATACTACTGACTACTTTTGTCTGAAGATGAAAATGTTGCTAAATGTTTTAACAAAAGTTTTACCAAGCTGCATAAAACCAACCTTTTTTTTTATACTAATCAGAACACACCTACATTAAAAATAGCATCAATAAATCATGCAGTCCTCAGCAAGATTCTCCTGGCAGTGCTTCCTCCTCTTGACCACAGTCAGAACCACATTTGCTCAGTCAAGAATATAATCTCTGAGTCGATGAAGTGTGATTAAGTTATCACATAACAAATGCATCTTTACTGTAAACAGAATAGTTCCCAAGTGCAGCAATAATGTAAAATAGGTAAGGGTCAACTTGGGGCCATATAATCATTACACTTAATTTTATCCTATCCAATTTCTTTTATCAAGTAAACTTCGAGCACCAATTAAAAATTTTTAGGAAAACTATAGTGTAAAAAACACCTACACCACTCTCAAAAAAGTTACCAAGATGAAGACCGAACTGCCGATTTTCCTAAACTACTGATTTATTCTCAAGTTCTGATTGCTGTTCCAAAGGTCTAGTTCCACCCTCACACTTTGTCTAGGACAAACTAATGGGAAGTAGATATTTTCCCCATTGATCTGGCCCCAGATTGAATGGTGGACAGGAACTGTGGACTGGACAATTGGTCAGAATTCCAGGAAGATTGCTAGTGATTGAAGTTAAGCCAGGGCCAAATTTGCGAACGATCGACAGTGTGGCTCCACAGGGAACCACACAATCGATCGTGATTTTCCAACACGTATGATCGTCCGATCGAGGTCGGTTGCAGCCGCCCGCCCCACAACAGCCAATAGCCGAAAGTGAATCGGTCGATCGGTCAAAAATATTGGCTGGTGTGTACCCAGCCTTAGAATCCATCAGTTTAGGTCCTCACCCCTTGTACATTTATTTGCAGGGGTGTGTTTTTAACTATTGCCCCAACACACAAACCTTTAAAAGTACCCTTGGTTTACATGCAGTTTGCTGTTTGTTCATTTATCACAGTGAAGAAATTAGTGGGGGCCTTTAAAAGGAAAGCATGTCTTATTATCTAGTGTTTTAAAATCTGAAAATTCTGACAATTTACATTATTTTGAATCAACTTTATTGACCAGATTTAGATCTGCAGGTGTAGATGGTGTTTTCTAAGCTACAAAGCTGGGGGCACCACTACACAGTAATGGTGGCCATAAACATTAAAATATTACTGGCAGATATGCGGTATTGGCTGATCATTGCCCGATGCATGGTGTCCGTAGATTAAACCATATCCTTTTCATTATCAGACAGAACAAAACTTTTTGTAATCAATATTAATAGACTGCAATTGATGAGAATATAAATCAGTGCATGGCCACCATTAGCAAATTAGGTTGTTCAGGCAGGAAGAAACAAATTTTTTAAATTTGCACATACAGTCGAAATCTATTCCTGAACAGTCCCTTAATTTTTTTCCCCCAAAGCTTAACACATGATAAATAATTAAAAAGCCCAATACATGAAAAATTCTTTAAATTGAAAACAAAATATTAAAAAAATTACATTTCATGGGAACAGTGTTTTTTTTTACAAGTTTTAAAATTAAGTCATGTGAAGGCAAGACTGACATTCCTCAGTCACAAAGCGAGCCAGAAACATATTGAAGCAAACTTCAGTACACTTGGCACCACTCCAAGAACCAACGTCATGAAGTGACTTAACAGAACACAGTGTTCTTGGCATTTAAACAAGTATGTGTACAGATCCAGGCTGGAGTAAATATTCATATACAATTCTTTGAATCATTAAAAAGGAAAAAAAAATCAAGACACACGTGTGTGTGTGTACACACACACACACACACACACACACACACACACACACTGTAACAAAAAAAAACTGGGAATCAAAGTCAGCAGTTATTTGATTAACAATGTTTTGTTTTAATTATTTGCAGTGCCATTATTCTGGGGTGATGGGGTTAAAACTTGTATGGCAGACATTACAATCATTTGTAAAAACTTCTACACAGCACAGACTCCCTCCCTAGCTAACATACACCCATTCCCTGATTCTCCCTCCTGTAACCTCCCACGTTAAACCTGGAAAATTCCAGCACACCTTACAGCGAGAGAGAAAGTGCATAAGGCAGTTTATCTTCTGCCAGAAACAAAACAGTGACTCACTTCCGGGCTTGAATGCTGCAGCCAAGGAATATGCATAAAACATGGCAGTCACGCTATCCTCCACAAGCAAAGTAATCTCGTATTAACCACCCACATACTGATTTGGGTCAATGCTCTACAGCACATCCTGTGATAAAAATGATACAGCAGCAGGATTGTTTTAGTGACCAGTCATTCCCTAAAAAAATGACTTACTAGCAGGGCTTCTTTAACTCTGTCTGCTCTCTGAGAAACAGCTACTTAAAATAAGGGGGGGGGGGGGGTAGGAGTAAAAATGGTCTTTACAATCAATTTTTACTTAAGCATGCCAATCCATGTAGGGAAGTCACCTTTCCCTTTAAGGCCCAACTGCATATGAAATATACAAGCTGCAGTGCATTAATGCAGCAAGCGGTTGATCGGGGCCAGGCAGATAAATTCCTTTCACCCCATCTCCAGCAGTTTTTATGCTAAATTCTACTGAAGATTAATGGTGCAAGATGGTGCATTTCAATCGAAAATTAAAATCGGGAAGAATTGATTGGATGCACACGTCCACCCGTAGACACCTTACATTGCTTATATTTTAGTGCAACAGACTGCACATTCGGATGAAAATATCAGATCTTTTTCCCCCCCAAACAAAAGATCAGTGATCACGATGAAATATTGGCCCCAATGTACCAGTCCATAATATTTTCAGATTTCTAGAAATACTAAACTTTATTTAGACATCTTGTTAAGCTAAAGAATGAGGTCTTCAGCTCACAGTTTCTTGGTGACAGTTGGAGTTAACAAATGCAAATTTCAGTTCACCTTGCGCTCAGGCAAATGAACAAAGAGTAGAATAGGATTGTCCAAGTAAACATCAGTATGTCCGGCTTCTGTATTAGTCTATACAATATGATCTTAGTTCATCTTTACTGAGGAACCACAGGACTCCTAGACAGAGTAGGCGGACATCCCTTTTCCAACTCTGTGGGCAGGGCCGGATTTACACCTCAGGAGCCTGCAGGCCCAAAGAGCTTGGGCCTGGCGCCCTTAGCACCACCCCTAAACACAGACCACATGCCTAAACCACACCCATTTTCTTTTTTGGGGGGAAGAAAATAGGCTATAAAAGGGATGGGATTTGTGGGAGGAGATTGACAGTCACCCCTCCAACTTCAGGCACCCCTAGGCATCTGCCCACTAATATGTATCACTGGAAATCTTAACTTTTATTACATTTAATACAGCAAACCATGGTTTTGTAATTATCAACTGTATCAAAAGTTAAAGGGCATGCTCACCCTTCTTAAAAAATCTTTATATAATATTCTCCCTGTCCCCCCAGCCCCAACCGCTATAGGTTTAAGTTCAGAAAGTGCCCCAAATATTATTTACCTTCTCTCTTTCCTCTGCCGCACTGCCAGGCCCTCTGCTTGCGAGAAAATGCAAGCAGAGGGGCGGGACCAGCAGTCACATCTGTGATTGGCTGAGCAGCAGCCAATCACAGACGCGGCTGCCAGGAATTCAGTGCGGCGGAGGAAAGCGGGAAGGTAAGTAATATTTGGGGCACTTTCTGAACTATAGCGGTTGGGGATGGGGAGACAGGGAGAATATTATATAAAAATGTTTTTACGCTAGGGGGAAGGAATCTAAATCGGGAGGGAGGGGTAGAAGGGCTGCAGTACGCATGCCAAACTTCTCCCGGAGGGGAGACAGGAGGCAGAGTCCTATATGGACTCTGCAGTACTCCTGGTGGGCGTTTTTTGGGACTTTAGGGGGGGATAGCAGAAGAACCAGATGGAGCTGGGATGTAAGGTAAGGATTAAACTACACTACACAATGGGGCCAGTAGTGGGGGGGGATTATAGTTTTGGGAGTGGACATGCCCTTTAAAATTTTGATTTTAGTTCCCCTATAATTTGCATTTACTGCGTCTATACATTGAATAAAGTATACAATTTATTTGATGAAGCATCTTATATAACCTAAATAATTTATAACTGGAAATCTCAATTAAGTGTAATTAACTAAAGATGTTACTTCATGAAAACTAGCATGAAACTAGGTCACACATCTACACTAACAGAAATGGATTGATACAGACACTACTTCACTAATTGCAGGGACAGTGCTGTACTGAATTAACAAGCACAAGAGAACAGTGGCCTGCGATCATCCAAAGAATGTGACGTAAATCATTTTGAATAGTGTGAACACCTGAAACAGTGAGTAATGCTAAAATGAAATTGGTATTGGGCAGTACAGTAGGACAAAGAAAAATAAATAGAACACCAACCTTGTAGCAATCTATCAGGAAAGAGAGGAAAGCTAAATACTAAATATAGGAAGGAAGCAGATTTGTTCTAATTCAGGGAAGAAATATCCTGACTAATGTTCGTTTTTCCTGTCACACCACTTTGCCCTTAATATAAGGCCTTATTCACACAATGCAATTTTTGGAGCATTTATTTCAACATGTATTTCTGTAAAAAAAAAAAACTGCAGGAAAATGCATTAAAACTGCAGCCTATAACTAAGGGCAGAGCTTCGCCCGAAACGCGTCAGACGGTTCACCTTGTAAGCCATTACGGGCTTGTGTACCGTGCCTTTGAAATAAATTTAGTTATTTCTTATTACCTATAAGTGTACGTGCAGATCCTTGTCTGATGGATTGATTGCTCTTCACTTTGTTTTATCTGGATAAGAACCTTTAGCGGAGGGTTCAGGGCAATCTCGCACCTGGATCAAGAGACAGAAGCGGTGAGTGCTAGCTTGCTTTCTTCTATTGGGTGTTCCGCCCTATGTACCGGTTTAAATGGAGTCTCCATTAATGGTGCAGTGGGACGGTTCCTTACCTGTTATTCCACGAAGGGCCCGGGGCTGTGTTGCACCTCAGCCACCTTGATTATAGAAGTAAGCACATAAGTGTTCTATGTGTGCTAATCTATATGTTCTATAGGGTCCTATCAAACGTTGTTTGTATTTTTATATTCATTATTATGCACATTGAAACAGAAAAAGTTACTATATTTCAGTAGACATATCTTAAGGGCTTTTCTTTGCATCCTGGGGTTCTATTTTCTGACAGTTGGGTAGAAATTTCTTTAGTCTACTTTGTCATGGTCTTCTATTAACGGAACTCATTCTCCACTTTCGATCCAAGTTTAAACATAACTGATTAGAATTTGCTATATTTTTGTATCCTTTTGCTCAAACTTTTGTTCAGAGATAATCATGATTTCGTCATGTATCAGTAAGCAGTGAATCTCTAGCCTTATGGGGGTATTCACGGGTCTTCGGACATGTTTTATGGGTGAACAGTGCCCCATATAGATTTTTGTATGGCCCGTTATTTTGCATAAAAAATTAATGTTAGCAAATGTGCTCAATATGCTGATCAATCATAATAAGGGTTCATGCAGCCGTTCAGGCAGAAATATTGAGTGTTATTATTATTATAGTGTCAACTATATACATAAACATTCATTTAAAAAAACTTTTGTATTACTAAATGGGGGAAAATGGTCTGTAGATAAGTTGAAAAATTATATTTCTCTGTGTTAGTAACACAATGTATCTAACATAGGTCCTTGCAGGTAGGAATGTGCGCATGAGATAGGAACATGTAAACATACTGCAATGTCCATAATCTCTCAAATAAAAGAACAGAACATTCTATCGGCAGAGAACTTCAAATGCAAGAAACAAAAAAACAGAAAGATAGGATTCAGAAAAAAGAGGATTAGAGCGCCCACTACCTCATCACCACTGCTTCCAAAGACAAAAGGTATGTCTAAACGGTGTAAGCAATTTGTGAGAGATGATAATTTGCACAAGTGTCATAATGCAGTTATAAATTACTTAAATTTGAACTATCAGCAAATGGATGTATTCCCTAAAGCTGGGTACACACGGGCCGAAATTTGACTGTTCGCCACTAGCAAATAGTCAAGAGCCGAGCTTAAAGGGCATGTCCACCCCCAAAACTATAATCCCCCCCACTACTGGCCCCATTGTGCAGTGTAGTTTAATCCTTACCTTACATACCAGTTCCATATGGTTCTTCTGCTATCCCCCCCCAAAGTCCAAAAAAACGCCCACCATGAGTACTGCAGAGTCCATATAGGACTCTGCCTCCTGTCTCCCCTCCGGGAGAAGTTTGGCATGCGCACTGCAGCGCACCTCCCCCCCCCCCCCCCCCCCCCTAGCATAAAAATCTTTTCATATAATATTCTCCCTGCTCCCCCAGCCCCAACCGCTATAGTTTTAATATCAGAAAGTGCCCCAAACATTACTTACCTTCCCTCTTTCCTCCGCCGCACTGAACTCCCGGCAGCCGCGTCCGTGATTGGCTGCCGCTCCCGCCCCTCTGCTTGCATTTTCGCCTGGCAGTGCGGCGGAGTAAAGAGGGAAGGTAAGTAAAGTTTGGGGCACTTTCTGATATTAAAACTATAGCAGTTGGGGCTGGGGGAGCAGGAAGACTATTATATTAAATTTTTTTAAGAAGGGTGGACATGCCCTTTAACTTTAGGTCTATGGGGATCGTAATACCAGTTGATAATCTAATTAATACCTTAATTGGGAATTTAAAACAGCAGTAAAATAAGAAATATTGCTATAGGCTACATATTCTATATGTAAAGAAGTTAAATAATGGAAAGACATGTATACAATTATTAAAGGGCATGTCCACCTCCCAAACTAAAATTTAACCCACTACTGGCCCCACTGTGAATCCTTACCTTACATCCCTCCATTTGTTTTTCCTGCAGTGCTTGTCCAAAGTCCAGGATATTGAAGAATAGGAGCTGTCATTCTCTCCCAAATGTTTCTACCTATGATCTGTCCTCATAGTTTTTTCTGACATGCGCAGGGGGGCCCTTTCCCCCCTCCCTCCCACCATCCGGATCCACCCTTGCCCGCCTGATAGTCTATCTTTAAATCCTTTTAATATAAGGTAGCTCCCCCCAGCCCAACCCTAACCACCATATTCGTTCTTTAAAAAAATCAAACCTGAATCTTACTTACAACCATTCTCTCCTGCGTCTCCATTGCCAGCAGTCGTGTCTGTGATTGGCTGCCACTCAGCCAATCACAGACACAGCTGCTGATCTAGTCCCTGTTTGCAACTTCCTGCAAACAAGGATCCGCGAAGAGAGCAAAAGTGAAGGGCTGTAAGTATGATTTGGACTCATTTTTTTTTAAAGAACTACCACGGCACTTGGGGGGCTACCTTATATTAAAACTTAACTTTTAGGATGGACATGCCCTTTAAATTGGTTGTGTACAGGTGGATTGCTCATTGTTTTGATAAAACTAAAATCCTGCAGAGAAGGAACTAGAGTAGACATGCTCCAGCTTCTCTTCTTCATGCACATGAACTAAGGGAGCAGGCTTTGAAAAATGTCAGGCAGGAGGGGCGCACAAACTTTATAGATGGATTATTAGGCAATATAATTTTAAAAAACTGTATTTTCAACATGAGTCCATTTATTAAGTTAATGGGACATAGTAACATTTTCCCCTTTCAATTTAAATTATTACAGAATAATTTGTTAATCAAACTGCCAACTGCTAAATGACAATAATTGCTGACTACCGACCTAATGGGCTTATTTTTTAAGAGGAGCAAACAATCAGATGTTATCAAATGTTTTCTAACTGTAGTAGACCAGGCAGTTTGCACCTCATACTAAAACCTAAAAAGGGCAAATTTAATAAAATGTTCAACATATTACCCATGCACACACCTATTGTAAGTCTGTATCATGAAATAATTACCAATAAGCACCCCCCCATCTTAAATATAATATCTTGCAACATTAATATCTTGACACCAGGAGACAATCCAATGGGAGGTCTGTTTCCTCCTTATAAAAGACAGTAGCAAGAGAGAGAAGCAAAAGTAGAACATAATAAAAATCAATGACTACTTTCCAAACTTAAGGAGACTGCAGTAAGTCAAACAAAGAGAAGGGGCCGCTTCACAAGCTGCGAAAAGTGGGAGGAGATCAGTCATACATACTTTATAGTTGAGGCATTCCGGGTGCATATTCACGTGGCCTCTGCGCCGCTACTATTCACAGGTAAATAGAGGAAAAAAAGGTTGCACTTCCGGATGATTCAAACAACTTTATTGAAGAAGCATAAAAACACAACACACGGGCACTCATCTGACGCGTTCCGGGGTCTGCCCCCATAATTAAAGACGAGATTACATAATCAGTTCCTACTTATATAGAGGAGTTGTGTTGTCTAACAAAGCAGTGTAAAATATCACACACAATATGTTTGAAAAAATATCTTTAAAAGTAGACAACCTTCCCATATGACATACTTGCCTAAATAAAATGAGTCACATCCCCACATGAGTGGAGACCCTGCGATGATCTAGTTTGGAATAGGAAGATCAAGAAAACTTCCCTCTTCCCCTCTTCCCAATACGCATGAGAAAATCCCTCCCCCCCTCTTAAAGGGGAGGAGACCCTCTTAATTATCTTGGCGCTTTGTAACCTGTGGGGATCTTGACTGGAGATCTTTAAGTGTCAAGGTAATTGAGAGGGTATCCTCTCCTTTAAGAAGGGGTGATTTTCTCAAGCATTCGGAAAAGGGGTAGTTTTCTTGATCTTCCTACTACAGACTAGATCACTGCAGGGTCTCAATTCAAATTGGGACGTGTCTCATTTTATATAGGCAAGTATGTCATATGGGAAGGTTGTCTTTCTATTTTTAAACATATTTTTAAAACATATTGTGTGTGATATAGTACACAGCTTTCCTTTATTGTATTGTCAAGGGTAAATGTTAGAAAACACCAGTGACTATTCACTCCCTATCCACACCAAAACCTCACAGGTATAGACCGTACCCCCATAAAGTGAGAAGTCATTAGGACCCCCCACATTCCTTTTAAGACAATAAGGAAAAGAATGAAAATTCTCCATCCCGGAAGCTGTCGAAATAAGATGGCATCCCAGTCAATAAATCCTTTAATGTATATAGTTAATATTTTTGTTAGTATTTTTTTATGGAATATTTGCTCAATGATTTTTCTTAATGTTCATAGCTTCCAAGAGCTCAACAAAGAAAATTTAAAACTGAATATGAAGAATCAGAGGTGCTCCGGCAGCACCCCCATACTGTACCTCTACATTAACAATTACCTTACCAGCAACCCCCCTGAAATCGCAACAATCTGTGAGTATATAAAATATATGTTGTGCTTACAGGTCACCGTGCGCCACCATGACTACAATATTACTATACTTACACAATGTCAAAGGACTGAACACACCTCAGAAATGGAAAATGGCCTTACAATACTATAACAAACCTAACCCGGACATCATACTTTTGCAAGAAAGACTTTTAAAAAAGGCCACCAACCAAAATATTGGAGCAATAAATACTCCAAAACATTTTTTGCATTCGCATATACAAAGAAGGCTGTGGTGGCTATCCTAATAAGAGGTTCACTGGGCATCACAGTGGAGTCAACCCTCTGCGACCCACATTGTCACTATATTATACTTAATGGTCAAATACCATCAACAAAGATCACTATCTAATTGCCGGGGGTGACTTTAACACAACGTTGCATCCGGCCGTGAACAGATCAGCGACGCGAGGGGGCGGGTCCTCTCCTCAGGCTCCCCAAAGCTTAACATACTTTCTAAAAACCAATAATTTAGTCGACACCTGGCGTCTTCACCATCCAAACCAAAAAGAGTACACATTCTACTCTCTGGTCCACAAAATATTCACCAGGCTTGATTAAATATATATAAACCCTCAATTACTACTATCCTTAACCGACATTTATATCTCAGAAATCTCATGGTCAGAACATGCATATGTCAGTATAACCTTAAAAAACTTAATTCATAACAGACCCCCTCCATTATGGTGACTCAATGAATCACATCTATCTACCAATCAAAACCAAAAAGATCTTACTCAACTCCTGACTTTCGTTTTCTTGAAAGTAATGTTGGATAGTTTAACAACTTCCCTACTCTGGACAGCTCATAAAGCGGCAATCAGAGGGAAATGCATACAAATAGCAGCAAAAAACAAGAAAGTTAGAGAGACAGGGATCTTAGAACTAGTCTCCCTTATTAGATCCACAGATCAACAATTAAGTAAGACATGGAACGAACAAATGCATCAAACATCTACCACATATAAAAGGAAATTGAACCAACTTCTCAACATGAGAGCAGAAAAAGCACTTAGATTCACAAACCAACGCCTATACTGCAAATATAACAAACCTTAGTTACCATGTTCGCCAACAAATTAAAAAAATAAAAATTACCGCCAATACATTTTTACCTATAAAGGGACCAACAGGGCAAACTTCATCAATTTGCTCAATATTATCAGACATTATACAATGGCCTCACCACTCAACAAAATACAGACACTATGTCAAAATAAGAAAATGTTTTTGAAAAATTCAAACTTTCCCAAACAACAATAAAACAAGCGGAATCACTGGTAACCCCAATCACACTTAGCGTATTGTCGGAGGTTCTAAAAGAATCTAAGACTAGAAAAGCACCAGGAGGAGGGCCTATAACAAAAACTGAGATAATAAACAGAGTGTGGTGGGTGCACGGTGGCGAATATATTGCTTACATGATAAATAACAGCCTTAAAGGTTGGACCAAAATCTGGGATATCTGCATTCTTAAAATGCAACCCCTGATGACAACTGTATGATTAAATCAATGGGGGCTGCCAGACGCCCACTGGTCAAAATGTTATGTTAAAGGGTATGTCCACCCAAAATAAAAAGTTTTGATATGTGATTCCCCATGGTCTCCCAGCCCCAACCACTATATTTACATGTTTAGAAAGCCCCCCAAACTCTACTTACCTCCCCTCTTTCCTCCGCCGCGCTCCCAGCCCTCTGCTTGCGAGAAAATGCAAGCAGAGGGGCGGGACCGGCAGCCGCGTCTGTGATTGGCTGAGCGGCAGCCAATCACGGACGCAGCTGCTGGCAGCTCACTTCGGTGGAGGAAAGAGGAGAGGCAAGTAAAGTTTGGGGAGCTTTCTAAACAAATAAATATAGCGGTTGGGGCTGGGAGCCCAGGGGGAATCTTATACATTAATGATTGTACGCTAGGGGGAGGGAATCGGGAGAGGGAGGGAGAGGGAGGGAGAGGGAGGGGGAGAAGGGCTGCAGTACGCATGCCAAACTTCTCCTGAAGGCCAGGTATATGGACTCTGCTAGCCTCCTGGTGGGCAGTTTTTGGGACTTTGGGGGGGGACTACAGGAGAACCTTATGGAGCTGGGATGTGAGGTAAGTATTAAACTACACTACATGATGGGGCCATTAGTGGGGGGGGATTATATTTTTGGGGGTGGACATGCCCTTTAAGAAAAGACCCAAGGACCAGATATTGAAATTAACCGTTTAAAATATGTGAAGAACAAATAGGACATTATTAACATACCCAAGATTGTATTGATAATTCTTTATAAAGTTAGAATCTTCGAGACATAAGCTGTGTACATAAAAAAAAAAAGTGGGAAAAAAAATGCATAAGAATATTCCACTATATTTTTTGTATAATTTTATATTTATTAATTGGATATTGTTTTTATGTTATGTTTTTGTGGTTTTGTTTTTCTTTTCCTTTTTATTGCTATCCAAAATATGATTGGAGTGTACCGTTTTAGGTTTTCAAACAAACAAAAAAAAACCAAAAAACTATTCAATAAAAATTAACGAACAAAAAAAAAAATAAAAAAAGTTTTAAACAGCACATCCAGAACTCCCAGGATTTCACCAAAAGTGTTCAAGATATAGTGCTCGGTGCAGAAGAAACTATGGTGTCCTATGATGCGACATCTCTCTTCATCTGTATACCCTTAAAGGTAGTGTACAGGTGAGTAATACCTTATAATACAGTATAAGGTAATGACAACATATTGACAAAGGAACATGACTGGTTCAAGAGAGGTGTCAAGGAGCCTATTTATATAAAGATAAAGAAGCCAAACCTGAATAGAGTTGAGGGGGGGGGGGGGGTAAACACCAACTGTCTGTTATGACACCTTACCCTGGGCAGTTTTGAGAACACCTTTTAGCCTCAATGCATCCACACCTTGCATTCAGAAGGTCCCTAACACCTGGCTGTCATATGCTTATTGGGACTTTCCCGGGTACTTAATTGCCAACAGATTCTTGTACAAGTCATTCTGAATTGAGAAAGCCAGTCGGATGACTAGCAAAACATCTTAATGAACTAAACTAAGTCCAGTTGATCAAACCGAATACAACTATGTTCTATGTTAGACAGCACAGCTTCTCCTTATATAAGGAGGGACTGTGATGATGTATACTCATCTATGATTAAGGGGACAGACCCCAAAATGCGCCAGTTGAGTCTGGCCATGTGTCGTGTTTTTATGCTGCTCCAATAAATTTGTTTGAATTATCCTGAAATTCAGCCTTTTTTCCTCTTTTAAGGCGACTACCACCAGAGTAAAACAAATTGGACCGAGTCAATAAATCATCCCTATATCCATTTAATGTATGGCCAGCATAATAAATTTGTTTCTGCAACAATTGTTTCTCCCAATCCTCAAAGTCCTGATCTAGTGCTAAAACCTCAGATTTATCAGATAGGCGCCCATTTAACTACATTGCTCAAGGGATGTGAAGCCCTGAGTATTTATGTAAAGGAAGCAAAGGAGGACTGGCCCAGTAGGCTGAGGGGAAAATGCCCACCCGGGCTAGTCTCCAATGAAAAATTTGGGCTGCCACAGAAGCTATTAGTAAGTTACGTGCTTGAAACGCACAGCTCACACCTCTATCTCGAACATGTGCAAGAATCAGGAAACTCATCCTCCTTCTGATCATTTATTAGTCAGCCCTCAAGTTAATTAGCACTGTTAGTTAGCCCTCCAGTTCAGTATCCAGTGTCATCAGCCCTCCACTTCATTAGCCAGTGTTGTCATCCCTCCAGTTCATTAGATAGTGTTGTCAACCATCAAGATCATTAGCCAGTGTCGCCAGCCCTCCAGTTCATAGACCAGTATTGTCAGACCTCCAGTTCATTAGACAGTGTTAATCAGCCCCCCAGTTTATTATTCAGCGTTTGGTCAGCACTCCAGTTCATTAGCTGGTGTTAGTCAACCCCCCAGCTCATTAGTAATGTTGTCAGCCCTCAAGTTCATTAGACAGTGTTAGTCAGTCCCTCCGATTATTATTATTCAGTGTTTGTGAACCCTCCTGTTCATTAGCTGGTGTTAGTCAGCCCACCAGTTCATTAGGAACAAAGGAAAATTTGGGCAAGTATAACTTGACTTAGAAAGTGTACCCAGGGGTGAGGACTTTGCGATTCAGGTCCTCACCCCAGGTACTTGTAAGGGGAATGTAATTGGTTGTCTTATAACCACATAATACACTTGAAAATGTTGCAGGGAACAGAGTAAAATGGGAACAGTGGTTTTAAAAATGGGCATAACTTAAACAGTGTATGACCTTAGCAAAGTGAGCGTGGTTACAATCTACCGTGAAAGGGCCACTTTGTTGTATTTGCCCCCCCCCACCGGCCAAAAGATCCCAGTCCTCCCCTGAAAGGAAGGAAAGGTCACCATGAACAAATAAGCTTTGCATACAAATGCACATATTCTAAACAAAAATGATAATCTAGATTGACAGGCAAATCAACCAATCGGATTATAATGACAGAAATAGAGGAAGGAATAAAGTATAGATGGCCATCTCCATATATTTTAAAGAGGATAATTGATGGTTTGTTAAGCATTAACATAGGAATAAACAGTTGGCAAATATTAAATTTGATTAAACTATAGAATAAGAGCTACAATATGTTCTAGAAATTTTTCTAAGCTTGAATACATTTAAATACATTTAAAGAGCTCCAAAGTTGTAAAATGGTTAAAATAAATAAACTGCTTTTCATCAATATTCAAAACAGACAATTCTGCCAGTAACTTCCAGTAAAACCCCTAATTTCAATGTAATACTAATACTGCTATCATCAGTTTACTGGGACTACTAAAACGTTGTTAATGGGCAAATAAAGCACACAATTTTTTCCCCCCAAAAACTGGAAGTAGCAGTGAACATAAGTACTGCACCCAAACAGTAAACTCTAGCCAGTATAACCAGTCTGTGTCATCAGCATCACTTCCAGCATGCAATGGAAGACAGCCAGGATAAACATATCTTAACCTTTTCAGGGCACAGCAAATGGTTTTGAGAAACTGACATGGAAAAAACAGAAAGATAGCCAGACAGAAGTAAACAAACAGAGTGCCCTCATTTTCTATAATCTGAAATTAAATTTTACAATTGGCCTAAGGAAAAAAAAGAAGCCGCCATTGATTTTAAAAGCTTGTTTAGGATTTTACTGGGTAAATTAAGTATCATAATACACTGTAGCCAACCTCTATCTGGAATTTTTAAAAACTTTACTTCTAACCTGGATGGTCTAAAAAGATTCATACACACGTGCGATTGCGGGTCCCGACCCGCGATGCACGATGTGTACAAACGTTTGTTTCGGCCGATAATCGGCACGTGTGTAGGGCCTTTATCAGGCGAAACGGACGTTCGGTCAGGAATCGCCGAACGACCGACTTGGCGGATCCCCGAATAACCGTCCGTTTCGGCCGATAAAAGCGTTTGGGACCCGCGATTGCACGTGTGTACGAACCTTAAGGCCTGGTCAATTTTTAATCTTTTTTTATCTTCAATAAACTAATTGATTGTCTGTAAGAAGCAACAAAGTTTGATCAAATTTGTGGCCATAGTGAAATGATCAACCAAAATATCGCTTCAGCCAGTCAAAATATGTAACAGGCCTAATTACCTTAAGCAAGGTACAGATGTGTGATGCACACCAGACGAAGTGTATGATTCAGCTGGAAATTAAACATTTATGATTTCTGATTTGAGTGTTGATGGGGATCCAATAAAAATCTAATCAGAAATCATAAGTGAGAGTATAACAGATGAAAACTGTACGATTGCCATACACAGTCTCACGAGCATACAAGATCAGAATGTCTAAATCTAGTCCCAATATTGTTCGATCCGAAAACGGATGTTGTTATTCTTTGCTTACTTCAGCATTCTTTTTGTCACCTTGGCAGACTGAGTACCTTGGAGATTAGGGGCTATTAATCCTCTGGTCTCTTGAGGTCACTGGGCGGGCTTAAGAGCAAACATTACTCTTCAGCCATGTTCCGGAGTGAGGAGTGTACTCTCATCCTCCCTATTTATACTTTTTATATATTTAATTTTGTGTATTTATAGTTATATATATATATATATATATATATATATATATTTATGTATTGTATTGTTGTATTAAAGTCATTTTTATTTCTTCATTTTGTAACCTTTTTCACACTGTTAAAACGACAACTGCACGGTTGTTGCTCCACCCCCCTTTTGGCCCAGGGCCTAAACAATGGGAGGATTGATACCAGGCTGATCTTAGACAATAAAGTTGTCTTTTAACATGACTTTATTTAAAGGAGAACTAAAGTCTTCAGACAACATTGTCCCAATAGACGAAGCACATTCACCAACATACAACAATCTGTGTCTCACCTCTCCTTTTGCTGTGGCCATTGGGTGATTTATGGGTAAACCCCCAGCTAAGTGTCTGCGTACAGGCACATGCTCTGTAGTGCTCAAAAGATTAAAACAAGGAAGTTGCGCACTTGCTTCATAGAAGCTGACAGCCAATCACATTACAGCACAGAGATCCCCCCTTTCCCTGACACAGAGCAGGGATTTAAGTTTTTTGTTTTCAAACACATTCAATGCTCCCGTCCTTAGAATGATACAATCCTTTACATACAAAAAGAAAAGTAATCTTTGCAGTGTATTTCATAAATAGCATGGATGTAAGAAACAGAATACTGTACTAACATTTCAGCAAAAGATACTATGTAGATCACTGGTACATGTAGAATCTTTTACTATATAGTGGAAACCAAAAATAAAGGGAAGTCTGGGGATTCGAACGTGTAACCTTCTGAACTGTGCGTTTCTAAAATTAGCATCTTACCAGGTGTGCCACCAGGGAATTAGCCGATATAGTACATTTAAAAGCCTTATCTTTTTTGGAACATAATAGAAACAAAAAAAAGGTAAGTCCGGGGTATTGAATTTGTGACTTTCTTAACTGTGTATTTTCAGTGCGCCAACACTGAATAAGCAGAGCATCCAGCTACATTTGGAGGCTTTAGCTTTTGCTAGGAAAAGAATAATAATTTTAAAAAATGGAATATGGAAGTCCCTGATAAGACTTTGAAAGCTGCTTGTTACCCTGCAGTTTATTTTCCAGCAACTCACACTGACTGGTAAATAAATTGCAGGGTAACAAGCAACTTTCAAATTCTTATCAGGTCTTATCATATTGGTGAATATATACTGTGAATAAGAGACAGTGAATACTGGGGTCAGGGAGCGTGGCTCCTTGATGACTTCATTGGCTGTGGGTTATACTGGCAACAACATGGAAACCTTCTTAGTTACAGAAACTATTACTTACATGTACTAAATGCAACTTGCTATAGAAGAATCTTACAATGTATATGTGTTCTTGGGAGAAAAACTTCCACATTAGGTTTTTAAAAATTTAAGTTTAGTTCTCCTTTTAAAGAATTCCGATCATTTTTGGCATATTTAATTTATTTATGGGGATGCCCATTGGGATATATTGGGGTCAGGCTGGGAAATTAAAATAAGTTATTTTACATTCAATAAAATTGTTGCTGCCTTTTTTTTCCTACCTCCACTGTGTCCGTGTGCCTTGCTTAATTAGACAAGTGATTACGTCCTCAGTCTTTTTATTTTCCGGGATGGATTCCATCATCCCTAGACCATGAAATGCAGCTATATTTTAAGTAAAAATGCCAGCACACAAGCATAACAATGAGTTTCTTTGATTTATATGCACAGAGTATAACAAATTAAAAAAATGAAATCCATTTAATGAAAGTATAACCCAACAATTAACAAATGTTAATCAACAATAGTGCAGTAACAGTAGCATTTGTCATTAACTTACTCAGCTGAAACAGCATGGAAGGTACATTAACACTTGCATTGCTAATGTGCTGTTTCAGGATATATTCAATGCATTCCTGTGTGTCCAGGTTTAATGTGGCATTCTGCTATATTTTCAGAGCAAGCCGACATGTTAAAGGGGGTGCATCCATTGGCTTGCAAATTTTAGTCAGATAGCGGTGGTGGCATTTCATAAGCTTTATTGACCAGTGTTTAAAGTGTTTAACATATGTGTGATAAGTGGGACATCACTTTTGTACATTATTGCTGCGGTGTAATAATTGTAGTCAACTATATCAATACAATCGTATCAATTTTAATTAACATTTTATGTTTAAAAACATACAAAGCAATGTATTATTGAACAGGTAGCAGGTGCGGTTTAAAGGTCTAATAAATTCTGGGTGCGGGTTGCTGCAGGGGAATGTTGGAACATTTGGGGAGGAAAACTGAGCAATGTTGGGTACTCTGCTAGTGTATTTTATTTCTTATATATAAGAGATACATTTTATGCAGGGTTGAAAATCGAATCCCATTATCTCACCTACACACACAGCCTATCAATATATCTTTATGATTGGGGGGGGGAAACGAAGTGGCTGGAGAAACATAAACCAGACACTCTTTCTAATAAACCTTGTTCTGTAGGATAGTATCCATGGCCACCATAACAGTATGGTCTGGTCTTTTCTTTAGCAATTAAACCTGAACTTTTTTCTTGACTAATCTACAAACCACCAAAATTCCATTTCTTTAACTAGCTGTACATCTGACACTAGTCAATTCAATAAAACCACTTTGTACGATACAACATATATTATATATTCATTCTGTATCATGAAAACTAATATAAGAATGTATTATTAAAGAAGAAAGATTCTAATAATAGAATAAATTCTGGAGTTTCCCCACATAATAAGTTCAAGAAGCGCTATATTTGTAACCTTAGAAATGTTACTCATTACTTAAAAATGAATGTGTTGCTTCAACTCTTCTTCCCAGGATGCTGGTACTGGTTAGACCTGTGAGACAATCTTTATTTGGCACCAACACTAAACACTTGAATGGGGCATACATAACCAGTGGCAAAAATAAAGAGGGAGCATTGATGATTGGAAGAGGGAGCACTGATGATTGGAATGGCTTAAAATATGTTAGCTCCTTATTCCCTCCACTCTCCCTTACTCACTGCCTTCTGCACAGCCTCAACATAGACCCTGCTCTAACACGTCTCCCCTTCTTTCTTTTCTTTGCGGATTCTCTTATTGTTGCAGTAAGCGTGCTAGAAGGCAGCAAAAGATCCTATTAAGAGATCAGGGATGGAGAACATATTAAAATTTCTGCTTCTGGAGTGACACGTCTTTCCCTGTAAATGCTGTGATTTCAAATGATGATTGTCTACAGTTCAGATTTAAAATCCAAAAAACTTTTGGAGTAGTGGGATCTTTATAATGTTTGAGTAAAGATACCCTTTTACACATACATTTTAGAATTCAAGGGGAGTTATCCACATAGTATTATAGTTAGAATTATGGTGACACTATTGGCTGCTATAAAAAAAAAAAAAAATCAAAGAATTTAATAAACATCTGCAGTCATTGCAGATATATGCAATATATGCAGATTTCACACAAAAGTGTAAATTCTGTTGAGTACATAATTCTGACAATACCTTTTTTAACAAATAAGCAGAAACATTTTTTTTTTTTTAAAGGTCATGTCCACCCCCTCGACAAAAATTCATACTTACCCTTCCTTCCCCCCAAATCCCAAGACTACAATAATTACCCAGCTCTGAGGTAAGTATCTTCCCGGACAAAGATCTTCATGTGGGTGTCACTGCCCCCTTCTTTGAAAGTTTATGCCTCTTCTTAAAAGCAGTAGGAGCTTCCTGCAAGCTCCCACATGCTCAACAGAGGGTAGGCAACAACAGCCATCACAGCCATGATTGACTGCTGCTACCTTAAGAAGACTGATGATAAATACAGAAGAAGGCACTGAAAATCAGCATGAAGATCTTTATCTAGGAATGTCCAAGAGTTGGGTACGTGTTCTTTGGGTTTCGGCGGGGGGAAAAGTATAAATTGATATTGGATAGGTGAACATGCCATTTAAGGAATATTGCTGCTTTAAAACTACAAAAACTAAGTTTTTGGTACTGCACAGAGTGACTTCCCTTATCTCTGTCTAGAAATACCGCACCTCCCATTATCTGGCTAGCAGCATACCGATAAAACAAGCATTACACTTGTAATCTAGCGACTAGAGAAGCAAGGCAGCTCCGACAGTGCAGGGAGAGGTCCGTTCCTTAGCGCCATGCAACTTTTAAAAACTTAACATTTGAAAATGCTGAAAAAATTGTTAACTGTGGTTAACCTTTAAAATGGATAAATAATAATAATCAAAATAATATGCATTACCACATATAAAATGATAAACACCCCCACACAGCTTTTTTGTAACTTTAAAGCTAAGAAAAAATGAAAAGTACATTTACAAAGTACAATGAACAGAACATACTAATTCTACAGGTATGTAACATTACTGCCCTCTGCTGAAGAAACGTTCAAACTACCACAAAAAGGATATGAACTGCGTATTTTAAGGGAAAAGAGCAATAGAAATACTTACATATATAAACTAGCAAAAGTGTGCCTGTTGCACAGTAGGAATTATTTTGTGTATGTTGCTGTAAAATCTTTACCCACCCTATAAAATAGCTGTATTTTGGTTAATATAAATAAATAAATGAGAGCAGTCAAAAACAAATCTGTAACCATTTAGTGGGGGAAAAAAATCACTTAGTAAATCATGGTTGCATTAGTGTTCCATACCCTAAACTAATACTTTGTTAAATAACTTGTTGACTTTATTAAAGCACTACTACAGTTGGAATGTGTAATGGGGCATTCATTTTAATATAGTGTACATGACTGGCTTTCTCACTTCAATTCATTCTGAATTGAGAAAGTCAGTCGGATGACTAGCGAAACATCTTCAAGAACTAAACTTTAAGTTCAGTTGATCTAACTGAATGCAACAGATATACCTTGACCTGGATGAATGAGAACCTTCACAATCATTTTATTTAAAAAGGATATATACTTCTATAAAACAGTAAGCAGGGGCACTTCTAGAGCTTCTGCTGCCTGAGCCAAACTTTTCAATGCCGCCCTTGATTATTTCCAGGCGTGCTGCAAAATCGCTGTGTTAAAGTGGTGACTCTTTCAGCAGGGCCCTAACTAACCCAAATAGTCTCACCTTTCCCTAACAAACTAATTAAAGCTAACCTAAATATATAAAATGATTTTAATAACATATCTGTTTCTAAGGAAAATCCCTTTTTTTCTTGACCGGTCAAGGGTAAAAATGTTTTTTCCACCACTGCCTGTCTGCCGCCTTTCTTCTTAAGTGCAGGGGTGCAGCCTGAGACAAATGTCTCACTCTGCCTAATGGTAGAAGTGGCCCTGTCAGTAAGTTGAAACTTGCATTTTCTCTAAAACCAATACTTTGCCAATTTGCACATGTCAATTTTAGCTAAAAGAAACTTTTTTGTGCCTGTACAGCATTTCACCCTGTGAGACAGCACTAAATCACTTTTATGTAATAAGTATGGGTATACATGATTGTGGTGCAAAACAATGCACACTAAAAGCCCTATATTATCAGTTTCCATAGGGGGGGGGGAAATGTATTCCACAATTAGTAGTATTTCGTTTAGCAATTAGATGGGTTTTACATACATTAGAAGACTCAACCTCCTTCTGCAGCTGGGATCCTGTACTGTTGCTTGATGAGGACTCAGAGTCTGATATTTCCACAGCACTTCCGTCTGACATTTTGGTATTTTCCTCCTCACATTCAATATCACTATCATACTGTCCACCAGTAATCTGAGGGGTTTCATCTAAAGGAAGCATGATACAAACAAAAAGATCTCTGGTTATTATATATATATGTTCATACTAGGGTGTGTGATGTTCTGGGCAGTCTTTTTACAATGATTAATCCTTGCCCTGGTGCTACTTCAAACAAACGATATCCAATAGCAAAAATGTAAGTGCACTCGAGGGTCCTTTTTAGCTTTTATTCAGTGTAAGTGCAACATAAAGTGCAACAATTAGTGCGACATGTGCAATCAGCAACGTTTCGGTCTGTAATCTAAGACCTTTATCAAGCTTGATAAAGGTCTCAGATTACAGATCGAAACGTTGCTGATTGCACATGTTGCACTAATTGTTGCACTTACACTGAATAAAAGCTAAAAAGGACCCTCAAGTGTACTTATATATATGCGCCTCGGTGCCAAACCTTTTGTTATAAAGCAACTCACCATATTGAAAGGCACTCATAGGTCTTCATATAAAGAAATGAAAGAAATCAAAGGTAACCCCTGTCGGAACTATACTAGCAAAAAGTGTGCCCGTTTATGCACAATGGAAATTGTGTGTATGTTTTGCTATGTGTGGATATAGTGGATATAGAATCTTTACACAGATTTATTTTAAACTCTTACACAGTCACCAGCTTCCAGAGGAACCAAATAGGATAATCCTGCAGGTCTGAGAGTAGACCCAGGCAATCCTGCCACACTGTGTCGTTGAAAGTAAACATGCTAGGTTAATACTTATTAGTATTCACCATGGCAAGTGGTGATGGTACCTCATATTATAACAGAAGGTACCTCACAGCATCGTGTTATTATAATAGCATTGCCCTAATATTCTAATGTATAAACAAACATTTCTCATTCCCAGTTTACCTAAAGAAATGGATTTATCCTTTATATACTCTTGTATACAGATCTAATTGGAAAAAATTTGCTTCAGAGCAATTTTTAATAACTGATAAGTGCTTTTTATTTCAGTATTACAGTAAATCCTTGGTATACCTGCCTGGCTTTACCACTAAGCAAAAGTCTAAGGACTTGCAAGCGAGCACCTTCATCCTAACCATTAATAATGGCTGCCAATTCAAATAATTCTAGCCAATCAGTCCACTCCCTAGTTACCCTATCAAATGGATCAGTTTTAAAAATAGGTTTGGCAATTGGGCCTGGTAAAGCTAGAGTCTAATCGGGGCATTTCATGTGCAGGTACAAGGACAGGAGGATTTAAATCAATACTATCAGTAGCAGCCTCCACAGCTTAATACAGAGAACAAATTTACAGAAAAAACAGGGAGAATAAATGGTATTACCAGCACCGCTGCAAACAATTCATACCAGATCACTGCGTTATGGAAGGATTATGGGTAACATGGCACACAGTGGGTTACTCTGGTGGTCTGGCACAAAACAGACAGTCCACATAAACAGGTTCCCCACATAACATATGCAGTAATCAGGGGTGTCCCTATCTATGGTGCACCATTTTGAATATTGACCAGGCCTGTATATTGTGTGTACTTGTAAGTTGGTGTACACTTATCTGTAGCCTCAGAGTTTGTATCCAATAAGGTAACTTGTCAGTCTAATAATCTGTCCTCCCAACATGTGGAAGCAGGATCTTATACACCGGGTCTTATTGACTGCAACACAAGATCCTGTGTGTATCACTCCAAAGCGCACACCACAATCCACTTTCACTTTCCTCTCCCCCTACCATAGAGAGCAGGGATGTCTTGTATTTTATTACTCACTGACACCACCTGCAGGCTGGAGGTGGTATATAAGGAGCCTTGGTGTATATGTCCATTACAATACACATCATATCCTGTGTAGCAGACAGAAACTTTTTTTAAATAACACTTCCTTTCATATGGGGCAGACACAGGGGTGTGGTTTAAGCTGCCATTTGACCATTCCATTTTAAAATAGGATCTCGGCTCTGTAAGTAAGTTTATGTATTTTGTGTTGTACCTAATATAAGTCGGTGCTAAATTTTATATACATTTACATGGTAACAGCGAGATAGTACACACATACATATACACCTTTCCTATGTATAATATCCTATACCCCCCACCACATTGGTAGCTCCTAAAAACTCAATGCAATCTCCTGGAGATATAAATATATTTATATAATATAAGGGATATATAGTTACATAGTATTGGATCCAGAGGAAAGCCAAAAAAACAGTATTTGCATATTTTTACATTTTAGAAACTTATATAGTCCACTCTTGAAACTATCCAATGAAAGTTCTGCAATTTTACTGTTCTCGCTGTAAATAAACATTTCCTAATTTAAAGGATAAAACGTCTTCTAATTTGAAAGGATGTCCGTGTGTCCACTGAAATATTCGATGAACAATGTACCAATATTTGAATAAATATATATTTTTAAATATATCCCAATTATAAACACAGGGTTCCAAAACTGCATTTTATATTCCAAATGAGACCTTACTAGTGCTTTGCAAAGAGGGAGAATACGGTAATATTTTTCTCCCCTGAATAAATATCACTCTAAACATAGGACAATTTCTTTCTAACTATAGCCATTGTTGCACATAGGACAATTTCTTTCTAACTATAGCCATTGTTGCCAGGCACTGTTTGCTAAATCTGCTTTGCACATTATTTACATTGTAGATTGATAAAAGTTTTAAGATAGACCAAAACTTTGTTGTTTCCACTTTCAAGGGCTTGTCCACCCTAAAATAAACTTTGCTTAATGACGTTTAACAACCCCCCAAACCTACTGTAGGTTTCGCATTATTTTTAAGTTTCAAAAGATGCCCCTGAACTTCCTGACCTGGTCCTTTGCTGCTCCTACTGCCAGCAGCCACTCTTCTTCCTGGTTGTGGCTGTCAGTAAAGGCGCGACGTGACGTCACGCCCAATCTCCTGACAGCCGCGAATATTTCAAAACCTATTTTCAAGCAAACTTTTTTAGGGTCAACTTGCCCTTTAAAGTCATTAAAAAATTTCATTGAATGCACATTGAATAACATTTTTTACTATTACCATCTAAATGGCTGTATTTATCAATATATATAAAATCTCTAATTATGTGAGACTGTGTGTCACTGCAGTTCCTATGGACTCACCACTAGAGGGAGATGGTAAGATTATCTCTGCAGTTCCTATTGACTCACCACTAGAGGGAGAAACACAGGAAACAAGCAAGGCAGAACACAGCAGTTACAGATTACACAGGTTGCTTGGGACAAAGGGACTCTGGCCTTGGGACATGGAGGAGGGAGGATATGGCCTTGGGACATGGAGGTGAGGGGGGCTATGGCCTTGGGACATGGAGGTGAGGGGGGCTATGGCCATGGGACATGGAGGTGAGGGGGGCTATGGCCATGGGACATGGAGTAAGGGGGCTATGACCTTGGGACACTAAGGGGGCACTCTGGGCTTCTAGCGCCCGTTATTGTAATGGGCTATATGTCTAGTATGTATATAAAATATAGCACTCACTTATATTAGGTACATGACAAAATTGATATAGTTTTAAACATAGTTATATAACCGAGACCCCTACTTTAAAATGGAATAGTCAAAATGGAAAGGTTTAGCTACAACCCTGTCACTGCTAAAAGGTCTGCATGTGTTTAGACAAAACATAAACTGCAAGGAAGTTCCTGTTTTACACCCAATTATGTGCTGTTTGTAAAGCATGAGGCATAGCCATAAAAAAAGTTCCAGGAATTGGCTATGTATCAGAACAGCATCTGGACTCACCCTTCCCCTTCTCCATAGACAAATGGAATATTCCCTGGTGGGCGAAGGGCCAGCAAACAGGGATGCAGGGGATGCAACCACACCAAGGTCCTTGGCAGTCCAAGGTCCTTACTGCTAAAAACTGTTGCTTGTAACTGCCAATAACTGTTGCTTGTCCCTCCACATGTTTAGAAAACTACAACTCCCAGCAATCAAAGGATGCTGGGAGTTGCATTTTACAAAACATTTAGAGTGCCAAGGAATTGGTGTTTACTGGATTTACTGGATGTGGGTAAATGTATTTGGGTCTTTGTGGTCTATGGAGGGTTTAGAGTGGTGGGCAGAAGCCTTTTTTTATTGACCTAAAACTCTAGATGTTGCTTGTTGAACCTTGCCACTGTATATATTTAGAAACTACAACCAAAGCATGCTGGGAGTTTCCAAACATCTGGAGTGCCAAGGAATTGGGGTTTATTGTATGGGATTACTGTCCATTTAAAGGGCAACTAATGCCTCTAAACAATACAGAATCAGAAGGATGGTATCTATTGTTAAAATGATTGCCTTCTGATTCTGTGTTGTTTTGAGGCTTTAGTTGCTCTTTAAATGGACAGCAGAATTCCCATACAGTTTGGCTATTACTATATGAGACAACTGTATCAGAATTCTGCTGTCCATTTAAAGGGCAACTTAAATTGATTTTCCCCTATAGAGATAAACAAACAATTTTAATATCAGTATTTTAAGTGTTACAGATCAGTATTTTCTTTTCCTTCTTTAAAAAAAAAAAATAGTAAAATTATTTTTATGGTTCTGGACCAGAAAAATAATAAAATGTAGGATAAACTTTGCATTTCTCTGTCCATTTCTCTGGGGATGCTGGGAATAAGAAATTATAATTTATTAGATTATTTAAGCAATGCTGGTTTTATAGCATGAGGCTGTGAAGTACCTTAAAAGAACATTTTATGCTCTATGGAGGGCTTTTTGTTCCTTTTAGCCCACCTTACCTCAAGCTATTTGGACGACTGGACTCTTATATTATGGTCCCATATCTAATAACACACAATCAATCTGTTTCTTGCAATGATACAATCAAACATGAATGAAACATATGTTGTTTATGGACAGTCTAGTCCTCATTTGGATCTCAGAGTTCCAATTGTGTGAAATTCCATACATACAAAGTCTAAATGTTTGCATGTTCTCCCCGTGCGTGGGTTTCCTCCGGGCACTCCGGTTTCCCCACCAATCATAAAAATATACTGGTTGTAGGTGCTCATCTGTGTTGTAGGTGCTCATCGGTGCAGGGCCTGATGTGTATGTATCCATGTAATTGTAAAGCGCTATGGAAGAAGTTGGCGCTATATAAGTCCACAATAATAATAATTTCGGATATATTGCTGACCCTTAGGGACAGACTTTGGGGTGTATGACCTGTGCACAGCAGACAAACAGGGTACTATCTCTACAGATTTGCTTTCGGTGTCCTTAAAAAAAAAAGATTTTCCTTTTCTTACTCACCACAGCTGTCAAATCATCACAGCCCCCACTGACTAATCTAACCCCATACCAGAGCCCCCCACTTCCATTGATGGCTGATGAAGTGCTCTAAATTTCACTATATCTCTGTAACATGTGTCCTGTAAGAGTTGAGAGAGGAGGGAAGCACAAAAGAGCTGTTGCTGCTACCCAACCCAAGGTGTCTGGAATGTGTAGTTGATTTGACTCAGGCATTGTGGCCGCAACTGCCTGTCTGTACCTAGCTTCAGAGTGAAAATTATTACTAGTACACAGGATCAGGAACTAAAAGGATTACCAAGCTAAAGAACATATTCTGGGTAAGAAATAGAAAGAGTCCTTCCTCATATAACTTGACAATGAGTTTTATTTAAAGGGTATCTCGACCCCCAAAACCCAAACTTCCTAAAAGGTAGGAAAGCCGCCCAAGCCTAGACATCGCTAGGTTTAAAACCCCGATATTGGCTACTAAAGGTACTTACCAGCTCTTGTTCCCAGCCCCTTCTGCTGCTCTCGAAACAGCAGAAGAGGCCGAATGGGTAGCATCCCTGTGATTGGCCGAGACTCAGCTAATCACTAATGCGGCTGCCAGTCCAGCCCCTTCTGCTGCTTTGTGTGGAAGAGCAGCAGAAGGTAGCCGACAGAACAAAGACTGGTAAGTACACTAAGGAGTCAATTTGGGGGTTTTAAACTTAGCATCTAGGGTTGAGGGGCTTTCCTAGAAAGCAAGTTGTTCTTTGCACTCTGTCCAACGATGGGTGCAGACACCTCTGTATATCCAACCCTCACTGGATAATAAGTATCAAGAAAGTAACAGATAAAGGGTCGCACTCCAAAAAAAAAAATCAAACTTTTTATTGGTGACCACACATCAAATGTAAAAAGTTTGAATTTATTGTTGATGTGTGTGACCATCCGTTACTTTCTTGAAGGGATTTCCTACCTTTTTCAAATTGTTTGTTTTGCCACAGATACTTAAAAAGGGGAGCTGGAGGGAGTGGGTGCTCCACTGCGCAAGCCTCTGTAAACCTCTAAGGGGTACAACCATAGGCAGAAACGGATTACACACAGAGAGGCTTCCTACTCTTCAGTTTCCTGTACATTAAACAAACCTTGCAGGATAACCATATGCAAAAGAAGAGAAAGGTAGGGATCTTTTAACACTACACAGTGGGCAATACAGTGGGGCAAATTTTAGGTGAGGGGGTGGGTGGACATGCCCTTTAAATTCCCTGTTGCACCCTTGTTAAAGGACACAATGCATGTCTAGACTGAACCTGGTAGAGGCAGAACAAATAAAGAAATTACTCAAAGACATTATTGTAGCAAAATATTTTTTTCTGCAATGTATTATCTCTGTCTCTCTTTGAAAGGGCATGTCCACCCTTTTAAAAAAAGTTTGATATATTGTAGGGCTTCCTCCCCCAGCCCCAACCGCATTATTATTATCTCCAGAAATTTCCCCGATCTTTACTTACCTTCCCTCTATCCTCCGCCGCACTGTCCCAGCCCTCTGCTTGCATGAAACTGCAAGCAGGGGGCCGGACCGGCAGCTGCGTCTGTGATTGGCTGAGAGGCAGCCAATCACGGACGCGGCTGCCGGTAGTTCAGAATAGCGGAGGAAAGAGGGAAGGTAAGTTAAGATCGGTGGATAATAATAATGCGGTTGTGGCTGGGGGAGGAAGCCTTACAATATGACAACTGGGTTTTGTGCTAGGGGGAGGGAGACCAAAACTGGTGGGAGAGGGAGGGAGAGGGCTGCAGTGCGCATGTAAATTTCTCCCAGAGGAGAGACAGGAGGCAGAGTCCTATATGGACTCTGCTAGGCTCCAGTTGGACAGTTTTTTGGACTTTGGGGGAACGTTGCAGGGCAGCCATTTGGAGCAGGGATGTAAGGTATGGTAAGGATTTTTATGCACTACAGAAAGGGGCAAGTAGTGGGTGAAATTATAGTTTTGGGGGTGGTCATTCCCTTAGGGTGAGGCCACACTGCAACGCACAGGAATCGCGCACCAAATCGTGAGCGTTATCGCACGCGGTTGTGTGCGGGATTCTTGTGCGTTTCGCGTTCGCGTTTTGGCCTTTTTGCGTTATGGAAATGCATGCATTAACGCACCAAAAATGGTGAACGCATGTGTTACCAAAACGCGAACGGATGCTCAATTGCATGCGCATCGGAAATCGCGGGAATTTTCAACATTCCCGCAGTTTCCATTTTAGCGGAAATCGCGTGTGCAAATGCACAAAAAACGCACTAGTGTGGCATAGCCCTTAAAAGACTTTTTTGTGCATAGACGTTAATGGACATGTAATCAACACAACTGCTTCATGATTTGATTCACCTGTGAGCAGACTTAATCAGCGCTAATTAGCTGCTTCTTGAATGGAATTACCGGTGTGAACAGTCCTAATCAGTGCTGATTAGTTATCTTGGTTGCCTGTGTCACATGCGCAGGTTTTAAAGCTCACAGCACAGCAGACACTCATATATATTAAGAGTTATGCTCAGCCTTTTAAGCCAAATGTAATGTTAAAGGGTATGTCCACCCCATAAACTTATTTTTAATATGCTGCTCCCCCTGGTCCCCCAGCCCCAACCGCACAAATATTTTTTTCAGAAAGCCCCCCAAACTCTTACTTACCTCCCCTCGTTCCCCCGCCGCACTGCCGGCCCTCTGCTTGCGAGAATGCAAGCAGAGGGGCGGGACCGGAAGTCGCGTCTGTGATTGGCTGAGCGGCAGCCAATCACGGACGCGGCTGCCGGTCATTCAGTGCAGCGGAGAAAGCGGAGAGGTAAGTAAGAGTTTGGGGACTTTTTGAAAAAAAAAAAAAAGATGCGGTTGGGGCTGGGGGACATGGGGGAGCAGCATATAAGGGGGATTGAACTAGGGGGAGGGATAGTAGAACGGGGGGGAGGGAGAGGGAGGAGGGGGGGGAGAAGGGCTGCAGTGCGCATGGCAAATATCTACCGGAGGCAAGATAGCAGGCAGAGCCCTGCTATCCTCCTGGTGGTTAGTTTTGGACTTTGGGGGGGGGGTCCACAGGAGAACCCTATGGCTGGAATGTGAGGTAAGGATAAACTACACTACATGTGGGGCCAGTAGTTGGGGGGATTATAGTTTTGGGGGGACAAAGGCCCTTTAATACTAATACTTTCCCTTCCTAGTGGATACTGTAAGTCAAAAAAACATTTTCGAATACAAGGCACATATTTTATCCAACCACACCAGGGGTATACAATTATTTTAATTGTAATACGGAGTATTTTATCTATCTTCTAAAATGCACTTGTTTCCTTGTCTATGTAAGGGAAATTATTTGAATTTGCACCTTCATTCAAGTCCTGATGAAGATGCAGTATGTACCGAAACATTGAAATTAAAAGTTTTTCTGCAATTACAAATTCAGAGTGCGTTGTTGGAATTTACTGCAATATATCCATTTCATCTTAATTAAAGAAATCATGTGAGAGTAAGTCTTACCAAACACTAACCTGCAATACACCTTTCCATAGAGAGAGACACTCTTTTGCAAGTAGATTGTTTTCCATGAGAAACATTAGATTGAAATTCTTTAGTTCCATGAGAAACAGATTGAAATGCTTTAGTTCCATTATCTGATAACTCACTGTCACTGGAGCTCCAAACAATATGCGCAGGGTCTGTTACATTATAATCTAAAAGAAGGAAGGAACATGTTGAAGTATATTCAGTGCAAAAATAAAATACATTTTTAAAAAAATGCCAGAGACCTGAAACCTAACAGATAAAGCTCAGAAACCAATTTATTGTAAACTCCCTACTAGTAAAATTGAGTCTATTAGGGTAATGTACCAAAAGCTGCAATATCTAAACCGCATATGAAACCCACACTAGCCCATTGTGGCAATGTACCAAGGGTTAGCAACAGTTGTCTACATTCTGCAAGCTTTGCACTAAACTTGTAATGGCACTTTTTTGTGACTTTTAACACAAGACAAGGCAGCTAGAAAGCTTAGGGAGAGGGGGGCCAAAAGGAGCAAAAAGCCCTCCACTGAGCATAAAAACGGAGAAACACATTCTTATAACAAAAGGCACCTTGCAGTCTCATGCTATTTGAATAGCATTGCCCACAAAATCTAAGAAACAAGAAGTAATTTCTTACTCCCAGTTTCCTCAGAGTAAGGGTCGGAGATATGCAAATTACTCCTTTATGTCCCTTAGCTTATGCATGTGTCCAGAACCGCTGGATTAATAACATGCAATAGAGCCTAATATATAGAGCCAATCATCTGACCTGCAGACATGACATTTTGATGCTCAGTGGAGGGCTTTTTGCCCCCTCTCCCTAAGCTTTCTAGTTGCCTTGTCTACTGTACGCCCAAGTCCTACACCATAAAGCCATGAATGTATCTTGCACTGATGAGATCTAACAAGTCAAAACATGTCATGTCTGCAGGTCAGATGATTGGCTCTATAGATTAGGCTATATTGCATGTTATTAAGCCAGCGGTTCTGGACACATGCATAAGATAAGGGACATAAAGGAGCATTTTGCATATCTCTGCTCCTTACTCTGGGGAACCTGGGAGTAAGAATTTACTTCGTTTCTTAGATTTTGTGGGCAATGCTATTCATATAGCATCAGACTGCAAGATGCCTTCTGTTAGGGGTTTATCCATTTTTATGCTCAGTGGAGGGCTTTTTGCCCCCTCTCCCTGAGCTTTCTCGCTGCCTTGTCTACTGTACGCACAAATCCTACACCATAGAGCCATGAATCTGTATCTTGCACTGACGAGATCTAACAAGATCGAAACATGTCATGTCTGCAGGTTAGATAATTGGCTCTATATATAAGGCTATATTGCATGTTATTAAGCCAGCGGTTCTGGACATATGCATAAGCTAAGGGACATAAAGGAGTATTTTGCATATCTCCGACCCTTACTCTGGGGAACCTGGGAGTAAGAAATTACTTCTTGTTTCTTAGATTTTTCTGTTATAAGGTGTTTCTCCATTTTAACACAAGCAAATACCTAGCATTAAAGTTTCACAAACATTACTATGGATGTGTAATAGAATATGAGCCACTATATGGCAATATATAATTTCGAATTTATCCTTTTTTGGAAGGGCTAATTTTCCAATAAATAGGTTACAGTACAGTACATTTAAAGGGCATGTCCACCCCCAAAACTATAATCCCCCCCACTACTGGCCCCAATGTGTAGTGCAATAAAATCCTTACCTTACATCCCAGCTCCAAGTGGTTCTCCAGTAATCCCCCCCAAAGTCCAAAAAAGTGGCCACCAGGAGGAGAGCAGAGTCCATATAGGACTCTGCCTCCTGTCTCCCCTCCGGGAGAATTTTGCCATGTGCAGTGCAGCACTTCTCCCCCTCCCTCTTCCCTCCACTCTGGTCTCCCTCCCCCTACCAGAAATCCCTTTATGTATATAATAGTAAATGTGATCCCAGCCCCAACCGCTAAAATTATTTTCTTAGAAAGTCCCCAGATAGTTACTTACCATGGCTCGCTCCTTCGCCGCACTGAGAAGCTCGCAGCCGCGTCCGTGATTGGCTGCCTCACAGCCAATCACAGACGCGTCTGCCGGTCCCGCCCCCTGCAATAGTAGATACCTCATCAATAATTGATTATTCTTGCTAATTAACAAGATTCATCTGTGTGGGGGAGGGGTATATTTTTATCAAACAACAATTTGTTTGATGCAAATGTAAAGTTTAATAGGTATAGAACAAGTAAAACTTCAATAAACTATCCCCTTATGCAGGTAATTATAAATACATATCTAATGTTTTTAATTAGCAAATGAGTGGTTAAAAATCTAAGAACCAAAAGGTCTCCATTTCTCAATGAGTTTGCCTGGTTATTTATGCTTTGTCTTTATTTTAAATACAACTACCTACTTGATACATGATCTGACCAGTTCTACACAACTTCTATCTTACATCAGTGGCCCTTTATCCCTGGGCCTAGGAGTAAAGGGGGACCAACAATCCACAAGCCTGGTACCATGATCAGCATACCTTTAATAACTTTAAAAACAGATGATCGTGGTACTGGGACTGTCGCTGCAGTTTTGCTAGTGATTGATCTTACAGTTATTGTACTTACCTTTGTCATAAATAAACGAGGAACCTATACACTGCACTGCTTCCGGTGATCTGGACATCTGAAGAATGGGAGAACACAGTAAATGTATTTGTTGAAAAACAAAAAGAACAAAGCAGTTTAGTGATGACTCTAAAGCATTTTTGCAGGGACTTTTTTCTTTGTTGAAAATTTTTTAAAAAAATACCGTAAAAATGAAATTAAATGAAACTGTGTACAACACTATTCTCTTTGAGTACTACCGAGCGAACACAAAAAAATAATGAAGAAAAGCCTTCTGGTAGCTTCCATTTATAATTTAAAATAGTTTTCTTATAGTAGTTAGCCTCATAGTATAAAGTTTAAAAAAATCAATAGCTCTTTACCTGTTCCTTATAAGAGCTATCAAATCCATCTCCACATCGTTTCCAAGCTTTCTTGACAGAAAAGGGCTGAAATACTGGCACCTCTGTAACTTTGGTCCCTCCTGGACAGACCTCATCTGGAAAGATGGCACAAACCTTTTCACCGGATCGCTTCCTCTAAGAAAAACAGAGATGCCACTGTGATGCAATTATGTACACATTCAGAAAAGTCACACATAAAGACAAGGGGCAACTTTCAATAGGCTTGGAAAATACAGGTTTATAACTACCGGGAGGGAATGAAGCGGGGCCCTGGAACCAAAGGGGCCCCCCCATCAGATATAGCCTCCTCCAAGAAAACCACTGGATAAAGCACAGCTAGGGGCCCCATCATAGTTTTGCTGGTGGCCCAGTGATTCCTAGTTCCAACAGTTCTAACAGAAACATAAGGTTGCATGTATGAATGAGGGTTCTGCTTTGACCAAAAGAAGAGAAGACACACATACTAGAACAGACACAAACACTGAGTGAAAAACACACTCAGACACACACATGGCGACTGACAAACACACACTGTGGTGTGTACACAAAATATTGTTTAGGAAATCATCCCCAAACACAGGAGTTTCCATACCCAAGTCCTGTTTTGTTGGTAGTTGTGTTACACAACAACATTAACACTTGCACAGTATTTAACACAACTTTAAGACTAGGAATCGAATAGTGAAGGGGTCTGCGTCTCGGGGCTACTACACTGACTTATAACACACTAGTGCTAAGTAACTCCGCCTGCACACACAACGCTGTTATTACCTTCCCTTGTGGCATCTCATTCAGGGCGCCCGGTTCTCTTTGTGACCTAGCGAGGGCGCTGTTAATTAACGTCACACTGCAGCCTAAAACCTATCCTGGTGAAAAGTATTGCTTATAGGAGGGGCGGAGCGTTCCAGTCATGTGATAGGCTATATGACTGGGCAGAAAGACAGTACTTCGGTCATTTTACTGTGGGGAATGAGGATAGTGACAGTTGTAGCTATAGTCCCTGATCTACGTAATTAGGGGCATTTCTGGTCATTTACATGGGTGCATTGATATAAGGAGACATGGGAGTGTAGGATGAGATGGGTGGTAGCTGAATGAACTATATATGGGGGGGAGAATGGATAGGTGAATGTATGTACTGGTGTTAATAGAGGACAATAGGGAGGGGGAAGCTAAGTATGACTGTGCTCTGGTAATACAGGTGGCACAGAGAGTGGAATTGGGTGCACTGGTATTATATGTTATGGGGATGAATGCAGTTGGAGTCCCAGGGGCATTGCACCAAACAAGGAAATCGGAGAAGTACTGTAAGTTGAATATATATAATATGTAATTGGAATCAAAACATTAGTAAAATAAATTCAGATGAAATAGTCTAATAATAAATGAAGCACAATCTATTATATATTGTTAACAGCAAAGCTGAATCAAAACCTAAAGCTGGGTACACACGATTAGATATTTCGGTCCGATCGACCGATAGTTCAGTGTATCGGTCGATCGGACCGAAATTATCGAATCCGAATGTGCCCATGTCCGATCGACCGTTCGTCCGAATCGGACGAAAGGACGATCGGACCGGGTGGAAAACCTCGTCCGATCGTGCGGTCTTCTATGGACCGCACGATCGGTCGCGGTGACTATCGGACGCGGCTGCTTTTGCCGCGACCGACAGTCCTTCTTCCTGGCCGACCGTTCGAAAGTATCGAACGGTCGGTCAGGAGGAAAAATCGCTAGGTGTGTACCTAGCTTAAGGACAAATCACGTCCCTTTTGATATATCCATGATTAGGACTAGAGATGGGCAAAACTGCTAAAATCCGTTTCACCTGCCGATTCGTGGATTTTTGGAAAAATTCAAACATTTGCATAAAATGAAAGACAAAAATCCTCACAGATCCGCCTAAATATAACGTAAAATAGCAATGGTAACTTTCTCTACATGGCTCTGGAACCTGCGAAATGGTCTGGGAAATAAGTACATATATCCAGAATTTTTTAAAAATCAACTTTCCTCACAATCGCACTGTTTTCAAGCTTCCACATTCTAGTTTCAAGCTGCATTAAAAAAATTTTTGTAAAAAAACATACAGTAATTTACTGTAAACAGCTTTGGGACCTTGGAAATGGTCTGGGAGAACAATCAGATTCTTTCTGAAAGATTTTCGTTGTAACCTATTCTGATTGGAAAAGAATCTTATTGGTTAGTATACCAATCAGATACTTTCTGAAAGAATCTGAATGGTATGCTCTCTGGAAGAATTTGATTGTAACTAGAGATGGCTGAACTTCCAAACATCTGTTCCGCTTAAAGATTGACGGATTATCGAAAAAATTTGAAAATTCGAAAATCCGCCATTGAAGTCAAGGGTGAAAAAAAATCAGAAATTTCTACTTAAAATAATGGTTTAAATAGCAATGGTAACTTACTGTAAATGTCTCAGGACCCTGCAAATGGTCTGGGGAAAATGTATCAATGCCCACAATCTACTGTAGTAAAGGGAACCAGTAATGGAAATTTTCCATTTTGCCCAATAGGTCCCGATACCAACAGTATTCAGCAAATTCTGTCAGATCCACCGTTGGTGTCACAGCTCTGACTTTGAAAGACACTAATGATAACGTAGGTCCCGATACATGAATACAGAAGTGGTTAAAGGGACTGTCCACCCCTCTACACAAAAATCTTTTCCTGCTACAAAAAAACCCAAAGCAAGACCTCGTTATGTTTAAAATTACCAAATCCGCTCCCACCCAGAGTTATTATACTTACAAGCTTCTCGCTCCACCGCTGCTTCCGGTTTCCTTACTCCCTCTCCACTGTGGCTGCTGTGTTCTTTCTGTGTTCTTGAGCAGCCGCAGTGGAGACTGCTCCAGGAATGGCAGTCAGTGATTGGCCGTGACGTTGCGGCCGACACTGACTGCCTTACCCGGAAGTGGAGAGCCGCGCCGGTGGAGCGAGGAGGAGCATGTAAGTATAATAGCTCAGTGTGGGAGCTGAATTGGCAATTTTAAACATAAAGAAGTCCTGCTTTTGGGGGGTTTTGTAGCAGGTAAAGATTTGTGTGTGGAGGGGTAGACATTCCCTTTAACAGGAGTGGTTAACAACAAGTAGTAATCCACCACACTAAAATTCACACACACAATGCTCAAAAAGCATAAAAATAAACCTCCAGGGGCGTAACTACAGGGGAGCAGGGGGAGCAACCGCAGGGGGGCCCAGGAGCTAAGGGGACACCATCTTCTTATTTTTCCTATGACAGATATAGCCTCCTCCCAGAAAACCATTGTGGATAAGGCAAAGATAGGGGCCCCATCATAAGTTTTGCTGGGGGGCCCAGCGATTCCTAGCTACGCTACTGAAAATCTCCTCCAACTCCTACACTGTCAAGTCTCCACTAAACTCACTTTACCACACTGACTAGCAGCCTTTTATACCCAGGGGGTTGGCACGGATAAAAATAGCTGCCGTTGGTGAATTTGGGACATGAAAATCCTCTCAAATTTGTGAAAATTTTAACATTTTTGAAAAATTTCTAACGCGGGTTCGGAAACTCCGGAAAGCAGAATTCCAGAAAATCTAGATCTGCCGCGGAACCGAGTTCAGATCTGTGATCCGTTCAATATCTATTTGGTATACCAAACAGATTATTTATGAAAGAATCTAATTGTATCCAATTCAGACTGTAAAAAATGTGATTATTTAGTATACCAATCAGATTCTTTCTAGAAAAGAAAAAATACACCAGTTTCTTATCCAAATGGCTAAAATGGCTATTTTGCAGGCTTCGATGCCAACTTGCATGCCCAAAGCCAATTTGGGCCAGGCTCGACTCAACTGAATTATATCCCAGGGGTATGTACAAGTCTGTCTTCAGTGTTTATTCAGTGGCCCAAAGCAGTTTACCTATTGCAATACACCAGTTTCTTATTCAAATGTGCAGAAATGGCTATTTTGCAGCCTTTGATGCCTACTTGTATGCCCAAAACCAATTTGGGCCAGGCTAGACTCAACTGAATTATATCCCAGGGATATGTACGTGTCAGTATGCAGTGTTTTTTCAGTGGCCCAAAGCGGTTTACCTATTGCAATACACCAGTTTCTTATTCAAATGTGCAGAAATGGCTATTTTGCAGCCTTTGATGCCTACATGTATGCCCAAAACCAATTTGGGCCAGGCTCGACTCAACTGAATTATATCCCAGGGGTATGTACGTGTCAGTACACGGTATGTACGTGGTGCACTGGTATTACAGGTGGCACAGAGTGGAATTGGGTGCACTGGTATTACAGGTGGCACAGAGAGTGGAATTGGGTGAACTTTTATTATAGGTGGCACGGAGAGTGGAATTGGGTGCACTGGTATTACAGGTGGCACAGAGAGGGAAATTGGGTTCATTGATATTAAAGGTGGCACAGAGAGGGGAATTGGGTTCATTGGTATTACAGGTGGCACAGAGAGGGGAATTAGGTGCACTGGTATTACAGGTGGCACGGAGAGTAGAATTGGGTGCACTGGTATTACATGTGGCACAGAGAGGGGAATTGGGTTCATTGGTATTACAGGTGGCACAGAGAGGGAAATTGGGTTCATTGGTATTACAGGTGGCAAAGAAAGGGCAAGACGGCAAATTTTCAACCCCCATTTAACAAAACCTGATCTTCCGTAGTTTTCAAGCTGTAATTTACAGAAGATCGCCCATTACAATAGGTTCTAACAATCGAAAATCTGATCGGAAAACAATTGGAACGTGTATGGCTAATGGGAGGAATTTGATTGATTGCACTGGTATTTTTAAAGGTGGTACTCAGAGGTATGTGATTGGTTGTACTGGTATTATTATAAGTGGTACTGGGAGTTATGTGATTGATTGTACTGGTATTATTACAGGTGGTACTTGGAGGTATGTGATTGGTTGTACTGGTATTATTATAGGTGGTACTGGAAGTTATGTGATTGGTTGTACTGGTATTATTACAGGTGGTACTGCGAGGCATGTGGTTGGTTGTACTGGTATTAATACAGGTGGTACTGGGAGGTATGTGATAGATTGCACTGGTATTATTACAGGTAGTACTGGGAGTTATGTGATTGGTTGTACTGGTATTATTACAGGTAGTACTGGGAGTCATGTGGTTGATTGTACTGGTATTGTTACGGGGGGTACTGGGAGATATGTGATTGGTTGTACTGGTATTAATACAGGTTGTACTGGAAGGTACAGTATGTGATTGATTCTACTGGTATGATTACAGGTAGTACTGGGAGGTATGTGATTGTTTGTACTGGTATTATTACAGGTAGTACTGGGGGTGTGTGATTGATTTTACTGGTATGATTACAGGTAGTGCTGGGAGGTATGTGATTGATTGTACTTGTATTATTATAGGTAGTACTGGAGGTATGTGATTGGTTGTACTGGTATTATTACAGGTAGTACTGGGAGGAATTTGATTGATTGCACTGGTATTATTACAGGTAGTACTGGGAGGTGAAATAGGGAGGAGTGAACATTGTATCCCTATATTCACAGTTAGATTATGCTAATTGTATAAATTTATTTATAAAGCGCCATTTAGGTATGCATTGCAGTACATTATAAAATACACTGTATACAATCAAGGGGATAAGTTCAAGCAATTACACAGATAAATCAAAATTAAATATAGGTCAAGAATACATATATTTAAATTATGGATAAATTGATATAAGTGCGGTGTGCCTTAACATATGAGAAATGAGATGCTTGCCCCCAAGTGGGTGAGACAACATAGACTATAGACCTATAAGCCTAACATCAGTGGTAGGAAAGGTGCTGGAATCTTTGTTACGGGATCATATCCTTGACTTTGTCTCCAGAGATCATCTTATTAGTAGTAGTCAGCATGGATTTATGAGAAATAGATCATGCCAGACAAATTTAATTGTTTTTAATGAAGAAGCGAGTAAGAAGTTAGATTCAGGCACAGCAGTGGATGTGGTGTATTTGGATTTTGGGAAAGCTTTTGATACTGTGCCACATAGGCGACTAATGTATAAACTGAGGACTGTTGGCTTTGAAGAAAACATTTGTTCATGGATAGAGAACTGGTTATTGAATCGCAAACAGAGAGTGGTGGTTAATGGAGCTACATCTATGTGGGCTAAAGTTCTAAACAGAGTGCCTCAGGGTTCTGTACTGGGGCCGCTTCTGTTTAATCTGTTTATAAATGACTTAGAAGGGGGCATTGAGAGCAAGGTCTCAGTGTTTGCTGATGACACTAAACTATGCAGAGCTTTGGAAACTTCCAATGATGTGCAAGTGCTGCAAGCAGACCTAGATAGATTATCAAAATGGGCAGCAGAATGGCAGATGAGATTCAATGTTGATAAATGTAAGGTGATGCAGGTGATAACTCTGTGTTAAGTGCATCTGTAATGGAAAAAGATTTGGGGGTTCTGGTAGATAACAGACTTAGCTATAGCAAACAATGCCAGGTAGCAACGGCTAGAGCTAGCAAGATATTGTCTTGTATAAATTCAAGAGAGAAAAATATTATTCTCCCTCTTTACAAGGCACTGGTAAGGCCTCATTAGGAATATGCGGTGCAGTTTTGGAATCCAATATACAAAAGGGACATCTTGGAAATTGAGGCAGTTCAGAGAAGGGCAACTAAATTAATAAAGGGAATGGAGGGGCTTGAATATGCAGGCAGATTAGACAAGTTAGGACTGTTTACATTGGAGAAGCGATGTTTGCGTGGGGACATGATAACCTTATACAAATATATTAATGGGCCATACAATGAACTCTCTGGTGCATTGTTTACTAATAGGTCATATCAGAGGACTCGTGGACATCCTTTAAGGTTGGAAGAAAGAGGGTGAATAGGATGGACGTATGTCTTTATTCAACCTTAATTACTATGTTACTAACATACAGATGCAGATACAGAAGTAGGGGGATGAATACAAATTGCTTGATATGGCTAACAATCATTTATTGTGCTGGTGCTCAGAAAGGTAGGATAAAGATTTATAATTTCAAGTATCAATGGATGTCACCTGGCGAAGTGAGAGAGGGAGGGAATTACAAAGGTGTAGGGAGCAGCGAGAGAATGGTTTAAGGAGGGAGACGGTAGTGTTGGGGGTTTGTGGAGAAAATTGCCTTGTGAGGAACAGAGAGCCCGGGCAGGAACATATGGGCCAACCGAGAAGATGGTAGGGAGGTGCAGCAGATTGAAGAGCAAAAGAAGGGTATTGAATATTATTCTTTTGCTTGATGGGAAGCCACCTCAGACTGCAGTATTAGGGTTGCAGGTTCTCTTTTGGTGGAGAGTAAAATATTTCTAACTTCAGGATCGACTGGAGAGGGAACAGATGACAGGCTAGAATCCATTTTAGTGGAGTGAGAGAGGAAAGAGTGGATCTTGGCAACATTGCAAAGGAGAAAACGACACATCCTGGTGACTTTGTTAATGTTCTGACAGAAGAAGACATGAGTCAAAAATTTCTCCAAGACAGGGAGCAGTTTCAACTGGGTTGATGACCACAATATCAATAGGAATAGAGAAGTTGGGTTAGGTTCTGGTTTAAGGGGGAAGTAATACATTTAGTTTTGGACAGATTAAGGTTAAGGCAGCTTTATACCATCCAGGTGGAAATAGAGACCAGTCATTTACAGATTTGAGATTGAACCTTAGGGGTTAGTGGGGGGTTGGACAAGTAGATTTGGGTAAAATCAGCATATAGGAGATATTTAAAGCCAAATGAACTGATTATATCTACCAAAAGATAGTGTAGAGGGAGAACAGTAATGGGTCTAAAACCAAGCCCTGAGGGACACCCACACTAAAGGTGCCCATATACTACTTAAAACATTAGACAGATGTCCAATCTCTTATAAGACAAATGTTCAATCTATCTAAGAACCGCCTAGCCCATTCTTTCGTGCAGTCAATTTGAGATCACAAAATGAATGGGTCCGATAGAAATATCTCAAGATAAAAAAAACTCTGCATGTAAAATGTGTTCTTTAAGCTGGCTATACACATACAATCCCACAGCATGTGTGTCGGCAGATCACATTGGTATATGCAGGCACACATGCTGTGGGAACAGCACACACAGATCCAACTGATCCCCTATACGCAGTATGGGGATCGGTCGGCCATGCGGCAATACACTGCACAATCGTATCGGCTCTCTCTACTTCAAGAAAAGGGAGCCGATAAAGACGGACGGAAATTTTCCACCATTCTTAATCGATCAGAGTCGGCACTCCAATCGGTCAGGAAAAGCTCCTACACACGAACAATAATAGGGAAATTCTTTTGTTGCTCAAGGTTATTTACCTATTATTGTTCATACGTATGGCTACCTTAAGACATTAGATAGATATCTCAAATCTATCTAATGTCTGCCAAGTGTATGGCCAGCTTAAGTGGGACAGGCATGCAATTCTTATTAGCAAAGGCAACAAAGAAAGATCTGTTAGAGAGATAAGAAGATAAGGGGAGAAATGAAAGACAGGGAATAAAGGAGAAATTAAACTAGGGTGATAGGAGGGGAATAAAAAGAAACCAAAAAAAGGGCACTGGGAGAAAAAGAAACAAGGCACTATTGCAAAATAGTTGCATATTCAAAAAACAACACTCCAAGTTATTGGCTATTCTGATTCATAGACTTACTTTGCCTTGCCATGGGACAAAATTAGTCCAACACCCAAGACCTCTTCAAGCTGTCCTGTATTGTCACTTTTTTGAAAATCAACATATAGTAAATAATGCACCCCATTTTAAATTATAAGGATACCTAGGAGTCCCATCTATGTATATAAAATCTCAGGGCTGATTATGTGATTCCGTGTGTGTGTCACTGCAGTTCCTATTGACCACTAGAGTTAGAAACACACAGGAGGCAAAACACAGCAATTACACTGACTGCAGGTAAGGTTGCTTGGGACAGAGAGGAGCCCTGGATTTGGGAGAGAGGGGCGACCCTGGATTTGTGACAGAAGGGATTTGGGACAGAGGGATGGGGGCTGGATTTGGGACAGAGGGGGGAACTCTGGATTTGGGAGAGGGGAGACCCTGGATTAGGGAGAGGGGTGACCCTAGATTTGGGACAGAGGGGGGTGGATTTGGGACAGGGGTGACCTTTGTTTTGGGACATTGGGGGGCCCTTGATTTGGGACAGAGGGGGGGCCCTGGATTTGAAACAGAAGGGGGGTGGATTTGGGACTGAGGGACAGAGGGGGGGCTTGATTTGGGATAGAAGGGGCCCTGGATTTGGGACAGGGGGACTCTGGCTTTGCGACACTGAGGGAGGACTCTAGCCTTGGGGAGACTGGCCATGGAGGAGAGGGGCTATGGCCTTGGTACACTAAGGGTGCACTCTGGGCTTCTAGGGCCCATTAATGTAACAGGCTTAATGACTATAGTAAAACAAATTAGCTCCTTTTCACCCTTGTTCTTTACTGTCCCTGTATAAATGCCTTGAAATTGTGGTCAGTAGCTGAACTAAATGGGTTAATTAATATGTTGCATGACATTTTGTATAGAGAGGGCAATCAGTAGAATGTGACACACCTTTTTGTCACATTTTTTTGGCTCCCTAAACTATTTCCAGTTTTACCTTGCACCTGAAGGGGGGATTCTTGCCACCTGTAATCTTCCCAAACAAGCCCTCGTCTATTCTTGTGTTCTGACTTCTTCAAGGCATCTCTTTGGCACAGCATTCAATCAAGGGTGTAAATAAATGACTACTGCAGGCAGGGACTCTTGAACCAGGGAAGAGGACGGTGGAGGGCAGTCCAATACAATATAGTATTGGATACAATAAATCTTTGTATAAATTTAATTTAATTTTAAATTTGCTTTATTTTACAAACAGGAATAGGGCTTGTGGTCATTCAAAATTTGATTTCAGAAAACTCTTATTTAGTGCCTGCCTGCACCTAACAAGCCGATCACATATCATATTTCTACAAGAGCACACATTAACATGCACAATGATATGTACATTTAGGGAACGATTTAATGCCTGTTTTTAGCCACTTTTCTATCCACATGTGTCCCAACCAAAAATGAACCAAAATAAAATGTTATTTTTAACAGAAAAGCAGGAACCAGTTCCCTATGTGCATTGTGACATGATCTATTTTTAATCTCATGTGTGCATTCCTGTCCATTCTGCACTTCAATACAAGTCTATGGGAACTCCGTCAAGGGAGCACAAATGCAATACTCGTATCTTTTAGAAAAATAGTAAATGTAGACCAGCTAGCAAATATGCAATTGCAATACAAACGCAGTGAAAAAACGCACACTAATGCACACAAGCATGTTGTATTTTTTCATGTGGCACAGCAGTGGGCCCTAGCCTTACACCATATTTTATAAAATTTTTGTATGCAACCCCTATAAAGATATATTAGAAGGGTATAATATAGGGTATTAATCTAGACATTTTAGATCAGACGTGTATATATAATTAATTTTTTTGGTTTAGAGGTGCAGTAGAATTTGAAAAATAAGATACCAAACAAGACCCACATCTCTAGAATTAGTGCATGAGTGAAAAGCCAGGAATTATACTTTAAATTCAAATATTCAGTACATACATGTTTTTATCTTGTTCCTCTAAAGAAAAGGTTTGAAACATGCCACTGATTTGAAAAGCAGCTTTGGGTACAGATGAACCCATTTGAGTGGATGGTTCACAGTTAAACATAAGGAAATAAAAAAAACATTTGGTGTAACAAAAAACAGATCCTGGTCAGAACATAAATAGGTAAAAAAAGATAATGAGCATGGTCATTTCTAATCATATTTTTAGACAAAACTTTAGGGAAAAGTGTCAGCCTGCCTTATAGTTATGTGTGGCTGTAATTGTTGGCACAGATACTATACTTTTACTTAAGAATTTTTAGCTAAAGCCCTTCTCTTCCCAGATCATGCCCTTTCTGACACAACCACACTCAAGGTTGCAAAAGGAGCTCAGGTTAAAGAACATATAACAAACATTAGTAGAGAATTGTGCTGTTAGCCATTGATGAAAGCAAAGACATCTTGGATTTTAAAGGATACTATACTCTAAAAAAAAAAAGGGGGGGGGGAATTGATTATTTCTACCTCACGATATAATTTTGTTAAGGAAATACAACAGTTTTCATTTGCCAGGTTAGTCCTGGACTAACAAACTTGGAAGAAGACTCCACACACCAATCCACTGCAAACAAATTTTATTTATAGTCATTTTTTTTTATTTAGTAATTAAGGCTGAATAAAGACATATGCAATTATGCACAAACTTACACACACAAAAAGGCCATCTCAACAATTTATAAAATACTATGGCACGACCCGCAGATAATCAAAATACCTCCAAAACAGAAATGGGAATCTAGATTTGAGTTAGCTCTAGATGACACACAGTGGACCAATGCTCTGAGGGCGTCAGCCTCTTGTTCCATGAATACGGTCTTTAAAGAAAAAACTTACAAAATAATGTATGATTGGTACACCACCCCGGCCTTCCTACATAAAATAAACCCGACAATACCAGATTTATGCTTCAGGGGCTGTGGGATCCCGGCCGATCAGACACACTGCTGGTGGTTGTGCCACGTGGTCCACCAAGCATGGAAAATAACAGAAAAACTTGTAACAGATATTTTTGGTCAACCTTTCCATTTAACCCCCTACACAGCTCTTTTCAACCTTCCTCCGAAGGGCTATAACAAACAAGCTTGTAATTTAATTAAGATACTCTGCGGTGTAACAAGGACTATTAAAGCAAAAACGTGGAAAGGACCTACTATCACGAGATCAGAGATAGTTAAAGGGGTCTGGTGGATACACGACAGCGAACTTACAGCTCACATAGCAAATAACAACATGAATATATGGAACAAAACATGGGATATATGGATATTAAAAATACAACGATGATCAGGCCTTTGACAGCTCAATCAGGAAAAGATGTGGGGGGCCGGTGGACGCAGCTGGAGCCTGGCCTCGCAGGTATAACCCGTAGCCAAGAATGTGCAGAAGGAAAAAAAGGAAAAAAGATGATAATATTAGGAAACTCAGAAGAGTGTAATTTAAGAATGTGTATTTCCCACCAATAACATCAGATGAGATACAGTTTCGCCGAAAAAAAAGATACTCAGAGCCGATCTCTAAACCATATAAGTTGAGTTTTATTAATTTGTTTAAACACTCTGGATATTTATATATGTTTTTACTTTTGTGTTATTGATGTGATAATTACAAGAAAGGTGCACAGAACAAAAACCCAAGATCTTCAACAATATTTTTGTACCCATATATGTGTACCGATGTATAAGCATCTAACAAAATGTTAAAAAATTAATAAAAACTATTTAACAAGAATAAAGACATATGTCCATCAAGTCAGACCTATTCACCCAGATTCATGATCCAGAAAAAGGCAAAAAAAAAACCAGCTAAAAAGGGGGGGGAAATTCCTCCTGACTCCAAACGGCAATCGGAAGTATCCCTGGATCAACCCGACCTATATGCATATTACCAGTAATTCTCAATATTTTTTAGTTTTAGAAACTTATCCAGGCCTTTTTAAAGCTATTCAATGAACTTGCCATTACCACTTCTGCTGGAAGACAGTTCCACAGTTTCACCGTTCTCACTGTAAAGAAACCTTTCCTAACCTGAAGATGAAACTTCTTTTCTTCCAACCTTAAAGGATGTCCACGAGTCCTCTGATATGACCTATTAGTAAACAATGCACCAGAGAGTTCATCGTATGGCCCATTAATATATTTGTATAAGGTTATCATGTCCCCACGCAAACGACGCTTCTCCAATGTAAACAGCCCTAACTTGTCTAATCTGCCTGCATATTCAAGCCCCTCCATTCCCCTTATTAATTTAGTTGCCCATCTCAAAACTGCACCGCATATTCCAAATGAGGCCTTACCAGTGCCTTGTAAAGAGGGAGAATAATATTTTTCTCTCTTAAATCTATTCCTCTCTTTATACAAGACAATATCTTGCTAGCTCTAGCCATTGCTACCTGGCATTGTTTGCTATAGCTAAGTCTGTTATCTACCAGAACCCCCAAATCTTTTTCCATTACAGATGCACTTAACACAGTTATTTATGGTGTAGGTGGCACAGGGATTATTAAATCCCAAATGCATCACCTTACATTTATCAACATTGAATCACATCTGCCATTCTGCTGCCCATTTTGATAATCTATCTAGGTCTGCTTGCACCACTTGCACATCATTTGAAGTTTCCAAAGCTCTGCATAGTTAAGTGTCATCAGCTAACACTGAGACCTTGCTCTCAATGTCCCCTTCTAAGTTATTTATAAACAGATTTAACAGAAGTGGCCCCAGTACAGAACCCTGAGGCACTCCGCTTAGAACGTTAGCCCACATAGATGTAGCTCCATTAACCACCACTCTCTGTTTGCAATCCAATAACCAGTTCTCTATCCATGAACAAATGTTTTCTTCAAGGCCAACAGTCCTCAGTTTATACATTAGTCACCTATGTGACTCAGTATCAAAAGAATTCGCAAAATCCAAATATACCACATCCACTGCTGTGCCTGAATCTAACTTCTTACTTCTTCATAAAAACCAATTAAATTTGTCTGGCATGATCTATTTCTCATAAATTTATGGTGACTACTACTAATAAGATGATCTCTGGAGACAAAGTCAAGGATATGATCCCGTAACAAAGTTTCCAGCACCTTCCCTACCACTGATGTTAGGCTTACAGGTCTATAGTTACCAGGCTGTGAACGACTACCTTTTTTGAATATTGGTATTACATTGGCTTTTATCCAATCCAGTGGCACATCCCCAGACCAAAGCGAATCTGAAAAGATGAGAAACAGTGGTCTAGATAGAACTGAACTAAGCTCTTTTGAAATCCGAGGATGCAATCCATCTAGTCCTGGGGCTTTATTGATATTAACTTTGTCTAATTGTTTCCGTACCATATCCTCTGTTAGCCAATGTGAATACTCTTCATTTCTTCCCTGCATATTATTACAATCCCTGCTGTAAGGACAAGGATTCTCAACAGTAAAAACCGATGTAAAAAAACGGTTTAGCAGATTAGCCTTTTCGGCATCCTCTAAAACCACCTTAGCCCCATTATTTAATGGTCCCACATTCTCAGTCCTCATCTTTTTACCATTTATATACTTAAAAAACATTTTGGGGTTGGACTTGCTTTGCTCAGCAATCCGTATTTCATTTTCTATTTTAGCTAGTTTAATTGCTTTCTTGCACTCTTTATTACAGCTTTTGTACTCCCTGTAAGCCTGTTCTGTTCCCTCTGTTTTCAAAATTTTAAAACCTTTTTCTTTTTTTCCATTTCCCTTTTTACCTGAGCATTAAGCCATGCAGGAGTGGACCTAATTTTTTTTACACTTGTTCCCTAAAGGTACCGATTTAGAAATGTAATAGTTTAATATCCCTTTAAAAGTGGTCAACATCTGCTCTATATCTTTACCTAGAAACAATTCCCCCAGTCTATGAGCAGGAGTGATTCCTTTAATAGCATAAAATTAGCTTTCCTAAAGTTAAAAGTTTTTGTTAACCCAGTGCACTTTAGTTTTTTGCAACCTATATTAAATGACACTATATCATGGACACTATTCCCTAAGCTTCCCATTACCTTCATCTCCAAAATGAGCTCAGGGTTATTAGATATCACCAGATCCAACAATGCATTCTGTCTAGTAGGAACTTCTACCATCTGTGAAAGAAAATGCTCATATAGGAAATTTAAGAACTTTATACCTTTTGAGGTGCTGGCAGTTCCCTCACTCCAATCTATGTCAGGGTAGTTAAAATCCCCCATAACCATAACATGCCACATACATTTCCACTTCCTCCCCGGCATTTGGCGGCTTATAACATACTCCAACAATTAATTTACCTACCTTCTTGCTTCCTGTACACAGTTCCACACATATTGTTTCTGCCGTATCGTTTACTCCCCCATCTATTCCATCTTTTAAATTTGGCTTCAATTCCGGTTTAACATACATACATACTCCTCCTCCTTTCTTATTAACTCTGTCATGTCTAAATAAGGAGTATCCTTCAGTATTTACTGTCCAGTCGTGTGAATCATTAAGCCATGATTCTGCTATACCAATCACATCATACCTTTCCTTTAAAGCTATTAGTTCTAGTTCCCCCCTTTTTCCAGCCAGACTTCTTGCATTTTATATTATCAATTGATTTACTTCAATACATGGTTGTACATGCCTCCGTATCCTCTATGCTCCCCCCTCCCCCTTCTCCATCCGTGTTAATAGCCCCCTGATCCCTAACTTCTCTATCTACCCTCTGTAGTTCAACATACCCTTCCCCCCATACCTAGTTTTAAATTTCAGTCATCTTAGGATGCATGTAAGAACATTTTGCCAAGGGCACTGAAATAAAATTTGTTTGCAGTGGATTGCTGCGTGACGTCTCCTTCCAAGTTTGTTGGAAGGGCTCCTCTGCGCATGTCACCATCCCTCCTGGAGGCAAAACAGGAGGCAGAGATATTTGGACAGGAAAACAGGCACTACTCTTCAGTTTCCTGGACTTTGGACATGGATTACAGGAGAATAATAAGGAACAGGAATGTAAGGTAAGGATTTTTTTAAACTGTGCTGTGGGTCCAGTAGTGGGTTAAATTTAAGTTTTGGGGGTGGACATGCCCTTTAATAACAATAAAAGAGATGTCCCTGTGGGTGCCCATTTCTGCAGCCAAGGACACAGTCTGAAAGACCTAAAAGTCAGAGTGTTCATGGGAAATTTTAGATCCCAAAAAGAGATGTTAGAATGGAAATGTAAACTCAACAAAGATGTTATGATTAATCTGCCAAGCACCCTTCTCATTTCAGTATTGCAGCCTCAAATCAACAGTTCCCGCGAGGTTCAAATCGGCGATCTTCGAATTTACGATTTGAACTCCATGAGGCACTAAGGTGACATGGCTAACAGACATTGGTCTATTTAAGCTGCTTAACAGTTAGGATCAGTGCTGTGTTCCCGGTGTCCGTGTAAAAAATGGTATAAACTTCATGTGTCACTATGTTTCTAATCTAAATGTCATATAGAATTAATTCTTCAAAACCACCAAAAAACAATAAATTTCGCATAAATTTCTCCATTGGTACTTAAGGTGAAGTGGCAATTTTATTACCTACTGTTATCATTAAATGTGTATTTATGACAAACATTGCCAGGCATGGGGCAAAAGATAACATCTGTATGTAAGTATGTATAAATAGTGTGCTTTACAAGATTCAGTATTGTATCATACCTGAGGAAGGCCTAAGGCTGGGTGCAAACAAAGGGATATTTTGTCCTCACCAAGCGTTTGCTACGAGCGGGTGCTCGGTCGGGACATATGACTGTCGATCACGGCAATAGTAGCCATGGTTTATCAACATGGCCAACATCGGTCACGGTGGCGGCCCACGGCACCCGTCAGTGGGCGGGGCTTGTGCATCCGCAAGTGGGCGGGGCTTGTGTACCCGTAATTGAGCGGGCAACGGCACCCACGGGTGGGCGTGGCCACATGGGGCTGTAAGAGAACGGGCCAAGGGGGGCCTGCAACTGGAGGGACCATGGGGTCCATGAGTGGGAGGGGCCAGGGGGGCTGCAAAGGGGAGGAGGCGGCACAGGGCAGATTGACTAACATGGTTTCAGAGCAGGAAGTGCAGGGGACCTGGTGATGCTGCTGCCATATCATACACAAAAATTTAAATATCTTCAAAATTATTCCAATGAAAATAAATTGCAAAAATTCTCAGGAGAGCAATTCCTATCAGTTTACCTAAAGTCATTTTTGGACCACAGTTTCCCTTTAATAGAGATTGGGAAGTTACATACTTTATTTAATTTAATCTTATTAATAAGGTGCGTGTATATGTCCATTTATGTATTCTTTCTAGATATTCCTTTCCTACCTTGCTATACCCTTAGATATTTGTTTATGGGTCTTCAGCATATATATACGTTACACATCAGTACATTTTCTTAATCCACTGTTTGGAATTTGCAGATCCATAGTTTGGAATTAATATTAAATAGTTGAGTCTGCCTCTCATTCGTGTGAAGGGTAATTTTTCCATGTAGAATTCCATGTAGAACATTGAATATAGATTCTCTTCACTATATAGTAGCAACATTGTTCGTTAATACTGTTCAGTAAGTTAATATGTTTCACTCTCTATAAGTACGTGTCCTTTTGTTTCCTACAAGTCAGAATTATTGTAACATTTGCAATATTGGTAACGTTTGTTTTATAATATATTATGTCCCTAATCTCAGATTTTTTGATTATGCAGGTTGTGTACATATGACTGTAACTCTAGCACTACATTGATGATCGTTCACATTTAATAATAATAGGACATACTGTATGGTGCTGCATGATGTGTTTTTACTATCTACTTCATACATGCAGATATGTTTGCACTATGTTTTTATATGTATATATTTAATATGCTTAATTTTTGTCTGTTCCCTTTTTTGAATACTATGCCTTTACGATTATGTGTTTTTGTGATCTTAAGGAAACTCAGATTGAGTGAGTCTACTTTAGACACTCATCTGTATGTATTTAGTGTCTTTTACTGTTAATACCTCCCTCTATAAAGGCTGCTTATGCCAGGTATAAATTTTCTCTCTGATGAAGTGACGTGGTGATTTCACGAAACGCGTCAGGGTGTTTCCCTGTTAGTCCTCTGTGTGTTTAACCTTTTTATATGCACCAATAAAAGTGACGTTTTAACCCAGTGAAGGATGGAGTCCATGCCTGGATTTATACTTAAAGGCTATGTCCACCCTAAAAAAATTTTTTTCATATAAGGTCCCCCCTGGGCTCCCAGCCCCAACCGCTATAATTTTTTTTTTTAGAAAGCCCCCCAAACTCTACTTACCTCCCCTCGATCATCCGCCGCGCTCCCGGCCCTCTGCTTGCAAGGAAATGCAAGCAGAGGGGCGGGACCGGCAGCCGCGTCTGTGATTGGCTGAGCGGCAGCCAATCACAGACGCGGCTGCCGGCAGCTCACTTCGCCGGAGGAAAGAGGAGAGGTAAGTAAGAGTTTGGGGAGCTTTCTAAAAAAAAAAATGCGGTTGGGGCTGGGAGACATGGGGGAGCACAATATTAGGGGGATATGAGCTAGGGGGAGGGATAGTAAACGAGGAGGGAGAGGGAGGGAGAGGGATGGGAGGAGGGATGGGGGATAAGGGCCTGCAGTACGCATGGCAAAAATCTACCTGAGGCCAGCTAGCAGGCAGTGTCCTATATGGACTCTGCTAGCCTCCTGGTAGTCATTTTTTGGGACTTTGGGGGGGGACTACAGGAGAACCCTATGGAGCTGGAATGTGAGGTAAGGATTAAACTACACTACATGGTGGGGCCAGTAGTTGGGGGGATTATAGTTTTGGGGGTGGACATGCCCTTTAATTCCCGTGCTTTGAAAGCTTGCATTTTTAATCGTTTTATGTAGTTAGCCAATAAAAGGTATTATTTTATATTGAAGATGTCTTCACTTTCATCAGTGGCTCACACAGTACAATTCTCTGCTACTACATATAACAAACAAGAAGAGATCGTTTTTAATTCTAAATGGATTAAGTAGTCTTCGACCTTCTATTGTAGTACATATGCATATTTGAGCAATAGTGATGAGCTACTACCTATGACAGCTGCCTAAGAAACGTCACAATAGCCAACAAACGTTCCAGCGGCTCACAGTTATTCAGTGTCTACTCCTGCAGCATGGCTATATCCACACTTTATCGAAGGGTTAATCCAACACCTGTTGTTAAATTTGGTTCACTGTGTGTATTGTATTTGCACTTGAAAAAGAATGCATGAGCGTTTGTAACATGTTGTGTTCGGCTGTTTAATAAATTCTTTGAAAGCTTAGTTTTGCTACATGGTGTCTCCTTGCAACACTTACACTCACAATAGTCATAATATCAAATATACATTTATTCTCACATTAAAAGAATTGTAACACTGAAAAAAAATACTATGCCTCATTTCAATCTAAAAATGAATACATAAAAGTAGCACTTACTGTGATGTGTTTGTGTTGCTGCATGACTTTAATCCACTTCTTGTTTTACTTTTATTCAGGCTCAGACACTCAGCCCCATGACAGACTATCTGACTCTCTGTGAGGGTAAGCATGCTTAGTAATGCTTATGAGGCAGCATTGGGAGAGGGAATTTCCCATCATTCAGTTCATGTTCCAACTGTCACCATTTCAGCTATAGCAAAACTATATATAACAGAACTTGACTGACAGCTGAAATGTAAGGTGTTTCAGACTGGATATCTAAACAAATGGGGATAGATTAACAAACAATAGTACAGTGTTAAGGTTCGTACAAACGTGCGATCACGGGTCCTGACCCACGATGCACGATGTGTATGAACGTTCGTTTCACCCGATAATCGGCCCGTGTATGGGCCCTTTATCGGCCTTTCGGTTGGGGATCATTGCCCGACCGACCTGGCAGATCTCCGAATGACCGGCTGTTTCGGCCAATAAAGGGCCCATACACATGCCGATTATCAGCCGAAACGACGGTTCGTACACATCGTACGCACGTGTGTACGAACCTTTAGTTGGGAAGAATACAGTTTCCAGTAATTGTCAATACAAAAAACCAAACTTCCAATTGTACATATTCTTTAACCCTTTCAGTTCCAGTAGAATTTCCAACTTCAATCCTGTCAGAAGATTTTTTAGGATTTTGAACTCGTACAGATTATTGAAGTTTTACAGATGGAAAACTGACATGAAGTAGGGAACATTATGTAGGAAGATTATATAGGGAGAGACAGTCAGGCACAGTCTCAGCTGTGAAACAAAGTGTTTTATTTAAAGGGCATGTCCACCCGATTAGTAATATTTTTCTGTAGTGTAGGGCTCCCTCCTCCAGCCCCAACCGCCATAGTAATATTTGCAGAAACTCCCCCTATCATTACTTACCTTACCTCTCTCCTCCAGCGTACTGTCACAGCCCTCTACTTGCATGAAACTGCAAGCAGGGGGCCAGACCGGCAGCCGCGTCTGTGATTGGCTGAGAGGCAGCCAATCACGGACGCGGCTTCCGTATATCCAGAACGCCGGGGGAGATAGGTAATGTAAGTACAATTCGGGGGAGTTTCTGCAAATATAACTGCCGGTTGGGGCACGGACGCGGCTTCCATATATCCAGAACGCCGGGGGAGATAGGTAATGTAAGTACAATTCGGGGGAGTTTCTGCAAATATGACTATGTCGGTTGGGGCTGGGGAAGGGAGCCCTACACTACAGAAAAGGGGATTTATGCTAGGGGAAGGGAGAGCGAAATGGGTGGGAGAGGGAGGCATAATTCTCCCGGAGGGGAGACAGGAGGCAGAGTCCTATATGGGCTCTTTCAGGCTCCTGGTGGCCAGTTTTTTGTACTTTGGAGGGACATTACAGGAGAACCATTTGGAGCAGGAATGTAAGATAAGGATTTTTTTACACTACACAGTAGTGGGTTAAATTCTAGTTTTGGGGGTGGACATGCCCTTTAACAAATTTCACCAAATCCAGCACAACATGTTTCGGGCAACATGCGCCCTTTCTCAAGTGCAAACCAGTGATAATTACAACAGTGTTTAAATAGAATTTGAGTGATTAACTAGACCACAATAGTCCTACCCTTCCTACAGCATTCTAATAGGGGATAAAAGATAAAAGGGGAAGTATTTTACATAGGAACAAATAATTATGTATATCTATTATTAAAACACTGACACTACACATCTTTAAGTGTGCAATAAAGTGTCATGTGCTATCAAACAAGTTGGAGATGCAAAAAATAACAAGGTACCATAAATTATGCCGGTTACCATGGGCAGTATATCCAAAAAATGTCCAGTATCGAAAGTGTCCAGTGCTATACAAATTCCATACGAAAAAAGTGTCCAACATTAAAATGGTAACTGTAAAATAAAGGTCCTCATTTACTCAGACTCGCTGGGCAAATATATAGAGTTAAAGCCGCCCTAACCGGTTCACTACCAGTTAGTGCAACTTTAGCTACATATTAGCGTTGGATGCGCGGGTTTCGCAAAAATCACCCGTGCATCCGATGCTCGCAATTTAATATCACGTTTGCACTAGTTTTAGCGCAGGGATTTTAAGGACAGCAAATCGCTGGTGTTAAAATCCTGCAGTGCCAGTGGGTAAATCTCTTACTGGGATTTACCCACATACGCAAACGCGATATTAAATTGCGGAAGAAGCATTTACCTAGACTAGAGTGATGGATAAATGAGCCCCAAATTGTCCAGTGCTGACCATCCTCTGGTTTATGATAAAGTCTCCTTTTGTAGAAGTGAGGATCCCTTTTAAATCGATAATATTCGTTTGAAGTGTCCCAGAGGAGTACTATGCATATCTTGTGCTAATTGAAGTAAAAAATGCCAAACCTACATTCTAAGAAATATTGTATACCCAGGACGAAGACAAGGTAAATAACCTTATCATTAATATTTCTAACTATGTATTAAGTGCAGCTGAGATAAGTCCTGAACAAAGGACTAGACTGGGAAATAGACTTTGAAAAATTTATGAGGAACATTAAACTTAAACTAATGTTTCAAGAGAAATGTACTAGTATACAGGAGGATATCCCATTTAAGAACAAATAAGCGTTCATCCCCACTCTCAATAATATGGTCTTGAATACGTTTGAAAATGTGGTTACTGGGGAAGTGAGTAAAATCTGGGATATTGGTAAAAAACATTCTAACCTAACGAAAGATGTGTCACACACCTGCCGCTCCGGTCTCGTGCCTGCTTACCTAGCCTGCTCCAGAGACTCCTTGCCATACCAGTATCCGGCCTTCTCTCCAGCAGCACCTAGCCGCCTTTCCTCCGACTACAGTTCCCAGCAGTCTCTGGGGTCCAGCTCTGCAACCCCACCTGCCATCGGAGCGCCTCCTTCTAAAGCGTACTTGTGAGTACCCCGGCCTCCCGGCCGTTTATTACAGTACAATCAGGCCATTGAAACACCTGAGGGGGCTATGGCAGAGTTGAGTAAAACACTCCAAACTTTGTCCAAACGCATGGAAATTTTTGAACACCATCAGGGCCAGTTCGCTCAATTCATGGATACCCTCGCTGTCCGGCTACCCCCAGCTTCTGCCTCTGCTCTGGGTTCTACGCCGCCTCCTTCTACGTCCGGATCCGGTGATCTTTCTCTTCGGAGAGAGCCCCGCATACCGCCGCCTTCACGGTTTGATGGTGATGCTCAAGCTTGCCGTGAACTTCAACCATCTCATTTTGCATCGGATCGTGCAAAGGTTGGTTACATCATCGCCTTGTTGGAGTGCAATGCACTGGCCTGGGCTTCTCCCCTATGGGAAAAAGACGATCCTCTAGTCAATAATGTTACCGATTTCCTGAGTATGTTTCGTAAGGTCTTCAATGCTCCAGGAAGAACCCTCTTGCAGCTCCGCCAAGGGTCTTGTTCCATGGGACAATATGCTATTGAATTTTGTACCCTTGCTGCGGAGACTTCTTGGAACAATGAGGCACTTACAGCAGCCTTTTGGCAGGGACTCTCAGACCGCCTCAAGGATGAATTAGTATCTGGAGAATTACCTGTCCCATTGGAAGATTTGATTACTCTATGCATCCAGATTGATACCCGCTTTCGTGAACAGCAGGCAGAAAGGTCTGCAGCCCGTTCCAGCTTCCCTAAGACCTTTCCTAGACCTGCTCATACCTTTTCGCAACCAATATCTTCGGTTGGAGAGCCTATGCAAATTGGCGGCACTCATCTGTCTTCTGAGGAAAAGTCACACCGACGTACTAATGGACTTTGTCTCTATTGCGCTGGGCAAGGACACTTTGTAAGAAATTGTCCCCAGAAGTCTGGAAACTCCATGACCTAGAAGCTAAGAAGGAGCTCCTTCTAGGTAATGTTAAGTCTCCTGCCAAATTTGAACCACTGAAACTCTTTCTACCAGCGACTATCACCTTTAATGGTAAAAATTTTTCCTCCCAGGCCTTTGTCGATTCCGGTGCAGCTGGAAACTTCATTGACTCTACCTATGCAGCACAATTGGGGCTTCCTTTCCTTCCCTTGCAGCAAACCCTTTGAGTTCTGGCTATTGACAATAACCCTTTGGCTTCTGAATTCATCTCAAAATCTACATACGAAGTCCTATTCCGCATTTGCATATTTAACCAAGAACGTTTGTCTTTTCTTGTCATCCAGAGTCCTTCCGCTCCCCTGAAACTCGGACTTCCATGGCTCAGATTACACAACCCTGTTATAGATTGGTCTAGCAATGAACTCAAGTCTTGGAGTCCTTTCTGTTTTGAAAATTGCCTTTCTACTCTTCTACTCATTGCACCACCATTACATGTGAAAATAAATCTGAGAAAAATCTCTCTGAATGTTATCGTGATTTGTCTGATTGTTTTGTAAAAAGCGAGCTGAGAAGCTACCACCGCACCGATCCTACGATTGCCCCATCGATCTTCTCTCAGGTACTATGCCTCCTCAAGGGACGCACATACCCACTGTCCCCCTCTAAAACTTTCAGCCATGAAAGAGTACATTACTGAACATTTGTCTAGGGGTTTATACAACCTTCCACTTCCCCTGCAGGAGCTGGGTTCTTTTTTGTTGAAAAAAAAGACAGAGGTTTACGACCCTGCATCAACTACCGTGGTTTAAATAAAATCACAGTAAAAAATCGGTATCCACTTCCTCTCATCTCTGAACTGTTTGACCAGATATAAGGGGCTAAAATATTTACCAAACTGGATCTTCGTGGGGCATACAATCTGATCCGTATACGCAAAGGTGACGAGTGGAAAACAGCCTTTAACACTAGGGACGGTCACTACGAATATCTCGTAATGCCCTTTGGCCTTTGTAATGCTCCAGCGGTGTTCCAAGAGTTCGTGAATGACATTTTCCGGGATATGTTGGGGATCTCTGTAGTCGTTTATCTCGATGACATTTTAATCTTTTCTCAAGACCTGCCCTCACACCGCCTCCATGTTAAACAGGTGTTACTACGTCTGAGGGAGAATAGCCTATATGCCAAACTGGAAAAGTGTCTTTTTGAGTGTTCGCAAGTACCCTTTCTGGGCTACATTGTATCTGCGCAAGGTTTCCAGATGGATCCTATGAAAGTTTCGGCCATCCAAGATTGGTCTCTTCCTATGGGAACCAAAGCTAAACAAAGGATCATTGGTTTTGCCAATTATTACAGACAATTCATTCAAGGGTTCTCTTCTATAATTTCTCCGATATTAGCCCTCGTCAGTAAAGGTGGTAGGCCTCATTCATGGACCCCTGCAGCCCTTGAAGCCTTCAAACGACTCAAGGAAGCCTTTGCTGATGCACAAGTTCTAGTACATCCAGATCCTAGTCTTCCCTTCTACATCGAAGTTGATGCCTCGGACTTGGGGGCAGGAGCCGTCCTTTCCCAAAGACAAGGCACTAAAAGGAAACTCCATCCCTGTGCTTATTTTTCTAAGAAGTTTCTACCCAACGAGCGGAACTATGATGTCGGGAATAGGGAACTTCTTGCCATCAAGCTGGCCCTCGAGGAGTGGCGTCATCTATTGGAAGGCATCTCTGTACCTATCACCATCCTTACCGACCATAAGAACCTCGAATACATCCAGAATCTTAAAAGGTTAAATCCCCGCAAGCCGGTTTGGTCCTTATCTTTTCCCGATTCAACTTTATTATACTTACGGCCTGGTTCCAAAAACAAAAAAGCGGGCCCTTTCCAGATCATTTGTTGCTTCCGACTGTATTAATCAAGATAAGGGCTCCATTATCCCAACCACTAAAATCTTGGCCTCTATATCTCCTCAGCTCTGTTCCAAGATTCAAGCTGCACAAGATGCTGCTCCTCCAGACAAACCCTCTGGCAAAATCTTTGTTCCTGTTTCTTTTTTTATTTTTATTATCATTAATTTTTATTGAAATTTTTTCTGTAAAAGTAATATTCAGTACATATTGAAACTCAACTTTACAGACTTATATTTATATAAAATTACATAAATAAAACATTATGATCTAGTACAGTATATTTTATCTTCTGCCTACACTATATTCCAGAACAAAACAAAATATAACAATAACTTAAGGACAATTATACTCACCTTCCCTCTGCTCCAGATCTTCATGTAGTAACTTTACCAGGGTGAGGACCTGAACCGCTAGGTCCTCACCCGGGATTCACAAAACCTTCAGCAGCGTGTTGCAGCAACGCTGTCTTGTAGGTCCGCCCCCTCCTCCCGTCTGCGACGAGGCCAATAGGAGGCACTCTCCAACAAGCGTGCCTTCCTATTGGCCTCGTTGCCGACGGGGAGGAGGGGGCAGAGCCTACAAGAGCAGCGTTGCTGCAACACGCTGCTGAAGTTTTGTGAATCCCGGGGTGAGGACCTAGCGGTTCAGGTCCACCCTGGGTAAAAGTTACTACATGAAGATCTGGAGCGGAGGGAAGGTGAGTATAATTGTCCTTTAATTTAAGGTACCTTAAATTTGCACGCACAAAATATCTATAAGACTGAATATGAAGGTCTTGTTGGGATCTTTATCAATGTACACAGTATTCCCAGTTTTTATAAAACTTAGGGAAATTATTATTTACTATATAAAACATTTTTCCATATTGCATATTTGTTGTCAGGTTGGTTATTATGTCCTGTAGTTTAGGAACATTAGTTGATAACCAGTTTTTGGCAATTTTATTTTGAGTTATGGTGATAGTATGATAAATTATTGTCCTTTGTTCTATGGGAAATAGATTGAGGTTGATTAATAGTAATGATAGTTCCGGTTTCATTGGGAAGGGATGTTGAAATAGATCTGCCAAGAAGTTCTGTATATTATTCCACAATTCTTGTATTTTTGCGCAGGACCACCAGATATGTAGGAATGTTCCTATGTCCTTTTGGCATCTCCAACACAAAGGTGAGTATGTGGGAAACCATTTTGCTAAAGTTTCTGGGGTTCTGTGATATCTGTATGTAATTTTCCTTGACATTTCCCAATGTGATACACATTTAGACAGCTGTAAAGGTATTGATAGAGCATCTTGCCATTGTTCATTTGTAAATGATTGGTTAAGATCAGATTCCCATTTTTGTGACCAACTCATAGATTCTATTGCATCTTTCTTTTCAATAGCTATATAAAATATTTTAATTGTTTTAGGTTTCAACAGTAGTTCCAATGGATATTCTATATATTCTGGTTCAAAATTTACATTAAAATATGCATTACTGGACAGATAAGATAATATCTTGTTTGTAATATTCTGTTGTAGGCATGTTATATTTTTCTCTTAAAGGGCAACTAAAGCCACAGAACAACACTGAACCAGAAGGCAGAACACCTTGATATATAACCAGTAATCTGTGTCTTACCTCTCATTTTGATACAGGAGCTGGTAAATTTACCTAAATAATATCAGTTTGGTCAACGACCATTATGTTCTGCACATGCTCAGTCCTTAGCTATGGCACAAACTTGTTACAGTTAGTAACACCCATTAATAATCTCTAGCCAATCCTTTTACAGGACAGATAAAGCAAGGAAGCATGTGAGGTCAGGAGGTGTGGTCTGACACTGCACATACACACAGATACTTCATCCAGTTCTTAAAAGGCTTTAATTTACTTTAACAGAGTTTACTAAAGTGGCATTTTATAGTTTATTGGTGTCTTTAGGGGGGTTGTTTTCAGATTCTGGAGTATATAAAATTGGGTATAGTTCTCCTTTAATTTTGGGAATGGTATATATTGGCCATTCTTTAAATATTGATGTAATGAGATTAGATTATATTTATCCCATAAGAGTTTTAGGTTGGGAATGCACAGTTCAATGCTGGAAATATCAATATCACCACAATAATCTGTAAATAACTGCATTTCTTTGGAGAGGTTTTCCCATATTAATATAGTAGCTTGTACTGTAGGAGACCATAACACTTTCCTTCTGGGTTTATATCCTAACAGGATCGCTCCCAACACTTGTTTTAAGGTGTTAGGTTTTACCTCTTCCTGTTCTATGTTGTACCACTCCTGAGCACTGGATCTTTGCTGCCACCATATTCTTGATTGGTTCATTATCACAGCTTTCAATATAGGTAATGTCAAGCCTCCTGTTTCTTTTGTTTTAGCTAATGTTTTTCTATTAATTATAGGAATTTTATTATTCCAAATAAATTTTGTTATTATATTTTGGGCTTGAATGAAATATGTTGGTGGGACTGGTATTGGCACTGCTCTGAATATATATAAGAATTGTGGTAAGACCATCATTTTAATAATATTTATTTTGCCTGTTAAAGTTAAGGAGGCATGTTTCCAGTCTGTTAATTGTTTCTGGATTTTATTGAGGAGTGGTAAATAATTATTTTGATATAAAGTGGAGTTGTTCTCTGTCATTTTTATTCCTAGATATGTAGTTTCTTTTATTTTTTCTCCAGTACCATTTGCATGTAATTCCAGTTTATTATCAAACGCTTTTTCTGCGTCAAGCGTGATGAACAAGGCTGATATATTTTTTTTATTACATTTATGTATTAGATTGATTATTTTTCTTGTATTTTCTATAGACTCTGCCTGGTACAAATTCTACTTAATTGGAGTGAATGAGTAAAGGTAAGTATTTGTTGAGTCTGGTAGCTAGAATTTTGGATTAAATTTTTAAATCTGTGTTCAATGAGATTGGCCTATAATTTGTAGTTAGTGCTGGATCTTTCCCTTGTTTATGTATTGGGATAACCAGAGCTTTGGTCATTTCTTGAGGGAATATATTAGTTTTTATTGCTTTATTGAGTGTAGCTTTTAGGGATGGTATTAATAGTGTTTGGAATTGTTTGTAATATTCATTAGTTAATCCATCGGGTCCTGGCGATTTATTTGGTTTTAATGTTTTGATTGCTTGAAATATCTCTATCTCTGTTATTGGTTTACCTAATTCTTCTAATTGTTGAAGTGTTGGGATATCTAATTTTGAGAGGAATTCCTCAATATCTTTTGTAATAGGTTTGGGGGTTGATTCTTGGAGGTTATAAAGTTTTTTGTAGTATAGGCTGAATTGATCAGCTATTTTCTGTGGGTTAATCATTTTTTCTTTAGTGTCTGATGTTATGTGTGTTATTTTTGTTTTAGCAGCTTGATATTTTAGTCTGTTAGCTACATTTTTGCCTGCTTTGTCCCCTTGTAGGTAGTGGTTGGATTTTAGTCTTCTCAAAAGTCTATCATATTCATAAAGATTTAGTTGATGTATTTCGGTTCTAACTTTTTGGATTTTTTTTTTATTGATTCTGTTGGTTGTGTTTTATGTCTGTGAGTTTTTGGAGAATATACATTTTTTGTAATTCTCTCTTTTTTTTTGTATTGAGGCAATTTTTATACATATGCCCCTAAAATATGCTTTGTGTGCAAGCCAAATTGAGTTGATATCTGTTTCAGGTATCATATTGATTTGGAAGTATTGTTCCAATTCTTTTTTAATTTGTTCTTTAATTTGTGGTTGAGATAGGAGATATGAGTTTAATCTCCATGGTGAATATGGTTTTAGATTGTATGTTTCTGTTATGTCTGCTGTTACAGGGGCGTGAACTGAAATTGTTATATTCTTTATGGATGATTTTTGTATTTTTTGTAGAGTCCATTTATCTGTCAATATTAAATCTATTCTTGAGTATGTATTATGGGTTTGTGAGTAATATGAATAATCAATGTCTAATGGATGGGTTACTCTCCATATATCATAGAGGTCTTCTTTTTTTAACCATTCTCTAAATTCCTTATTACCCTTGGTTTTTATATTTTTGGAGTCTCTCTCATGATCTAGAATTAGATTAAAATCTCCAAATACAAGTATTGTATTTTTCTTAAATTCTCTAGCCCTATTGATAGTTCTTTTAATAAATCTGAGTTGATTCTGGTTTGGTGCATATAAATTCACAATTGTATACATTAAATTATTTATCTTGCAAGACAGTATCACATATCTTCCATTATCATCTATAACTTTATCTTTCAGTTGGAATGCCACAGAGTCCCTGACCAAGACTGCCACTCCTCTTTTTTTTTTTTAAAAGGTAGCCTGGAATATATTAGGGTATTTTTTATTTTTCAGCAGTATGCTGTCTTGGTGCAGCAGATGTGTCTCCTGGAAATACTACATCTGCTTTTATTTCATTAAGTTCTTTATTTAGTGAGAATCTCTTTTGTGGGGAATTTAACCCTCTTACATTATAAGTTACAGTTGTTAAAACCATTTTTAGAGGGTTCTAAATTTCGATTTGGATTTTGGCTGTCAATCAGGGACTTCTCGGCCACATTATTCTCTTCTTTTTTTCCTTACGTTCAGCATTCAAGGTACCACATTTAAACAGTGCAACTCTATAGATTATACAAACAGTTAACAAATATAACATATAAAACATATAAAACATGACCTGTATATTATAATGATCCCAGACATGGTGGGAGGAGGGGGATTCTCCCATTCCAGGTTTCATTATTAAAACTGTGGGGGGCAAATACCGTGAGTTTGATTTTTAAGAGGTTTAGGGCTGGATATTTATCTTTAAAATCTTCCAGTTTGCTAATTCGACTCAGTCTGGACCCCCTGGATTTATGCTATGTCAGATGACGCAACCACACACCCTGCCTTATACAATAGATAAATATTTAGCGGTTCTCCAATGGGTACCTCCAAATAAGCCTTCAATAATATCAGATTGCTAGAGCAAAGAGTCAGGACCACCACTCCCCATATAATTTTTACTGTCCCCTTTATACTCCCCCCCCCTCTTTCCCTTACTTTTATCTTACCCTACCCACTTCCTCCTGCTACCTTTCTTTTTTTTTTCTCTGATATTTAAAATAAATGTGTTTGTTAAAAATCTTTATATCAAAAATATAAAAAATAAGGATGTCTATTTTGTTACTGAAAGAAACTGATAGTGTATACAAATGTTAAACTGTTGATATATAATGATAATTGTATTTGTACTATAAAGACATTCAATAAAAATGTTGGTAAAAAAAAAAAATGTTCCAGTTTGTTAAGAATCCGGTTGTTTGTCCTTGATATTTTTTCCATTTGTGGTTTTATTTTCCCTTCTTTGGGGAGTTGTAATCCAATCTTGTGGGATCTTCCTCTCCTCTCTGATATTTTTTAAATTCTTTAATTATTTTTTGGGGATTCTCAGGTTCCATTCTTGGAATTTTTGTATTGCTTCTCTAGGTGGAGGTAAGTTTGGTGACTTTTCCTTCTCTCATTATTGTTAGACTGACTGGGAATCCCACCTGTATGTAATAGAGAGTGGTTGAGAATCTCTGTAGCTGTTTTAAATGATTTTCTTTGCATTGTGTTTTTGAGAGATCTGCAAAAAATGTGTAGATTCTTGTATTTATCTGGCAAATCTCTTTTGTTTCTGATTGATCTCAGAAATAGTTCTTTTGTTTGGAAGAAATTAAATCTCGTAATACATCTCTTGGGGCATTAGGAGGTGCATTTTTAGATTTAAACAACCTGTGTGTTCTGTCCAATTGAGTGCTAATTGGAGGAGTATTTGGTAGGATGATCTCTAACAGTTCTTGCACATATTGTTCCAGTTCATTATTTTTGATTATTTCTGGTATTCCTCTTATTTTTAAGTTGTTCCTTCTGGAACGGTTTCCAAGTCTGCAACTTTATTTAACAAGAGGATACTGAATCATTTAGTTGGTTATGAGCATCTGCTAGCTCATTAAATGAATTAGTGAACTGTTCCATTTTATGTTCAATATGTGAGGTTCTTTGAGATATCTCTGTAATGTCCTTTTTACAGAATTAAGCATTTCAGATATATCCAGTTTAAATGCATTGTGTTGGGATATAAGTAACTCCTTCATTACTGCTTCAGTAATGGGTTTTTCTGTGGCTGAAAAATGCTGTAAAATGTTAATTATTTTAGTTCCACTTTCATTTTGTGGAATGGAGTCATTTTTGATTTTTGTGTACAAATTTGTTGGTGAGATATTATCTTTGTTTGTGAGATCTATTTCCTGATCTTCATGTATTATAATATCATAGTAGGAGAGGAACTTAATTACTTTTGCTGATCATAGATTCATCTGATGAAATTGAGCACTCCTCCTCAGTGCTTGCCATTTCCAGCCTTTGTATTAAATCCATGTGTTTATTTGTTGTTTGTACAATGTCCGATCCTTTTCTTTTATGTTTATCTGTCATTTCAGGTTCCTGAAGTGGGTCGGCTGGAGAATCTGGCGCGCACTCGGCTTTATCATGGGCGCCGCCATCTTGGATAGCTGGAGGCTTCTCATCCAAGAAATACTGGGTAAGTGTTTTAGAATTTGTTTTTTTCGTTCCAGTTTTGTTTCTCCCCATTCTAGGTATATCAGACTCGCTTTTAGGAGATTTTCCAGCCCTGTAAGTGGGTCTTAAGTGGAGTTTTACATGGCAGCTTCTAGGAGCTCCCAGTCCATGCAACTGCTCCCTGGACCTGCAAGCCACGCCCCCCCTTGTTCCTGTTTTACTTCGGAAAACTATCCTTCTTCATACTCACTGTTCCAAGCAAGCCGGACATCCTGGTGTTAATAAAATTTTAACTATTCTTGCCCGTTCTCTTTGGTGGCCCAAAATGAGAAAAGATGTTAAAGACTTTGTTCAAGTGTGTACCAGCTGTGCTCAATCCAAACCTTCTAGAACCCTCCCCTGTGGCCTTCTTCAACCCCTCCCCATTCCGTCCAGACCTTGGACCCATCTATCCATGGACTTTATTGTTGAACTTCCGCCTTCCAAGAAAAACATGGTTATATGGGTGACAGTAGACCGCTTCAGCAAAATGGCCCGTTTTGTTCCCCTCCCCAAACTACCATCTTCGACGGAGTTAGCTCAACTATTTATTTCACATATCTTCCGCTTTCATGGACTCCCTTCTGAAATAGTATCTGACAGAGGTACTCATTTGTTTCCAAATTTTGGAGAGCACTTTGTAAGTCCATGAACATCAAGTTACAATTCTACTCGGCTTACCACCCACAGTCCAATGGGGCTACTGAACGCACTAACCAGTCTTTGGAACAATATCTTCGTTGTTACATTTCCTATACTCAGGATGATTGGGCTGACCTTCTGCCTTGGGCTAAGTTTGCCCTTAACAATTCACCTCATGCTTCTACTGGGAAATCACCTTTTTTGTGTGTTTTTGGGATGAATCCTAGATGTTTTCCTCATGACATCACGACGCTGACACGCCGGGCGGCGCAGGAATTCAAAAGCCGGCGTCCTCCTGGACCCGGTGCCTTCTACTTACCTGCCCTGGATCCTGTTCCTCTGTACCTATTACTTACCTAGCCTGCTCCAGAAACTTACCTTGCCAGTTTCAGAGACTCCTTGCCATACCAGTATCCGGCCTTCTCTCCAGCAGCACCTAGCCGCCTTTCCTCTGCCTACAGTTCCCAGCAGTCTCTGGTGTCCAGCTCTGCAACCCCACCTGCCATCGGAGTGCTTCCTCCTAAACCGTACTTGTGAGTACCCCGGCCTCCCGGCTGTTTATTACAAGATGAAAGACTAGCATGCATTTAAATCACTTACTAATAATGCCCAGATTATTATAAAACCAGCGGATAAGGGGGGTGCTATTGTAGTAATGGACAAGATAGCATATACCAATGAGATAAACAGACAATTGTATGTAACCACCCATTATCGTAAACCTAACCACAACCCAGTTCTTGAAACCGAGAGACTGATCGAACAAGTGACATTGAAAGCCTGGCAAAATGGAATTATATCTAACACCGTAAGGGAGTTTTTAAATGTTAAACATCCCCATACACCCTTTTATATATACTGCCCAAAATACACAAATCTTTGCATAACCCCCCTGGTAGACCAATTGTCTTGGTAATCGGTTCCTGTTTAGAAACTTTGGCAAAATTATTAGATTTTTACCTCCAAGACGTAATTAAAGGGATATCTACTTGTCTGAAAGATAGTATGGATTTGCTATAGAAATTTGCAACATTACACATACCATAGGACATACTACTATGCAGCATAGACGTGGAGAGTCTATACACATCTATACCTTAGAAGGGTATAGACTGCATAGAAGAAGCACTTTTAGATACTAATTTAGAGTATGCATTTATTTATTTCCTACTGGATAGTTTAGCAATCGTACTTAGGAAAAACGACTTCAGATTAGGACAGGAGTTTTATTTATAACTACAGGGCACTCCAATGGGCACTGCCATGGCCCCAGCATTTGCAAATATTTTTGTGTACCAACTGGAACAAAAATTGATTCTTAATGATGAATATAAGGATAAAATCCTGGGCTATTGGAGATATGAAGATGACATTCTGATCTTGTGGAATGGGGACAAAAATGGATTTAAAAATATGGTTACCAAATCCAACTCTATAGCACAACAAAGGATAGGGGAGCAAAATTTTATTGAAACAACGACTACAACGTTTCGAGATGGCCTGTCCCTCCCAACTACCGGTCTGTAGTTGGCGCTTTGGTTTTGCATTCAGCTTGTGGAATGATGTAAAAGTCTTTTTAAAGACATAGTGTTCCTAAGAGCTTCCATGTATAAACATTGTAAATTCCCAGAAGTCTTTGTTCCTTAATTGCATAGGAAACCAACAGACAGAAATAATATTCTTCTGGCTACAAGCTTTCATAGCCCACATATCATTAGAGCCATACCTAAAGGGCAGTTTATGTGGGCAAAAAGAATTTCCTCTACAGAGGAAGCATATAGTGAGGCAGTAACCACTTTGGAAAAGAAATTCATGTCAAGGGTATATAATCAAAACCAGATAAAACAGACTAGGAGGAAGATTGATAGGATTCCTAGATCAGAACTCCTTAAGTACAAAACAAAAGATAAGACCAAGAAGGGCATTCCATTTGTAAGTAATTTGGTAACAAAGTCACAGAATCAGTCAAATTATCAAAATATTCTGTCCAATCGTTCAAAACGATAAAGAAATTGGTAAATTGTTTGAACAACCCCCTTTATTTTGTTATAAGAAAGGGAAAATATCAGAGACTTACTCTGTCCTGCGGACATACTTAAAAATACCCATAAGAAAAAAAACTCATCCAAACAGGGAATGTTCCCATGTCTTTCATGTGTGTGCTGCAACACTATTTTAAAAGGGAATTTTATTAATAACCCTTTAGATGTAAATAAGATACCCTTGAGACATTATTAAAACTGTAACACATGTGATTTACTTCTTAAAATGCCCTTGTGGAAAAGTATACGTGGGACAGACATTCCGAGCGATCAAAAATGTATAAAGAAGCAAAGGAGGTATATTAGGAATTTTGGGGCCAATGCCTACACAGATACCCCAGTGGCTAGACATTGTTTTGAAGCCAGACATAACCAAATGCAGCTTAAATGGATGGTACTTGAAGTGGACAGACCATTAGGAGGGGGTAACCTTACTAAAAAAATATTACAACAGAATACCAATGGATTAAAAGATTAAGTACGGAAAAACCTTAAGGGTTAAATCATCAGTGTAATATCTATAATATCTGTGTTTTGTGAATTCAACATCATGTTTATTTTTGCAGATGCAGATATTGAATTTAAATGTAGAAAAGTTAGTCCCTGCCAGGATAACTTAGATAACTATTATTTTATGGTAAATATGTACGGAAGAAATATAGACATGGCCCTTTTTGCAAGGTAATAAAATATTCATGTTAGTAGAGGCCACTAGATGGCAGTTTCCTATTATTCGATCCCACTTTTTAAACTTATTAGTTTATAATAGTGTAGTGGTGTTTTAATGAGCACCTCTTTTCTCAAACACTGAAGTTTTAACTGGTGGCTATTAGATTCTATATTTCTATAAGTTTAATAACATTCTGTCTTTAACACTACAATATTTGTAGTGTAGCTTTGGCATTTTTTACTTCAATTAGCACAAGATATGCATAGTACTCCTCTGGGACACTTCAAACGAATATTATCAGTTTAAAAGGGATCCTCACTTCTACAAAAGGAGACTTTTTTTTAAAAATATATTTTTATTGAGAATAGAGATGGGAATTTACAGAATACAAAGTGGGTATCGTAAGTTGGCACAGGTATTTGCATAGATATACTTAGTGGTTATGAAGAGGAAAACAAATTAGAACAAACATTTGTATAAGTATACTCATTGGGAGGGGGGTTGAGATAGGGAAGATTCAAGGTCATATCGTCATACCGTTGTATATTCTCTTATAGTGATTGTTAAGCAGGTTATATACAGATAATCACATCAATTCTTTATCATATTATTTGCGTCTTATAAAATATTTATTGGTCCACATCTCTAGCTCTATATTATTTTATTATTTATTTACTTAACTTGCCGCAACTAGCTTGCAGGGTTATAACATTAAATTAACTTATTTAACTAGTTGCCTAAATCAAGATTGTGACAACAATATCATTACTGTCGTTATTCTGTCGCCAAGGATCGGTGGTCGGAGGAGAAGGTCGAGGAAGGGAGGGGGGAGTAACGCGCAGGTTGACTTATGTATCTATTCATGGTAGAGAGATTGGGGGATTATGGCTCAGGGTTTGTTCCGTATACCACACTGTTATGTGGAAGCAGTTGTGAATATTTTGTTTAATATATGTGGGTAAAATGTCAATGAAGCTTTCCCAGAGTTTGAAGAATTGTTTGACTTTGTTTTCTTTGTTTAGTGTCGCTTCCACCCAATCCATTCGGAATAGGTATGACAATTTGGTTTTGAATAGCTTTAGGGATGGCGGGGTGGGTGTTATCCATTGTTGGAGTATGGTTTTCCTGGCTGCTGCTGATATGTTGAGAAGTAACTTTTTAGCTCCTAGTGTAACGTGGGATGTTTGTGTGTTCGTGTGTCCAAATATTGCCCAGAGTGGTGTTAGGGGGACATAGTTGACTAAGTGTTGTGTGGAGAATGTAGCTACTTGTTTCCAGAAGTCCTGGATAACTGGACAAGACCACATACAATGAAAGATATCTGGTTTGGGATCTTTGCATTTTGGACACAGAGTCTGGGGCAGGCCCCTGATCCTCCCCAATCTATATGGTGAAATGTAGCCCCTGTGCAATAGTTTCAGAGTCATTTCGTGGTATGAGGTTGCGGGGAGATGTTTTATGTGTAAATTGATGGTTTCTTGTATGATGTTTTCTGTTAATGTGGGTATGTCTTGTTTCCATTGGTTTATCTTTGGGTGTGTGGTTTGAGTGTTGATATGGTGTTGCAGGAGTTTATTATAGTTAGATAGAGAGTTCAGACTTTGTTCTGGGGATCGCAGTAGTGTGTCTAGTGGGTTACTCCAGTCTGCTTCTCTTTTGGTGTTGTGTAGTGATTTAATGACTTTGGAAATTTCTTGTTGGGTTATTGTGCGATTGAGAGATTCTTGTTGTTTTACTGTAAGTTGGGGAAGGGAGCATGTTTCTAGATAGATATCAGCATCTTTAGCTGGCGAGGCGTGTGAGGCATATAGAGATTCGAAATATTGTAGGAAGTATTGTTGTATCTCAGGCTGGGCAGTTATGGTTTGGTTTGTATTAGTGTTATGTATTTGTAGTATCGGGCAGCGGGAACGTTGCGGTTTTGTTAATCTTGCTAGTAATGTGCCTGTTCGGTTGCCCCATCTGTGGTATTTGTTTCTTCTAGCGTCTACCGACCACTGTGCCTCACCTAGCAGATATGTGTCCAATAAGTTTTTCGTCGATGTATAGTGTTCTCTGTTTGTTTCAGTGGGGTCATTAATGTACTGGCTGCACGCCTCTCGAAGGTTGCGGTCGAGCTGAGAGAATTTCTCCTTATAGGCCTTTTTCTTGTGCGAGACATATGCTATTATGTGTCCCCTCATCACCGCCTTGGAGGTCTGCCAGAAGAGAGCCGGGTCCTCCATATGTATCATGTTGTCGTCCACATAGTTCTGCCAGTGGGTGGTTATGAATATTCTAAAGTCTTCTGAGTCATAAAGGTATGCTGGGAATCTCCAGTGGTCTGTTCTAGTGGATTGTGTGTTCAGGTTTATTGATAGCTCGACTGGGGCATGGTCTGAGATTAGGATATTGTTTATGAACCTGTTAGCTGTGAGTGGAAATAGTTCATTGGATAGCAAGATGTTATCAATGCGTGAGTGTGAGTGGTGAGGGTGGGAGTAGAAGCTATATTGTCTGGTAGTTGGATGTTGTAGTCTCCAAGGGTCGCAAAGTCCCAGCTGTGAGACTATTTCCAGGAGGGGAGAGGGTGTAGCGACAGGGGTTTGTCTAGGTCCCACTCTGTCGACAGAGCTGTCTAGAGTCGTGTTGAAATCTCCGCCTATGAAAATGTGGTGTTTTGGTTTGGCCAGCAGCTGTCTCAAAAGGGTGGAGTAGAAGTCTGTGTTAGTCCCATTTGGGGCGTAGATATTTGCTATGGTGTATGTTGTGTTTTTTATCTCCAGGTCTAGGATCAGGAATCTGCCCGCGGGGTCTTTCACTACGTCCAATATCGTGACTGGTATATCTCTGTGTATGAGTATGGCTACTCCTTTTGATTTAGATGTATTTGAGGCTGTTATGCAGTGTGAGATCCAAGGTGCCTTTAATGTTCCTTCTTCGGATTGTTTCCAATGTGTCTCTTGTAGTAGGACTATGTGTGCGTGTAGCCTCTTTAAATGGGTGAGGGCCCTACTGTGTTTTACTGGTGTGTTTAGTCCATCAACATTCCAGGAGACCATTTTGACTTGGTTTAATTTATCGTGGCTAGTTAGTGTGTTGTTTTTGGTTTGAGTATGTGTGAGATGTTGTGTGGACTTTCCTGTATTCCCTGTCCCAGCGAGCAGGGAGATATCAGGGCTTTCTTCTGTGGGTGCAGTGTCTCCCGCGCGGCTCCCCCCCCCGGGCTTTCTTCTGTGGGTGCAGTGTCTCCCGCGCGGCTCCCCCCCCCAAGACCTCCTCCCCGGCGACTTGGTGTTGGCTGAAAAATGGCTTGCTAGGGAACCGAGCGGATGCTGGCTGAGTGAGCTCCGTCAATTCCCTGCTTACCAGCTATGACAATCTTCGTTCCGAAAGACCTAAGTACATCTCCCAGGTAGAAAAACAACCAGGGAACAAGATGACCCGAGGGGGGTACGCAAAAAACAAAAATAAACCAAAAAAACTTACCTGCTACTTTTCGGCGGGAGGACAGCAGACCACGCATGGTAAAGATGGTGCCGACACAGATCAAACACTGATGGAATCGGAGGGAGAAATACAGATCCAGGACTGCCAGACACCTAGAAAAAAAGATAAAACAGAGGTTAGTCCGGCACTTAATAAACCGCAAATTTCACAATGTGTAAAAATAGGAGAAGACTCCTAAACTACAGCTATGGACATAACAAACAAAAGCCCCTTACTAGTTAAGATTGACTTAGAAGGGCCTACACAGAGAGACCCCCCCTCAGGCTCTCAACATGAGGAGACAACCCAATACACAAATGAATGTTTTAATACTTTTCCAGGATTCGATCAGCTAATAACCCTCACCATACTGAAAGAACTATTTGTTTCACAGCACAAAGCGCTGATAACAGACTTTTCCTCATTGCTAAAGGATGTTAAAGCTGATATTATATCCATTGGTGAAAGAGCCAACCATATAGAAAATAAATTTGGAGAATACGTTAACTCATATAACGAACTAGTAGACTCTCACAGCAATCTACTAGATAATGTCTCTAATCTCCAGAATAAAATCACAGATCTTGAAAATAGATCTCGTGGAAATAACTTAAAAATAAGGGGGATCCCCGAATCTGTTCGACAGGAACAACTAATGGAATATATACAAGATTTGTTTAAGTCACTATTACCTGAAGCCACAGAAATTGACCTGGTAGTCGACCACATACATAGACTACCTAAGTCCAAAGCAGCCCCCTACAGTGCACCCCGGGACACTATACTCAGAATGCACTTCTTCCAAATAAAAGACAAACTGGTAAGAGAAATGAGAAATGCAAAACCACAAGAATATCAAAACATACAATTTCTAGCTGATTTAGCACCAGCAACCATATTGCAGAAAAAACAGTTCTCTGAAGTAACAAGCATCTTAAGGTCAAGAAAGATAAGATATGTTTGGGGTTTCCCCATTCGTCTTAACATTTATTATGGAGACTCACAGCACTCAGTAACAACATTAGAGGAAGCATCAACCCTATTAAGAAAATGGGGAATTTGGAGATCTGACTCCGGATCACCTAATACTTCACCTAATCTAAACACCCCACCAAAAACAAAGAATGGAAATTTGGAAACACTTCCTTTGAAAGGTATAGAGACTAATAACTATAACTAAGAACGGAAATAATAAAAAAGGGACAATCCTCGCTCACAAGGATTTTCATATACTGAAATCTTAAAAAGGAATCCTCAAGTTTACTATTTTAAAGGGTATGTCCACCCTTAAAAATAGTTTTTATTTCTCTAAACCTCCTGCACTACTTACCACCAACGCTGGCTGTCGTCCGATATCGCTCGGCAATTGCCTCCCGCTCTTTGGAAAATGCCTGTTCAAGGTGTACAGATCGATAGGGCTAGGGCAGTCCAAAATGGTGACGGGAACTCTCTGCAAGGAGGCGTGTCTTCCAATGGGCTGCCTCGCGACTTGTCACTGACAGTGGAGATAGGTGGGCACGTCCTGTAGCCTGCGCCTGAAGACAGATTTCGGTAAGTAGATGGGCGGTGAGTTAAGGAGAAGAGGCCCAGGGGGTGATGGACTATAAAAGCTAGGTTTTAGGTCCCGTCAACGCTGGTTACTTTGGCTGCAGAGGGGAAGTGGATCGGTGGTAAAGAGGTGAAGTATCAATTGTCCGGTTGAAGTAAATTGTTGAACCAACTTCTGGTGGGTAGCAGTAACTTGAGCCTAGTTACTGTTGCTTAAAAAACCATGTGGATCTATATGAGAGGGGGGGGGGGTGGAATTATGAATGATAGAAAGGTATATATTCTATAATAACTAAAGTCACAAGTGTATCGGCTGGGTACTCAATAACACAATGTATTGTTACTTATTTGTGCTTTCGTGGTAACCACTATGATGCAAAACGGTTATCATGCGGCAAAAGACCATGTATTATCTTACACAGGGGGGGGTATCACATGGGTGTTGTAAATAACCGCCCGGAACCGTTGTTTTTTGAGATATGGGGAGTTGTTGTTTATCGTTTGTTCTTGAATAAGTAGGCGTTTTACTATCCACCACTTGTTGGATGACATTTAATGGGTTGGTTTTGGTGTTCCGCTGTGGTTACAACGCATAGTTTATCTTAATGTGTGTTATATACACTACATTCTATTCCTATCTTCCAAATCAGGTTTCGCATCCTAGGCTATGAAGGTATAGTCTAGTTGTAGTCTAACCCATCAGATTAAGTAAACTTTCAGATTAACCCTTATGTATGTCACGCTATATTGACATCCGTCTTGTAAAAATCCGTTGATTAAAGTAATACATGGTGTACTTGCTAACATTCCAGGGCACTGTTAATGTTGTTGATAATCTATACAAGGATTGCTGGGCAATCCCTATCTTTACGTCTTAGTTACCAAAATGTTTTACCAGTATGTTATAAAAAAAAAACTGTTTATAACTCAATATTCCATATTATTACCCTCAAGCGGTTTCTTTCACCCTGGTTATATTCTTCCCAGTATTTCGATATTATCATTTGTACACTTTGCTGCTAACTTTCGTCGTTTTTACCGAACTCCCTTTCTCCCGCCCCTTGCTGTTGTTGCGTTTTACGTTTGAACACGCCTTTGGGTTGGTGAATATAACGAAAGTAAAATTTCAATGTAGTGAATTCACCCTCAGTCAACTATTCGCTAATAGGATCCGGGCTGTTTAACAAAACTTCTACCTTTATGACCAAAAAAAGAAGGAAAAGAACGAGACAGCCCGTCTTATAATAATCGTTGCAAGGAATTTATTTGATGTTAATATTGTTGCTACTTTTTAAGTGGGTTGGACCTTGGTGCTGTGGTTTGGGTATTCTCGTAGTGGTGGTTTCCGTTTGGAATCAAATGTTCTTTGTTTCCGTTTTTAAAGGGCATGTCCACCCCGACAACATAATCCCCCCCAGTAATGGGCCCCCCATAGAATAGGGCTGAAGTGTAAATCCTTTACCTCACTACCCAGCTCCATAGGTTCTCCTGTAGAACCGCGCCCCTAAAGTCCCGAAAAAAAACGTGTCCACCAGGAGGCTAGCAGGACTGCTGCCTGCGACCATTGCGCTCCGGATGAGGATATTTGCATGCGTATGAAACCCTTTCGGTCCCCGAATCTCCCCCCTCCCTCCCCCTCCCTCCGCGTTCTACTAATCCAGCCCTCCCCCCTACGCATAAAACCCCTTAAGTGATGCTTGTCCCGCCAGTCTGCCGCAACCGACGGCAATGCGCAGATTTTTATTGTCCAAAAAGCTCCCCAAACTCTGACTTGTACTCGACTCATTTCCGTACCTGATGTGGGGGGGGGCTGTGCTGTGAAGATACCGAAGACAGTCCGCGTGTCCTGATTGGTGCCCATCGTCTAGCCAGAGTCACAGAACGCCCGACTGCGGGCTCCCGACCACCTCTGACGTTTGCCATTCCTCGCAAGAGCAGAGGCGCCGGACAGGGCGAGGAGGCATGATGCGATGGGGAAGGTAAGCGAGTTTGGGGGGGCTTTTGAAAATAAAAGTATATGCCCCGGTTGGGACGCTATGCAGACATGCGGGGCAGACAGCATTATTAAAAACTATTTTTAAGGGTGCGACTACCCCTTTAAAAAGTAAACTGAGGATCCTTGTTACCTTTAAATCAGTTATTGACAACCTTGTGAGCGAGACGATATGTCCCTTGTTTTGGTTGTTATGGTCCGTTCTTATTGGTATAGTTATTAGATCTCTAGTACCTTTCAAAGGAAGTGTTTGGGAGGGGGGAGGGTCCACAATTCCATTCATTGTTTTTCAGGTGGGGCTGTTCCATAGATTGGGGAAACGCTGATATTAGGTGCGATCCGGAGTCAATCTCCAAATTCCCATTTTCTTAATCGGGTTGATGGACTTCCTACTAGTGTTGTTACATGAGTGCTTTGAGTCTCGATAATAAAGTTAATACGAATGGGGGGAACCCCCCCCCCACCCCAAACAATCTTATGCTTCTAGTGCACCTAAGATGCTTGGTCTAATATGCAGAGAACTCGTTTTTTCTATGCCCATATGGAGTATGGTGGCTGCGTACAATCAGCTTAGACATTGTATGTTTTGATATTCTTGTGGTTTGCATTTCTCATTTCTCCTCCAGTGTCTTTCTTTATTTGGAAGAAAGTGACATTCTGAGTAAGTGTCCCCGGGTGTGCACTGTAGCGGAGGCCTGCCTTTGGACTAGGTAGTCTATGTGATGGACGTGACTACCGAGGTCAATTTCATGTGGCCTTCAGGTAATAGTGACTTTAAACACAATCTTGATATATTCCATAGTTGTCTTGTCGAACAGATTCGGGGGAGCCCCTATTTTTAAGTCATTCACGTAGATCTATTTTCAAGATCTGTGATTTTATATAATCTGAGATTAGAGGACTTATCTAGTGAATTGCTTGAGAGCTCTACTTAGTTCGTATATGATTAACGCGTATTCTCCAAATGTTATTTTCTAATATGGTTTGGCTACTTTCACCAATGGATATCATAATTCAGCTGTAACATCCGTTACAAGGATGGAAAGTTCTGCATTATCAGCGCTTGTGCTGTGAAACAATAGTTCTTCAGTATGGTGAGGGTTACTTATAGTGAGCGAATCCTGCGACAAGTAGTTAAAATTCATTGTTGTATTGGGTTGTCACTCCTCATGTTAGAGCCTGGAGGGGGGGGTCGATCTGCGTAGGCCCTTCTAAGTCAATCTTAACTATGTAAGAGGCTTTGGGTTGTTTAGTATAGCCACAGCTGTAGATTTAGGAGTCTTCTCTATTGTACACATTGTGAAATTTTGCGCGTTTATTAAGTAGCCGCGACTAACTCTGCTTTTATCTTTTTTTTCTAGTTGTCTGAGACAGTCAACCTGGATTGTATTTCTCCCTCCGTTCCATAGTGCTTTTATCTGTGTCGGCACCATCTTTACCATGCGTGTCTCTGTCCCCTCCCGCCGAAAAGTAGCATGTAGTTTTTTTGGTTTATTTTGTTTTTTGCGTACCCGCCCCCTCGTGTCATCTTGTTCCCATGGTTTTTTTCTTACCGGAGATGTACTTAGGTCTTTTTCGGCACGAAGATTGTCATAGCTGTAGCAGGAATTGACGGAGCTCACTCAGCCAGCAATCCGCTCGTTCCCTAGCAGCCCGCCCCCAACGAAAAGTTAACGGATTCGTTTTCCGGCCATTTATAAATTGCGGAAAACGCGATTTTTACGGCCACGAAAAGTTAACGAACCTTTAGAAATATGCCCCTAAGTGTTGCGATAGGAAAACCCAAAAGAAGTAAGGGAAATATATTCTTTTCTTTGGCACAAACTGTTCTTTAACAATATACCAGACTTTTGAAACTTTTCTAAAGATTTCGAATTGCCTGAATCGGTTTTGGCAATGCAATGGGGCCACACAACTCATGGACGCAACACACCCCAAAGGACTTGAAGTATAACTTTGAACCTTGCTCTAAGGGCAAGTATCTTTTTTCAGGCTAAATTACCCTCAATCTCAGAACTACCCTACCAAACTATATTTTCTCAACCTATATAACGGTGCAAATCTTTCATGCATATATGAGTTCCGCACAAAACCCTTTAAAGAAATTCATACTTCCAGCTTGAATTTTGGACCATTAATTTTTTTCACATATTGCAAAATCATGTTATCTTGTTAAAATACATTTTTGTGCCAGAAAAAAACAATACATAATGCTCCCTATAAACAACAAAAATGGTAAGTGCTCTACACAGCAACAATAGGATCCAATAATTGTCTTTAATTCCGCCATCCTGTAAGTATCCACACACACACTCCATATGTATTAGTAGACAGGAAGATTAGATAGGGAGAACAGTCAGCCACAGTCTCAGCTGTGAAACAAAGTGTTTTATTTAACAAATTCACCAAAACAAACACAACATGTTTCGGGCAACATGCACCCTTTCTCAAGTGCAAACCAGTGATAATTGCAACAGTGTTTAAATAGGGTGTGAGTGATTAACTAGACCACAATACTCCTTCCCTTCCTACAACATTCTACTAGGAGGTAAAAGATTGAAGGGGAAGTATTTCACATAGGACCTAAACAAATTGTTAAAAGGACGAAAGAGTGCTAGTTCCATGTTTAAAAGATTAAGAATTAAGTAAGGCATCTATTAAATATAAATTTAAAAATGTATATATATTATTAAAACCACACTACACATCTTAAAGTGTCCAATAAAGTGTCATGTGCTACCAAACAAGTTGGAGATACAAAAAATATTAATAAAATAAGTGTCCAACATTAAAATGGTAACTGTAAAATAAAGTGTCTAGTGCTGACCATCCTCTGGTTTATGATAAAGTCTCCTTTTTGGTCCGGGGCTCGGACTAGCCCACTCTTTAGTAGAGTCACTTTAATTGTTTTCGCTAATGAATATTAAGCTTTATATGTTTTCATGTTATGTTTGACAGTTAAATTGTTCTATGCTTGCCTAACTCTTCTTCTTTTTCACCAACACCAAGTCGCCGGGGGGAGGTCTTGGGGGGGAGCCGCGCGGAGACCTGCACACCCCCGAAGAAAGCAGCCCTGATCTCCTGCTCGCTGGGACAGGGATACAGAAAGTCCCAAACAACATCTCACCCATACTCAAACCAAATAACAACACCACTAACTAGCCCGTAATTAAAACAAGTCAAAATGGTCTCCTGGAATGTTGATGTACTAAACACACCAGTAAACAGTAGGGCCCTCACCCATTTAAAGAGGCTACCGCACACAAGTCCTACTACAAGAGACACATTGGAAACAATCCGAAGAGAACATTAAAGGCACCTTGGATCTTCACCTCTGCTAACAGCCCTCAAATACATCTAAATCAAAGGAGTAGCCATACTCATCCCAACAGAGATATAACAGCACGAATTGGAACGTATTGAAAGACCACCCCCGCGGCACGATCTGATCCTAGTACCTGGAGATACAAAAACAAACACATACACAGAGCAAATTCTACGCCCCAAATGGGACTAACAAGACTTCTACTCCACCCTTTGAACAGCCTGCGTCCAAACCAAAACACCACATTTTTCATAGGCGGAGATTTCCCAAACACGACCTCTAGACAGCTCTGTGACAGAGTGGGACCTAGACAACCCCCTGTCGCTACCCCTCTCCCCTCTGGAAATAGTCTCACAGCTGGGACTTTGGCGACCCTTAGACTACAACATCAACTACCGACAATATAGGCTTCTACTCCCACCCTCACCATCTCCACTCAGCGCATTGGATACATCTTGCTATCCAATTAACATTCCATCACAGCTAACACAGGTTCATAAACAATATCCCAATCTCAGACCATGCCCCAGTCGAGCCTAACAATAAAACCTGACACACACAATCCACTATAACCCCACTGGAGATCCCAGCATACCTTTATGACTCAGAAGACTTTAGATAATTCATAACCACCCACTGGCAGAACTATGTGGACGACAACATATACAGATGGAGGACCCGTCCTCTCTTGGCAGACCTCCAAGGCGGTGATGAGGGGGACACATAATGCATATGTCTCGCACCAGAAAAGGCCTATAAGGAGAAATTCCTCCTCACTCGACCCAACCTCGAGAGGCGTGCAGCCAGTACATTACTACCCCACTGAAACAAACAGAGAACACGATACATCGACCAAACCAACTTATTGGACCATATCTGCTAGGTCAGGCACGGTGGTCGGTAGAACTCTAGGTAAACAAATACCACAGATTGGGCACCGAACAGGCACATTACTCAGCAAGATTATACAAAACCGCAACGCTCCCCTTCCCCCGCGCCCGATACTACAAATACATACATCTAACAAACCAACATAACTGCCCAGCCTGAGATACCACAATACTTCCTACATATTTTGAAATCTCTATATGCCTCACAACGCTCGCCAGCTAAAGATTCTGAACCGTATCTAGAAACATGCCTCCCTTCCCCAACTCAGTAAACACAAGACTCTCTCAATCGCACATAACCCAACAATAAATTTCCAAAGTCATTAAATCACTACACCAACACCAAAGCCCCAGGCCCAGATGGCTTCCCTGCCGAATATTACCAATTACTTCACCCTCGACATACTCCCTTCCTCACTGATCTATTAACAACATACTCACTCAAGAAACCCATATCCAAACCTTCAATGACTCACAAACCATCCTTCTACTTAAAACACAAAGACCCACTCTGGTCCATCCTTACAAGCCAATATCCATTATTAACCAAGTTAATAAAATCTTGACAAAAATAATAGCCAATAGACTTAGCCCAATTATGCAATTTATCAACAGACTGAACTATGATTTCCCCAAAGGCAGGAATACCACCAAAGCCATCGCACAGCTATAGCGGCCATCTCAGCCCACTCCCCAGGGATCCTATTAAGTTTTAGACGCAGACAAGCCTGCGATAGAGTCCTCCTGGAATTTTTACATAAAATCCTTATCGCACGTAACTTTGGGACCCCTTCACCCAGACTACACTTCCTACTGAAAATAACCAAACCTCCTCCAAAAACAATCACCAATTCACAAACTTTCCCAACCATAGAGGGACAAAGACAGGATGTCCACTCTCTCCCCTGCCTGTTCAACCTCAGCATAGACCACTACTTAGAACCATTTCTAACAATAAACCTTCACAGGCATCAAGGTTGGGCAAGAAGACCTAAAACTCTCACTTCTGCAGCTGAATCCTTCTATTCATGTCCAGACCCCTACGATCCATACACTATCTGGGGGAGTTGGCGAGGTTTGGGAGGCTCTCCGGGACTACAGGTCAACTACGAGGAATCTGAACGCACTTCTCCTGGGAACAGGGGTGCCCCCGGGCTGGTCATGTAACTTCCCATCAATTGGGCCACCGTACCAACACATAACATACCATGGAACCCTCTCGCCTAGACAAATAGACCTTGGCTACTAGACAAGGGGAGGCGGGTCCAAGAAGGAAAAACATCGGGCGGCAAAAACACGCTAATACCACAAGGAGGGAAAGCTCATAACCTGCGACTCTGTACAAATAAACATTAAAAAAAGAGACTCATGGTGAAAGATTTCCCCTTCTTCACAGTGTCGTGTAGCTAACCATACATAACTGCTGTCGTAATTGTGTTTGCCCCAATTATTGTGCTCTAGCTTATAGTACAAACTGCCTTACGCGTCATGATCCTAATACAGCCGGAAGTACGTTTGAACGGATCACATAAGGATGTCCCTTTTCCCGCAAATATATAATGGCGAGCAACAAACCTTCAAGACTTCACAGAATCAACAATACCCATCACCTCTTTCACTTCCCAACTAAGCATAAAGAGGCAATCGTGGCTTCCCCAAACATTGCAGCTTTGACAGACGCTCATGCCTCACAATCGCAGAAGAAGTGCGAGGGACTGGTGGCTACATGCCGGTCCGGGTCGAATTATTTGTCGCAACCCGTGACGGCAAAACGACCTGAGCAAACCACATATGATGTAGACCGCCTAGTCCCCTATCCTCATGCTGGCACACTAAAAAGGGGACGAATTTGGTTAATATTGTTTTTGTTCCTTTGACTGGATGTCGACTGGAAGCAGTGGAAGCCAGAACATCCCCCGATCTGTGAATGGGTCAATGAATAAAAAACAGCTTTAACGCATGTGAAAATGGGGGCTAGCATCATAATCATTAAAACATCCGAATTGTCCGGAGGTATAAAAGCCAGCCACGGATGGTATATGTCCAGGCAGATGGAGACAAACAGGGGGGAATATAAAGCAATTCGTTAGCTCTGTTATGTCATGACGCACTAATCGAGGCCCCCTGACGGTTGGGTCTCACAGACACAACACAATGTTGTACGGGGGGAGGGGCGTGGTTGTGTGGGAGACCGGAAAATACGCTTCGGGGGGGGGGGGATTATTCGCAGGCTATTGTTCAGCCATTCGGCGTATGTCTCAAATCAAATCATCCAATCACTGGAGAGAAGCGACTAAGTAGTAACCCACTAGACACACTATTATAGCTATCGAAAAAGGGGGAGGGAACCCCAAACAAAGACGCCAGAACAGTCACGTCTGACTGCTCTACATCTCAACTAATAATAAACTACCCTATCACACAAAGCCATAATACACACGTGGAAAAAGGGGGGGGAGTGAGAAGGGGGAAAGAGAAGGAGAAAGGAAAAAAAGAAAAGAAAAGGGGGAAGAAGGAGGGAAGGAAAAAAACTCAACAGGGGACCTCAACCACACACAACCAAAGATAACCATAGGGAACCAGACATACCCCATTAAACAGAGACACATCATACAAGAACCCCTACATTTACACATAACACATCTCCCGCAGGACCTCAGATCCAGGCAAAACGATACTCTTCAACCTATTGCACATGGGCGTAACATTTCGGCAAACAAAATATAAAAAAAGATTGGGGATGAAATCAGGGCGGGGCCTGCCACAGACTCGTGTGTCCAAATGCAAGATGGGCCCAAGGACCAGATGATCTTTCATTGTATGTGGGTCTTGTCCCAGTTATGCCAGGACTTCTGAAACAAGTAAAAAAACTACATTGCTCCGTACGGAAAACAACCCTTATAACTAATGTCCCCCTAACACCGACTCTTAGTGGTCAAATATTTGAGAACACGAAACACTGACAAACATCCCCGTACACGCAGACTAAAAAAGGTTCTGTCTCAACTATCAGCAGCGCCAGGAAACCCTAACTACCCAACAATGGAGTAACACCCAACCACCGCCATCCCCTAAAAGCATTTCAAGGGAACCAAATTGTCATACCTTTCTAATGGATTGGTGTGAAGCGTACACTAAACAAAGAAAACAAAGTCAAACACAGGTTCTTCAAACTCTGGGGAAAAGGAGCTTCTTGTAACAATTTTATACCAACACAATATATTAACCAAAATTTCACAACTGCTTCCACCTAACATAGTGGTAGGCGAGACAACCCTGAGCCACATAATCCCCCAATCTCTACTACCAATAAGACTAGATACATAAGTCAGCACCTGCGGCGTTACTCTGCCCCCGCGTGCCTTCCTCGCCGTTCTCCTCCGAGCGCGGGACAGGGGGTGGGGAGGAAGAATTAAGATAAATGGAGAAGAGTGACGTGAGAACATTCTGTGGGGTGGTAATGTATTGGGATGGGATACTGGTCTGTCTTGGCTCGCTCCCTACCTACATTCCCTTCATCTTGTTTGTCACAAGATCTTTCTTAGGCAACTATTTTTGAATAGTTACTTAATACATTGTGTATAAAAACCCTGTCCATCCCCTTAGTTTTCTTCAAGTTCAGTCAAATACTGATCCTCAATATCTATAGCTAGCGGATTTGGCCTCATACATAAGTGGGTATAATAAACCAAATGAATAGATGATAAAGAAATATGATTGTGGATATCTGTATATACCCCTGCTTAACAAGGGTCACTATTAGAGAGGGGTACAACGGTGCTGACGATATGACCTTGATCGTTCGCGCAATATCTCACAACCCTCCCAATATTATACTTATGACAAATTAATTTGTTCTATTAATTGTGTTTTTCCTCTTGCAACCCCTAAGTATCTGGCATATGCAAATCCCGTTGCGCAACTTACGATACCCCTTTGGTATTCTGTAAATTGCCCAGTCTCTATGGTCTCAATAAAAATGATAGAGGAGGGGGAATTTTTAATAAAAAAGTCTCCTTTTTGTTAGTGAGTGACAAATGTAATCCCGATTATTTAGACTTATAATAAGTAGTAAAACGTATTGAAGTCACCAGAGGATACACTATCAATACAATACTGTATTTGCTCTCAATTGGAAGGTGGAAAAAACAATGCCAAAGCATAGCTACACCAACGTAATTGTAAAGTGTTGAAGACAGGAAAATATTTAAATAACGACTTATAGAATATATGAAAATCGGTAAGGCCAACCCAATGTAAACTTTGACCAGATGTGTTTGCGAGACCCACGAGGTGCGTGGCAATTAAACACACAGCCAGGCACACTATTATATAAACTAATAAAAAAAAGGGGTTTAAAAGAGGGGTGGGATCGAATAATAAGGAACTGCCATCTAGTGGCCTCTACTAACTTATATATTTAGTGTACCGGTTAACAAAAAGGGCCATGGTCCTATATATCTCCGTACATGATTTTCACCATAAAATAATAAATGTTTGATCTAATTTATCCTGGCAAGGGACTAACTTGTCTCACCTTTAAATTCAAATATGCAAACATGCATCTGCATCTGCCCACAATAAACATGATTGTGTTGAAAAATTCCACAAAACACAGATATTATAGATAGTTACACTGATTAAATTTAAGCCCTTAAGGTTTTTTCCTGTACGGTAATCTTTTACATCCATTGGTATTCTGTTGGAATAAGTGAATATTTTTTAGTGAAGGTTACACGCCGGTCAACTAATGGTCTGTGTGACGCACTTCAAGGTACCAAATCCATTTAAGCTGCGATTGTTATGGTCTGGACTTGCAAAAAAGTTCTAGCCACTGGGGGGGTATCTGTGTGGTCACTGGTGTCCCCGGCAAAGGTAATCCTAATATACCGTCCTGGACCTTGTGCTTCTTTCATAGCCACATGTTTGATCTCATGCGGAGGGGGAATGTCTGCCCACGTATAGCGTTTTTCCCCAAGGGCATTTTAGAAGTAAATCACATTTGTTTACAAAGTTTTACATAATTTCTCAATGGTATCTTATTTACATCTCAGGGTTATTAATAAAATTCCCTTTTAAATAGTGTTGCAGTACACACACATTAAAAGACATGGTAACATTCCTGTTTGGATGAGTTTTTTTTGCTTCAATTATGGTAGTTTTTAAGTAGGAACAAACCAGGGACAGAGTAAGTCTCTGGATATTTATTTCCTTTTTATAACAAATAATGGGGTTGTTCAAGGGGGACAATTTACCAATTTCTTAATCGTTTTTGAACGATTGGACAGAATATTTTGAGTAATTTGACTGTGATTCTGTACATGTTGTTACCAAAATTACTTACAAATGGAATGCCCTTCTGTGTCTTGGTCTTTAATGTTTTGTACTTAGATTGTCAATGATCTAACTCAGGAAATCCTATCAATCTTCCTCCTAGTCTGTTTTATAATATAATCTGTTGGTTTTGATTATATTACCCTTGAATGAAATATTCTTTTCCAAAGGGTTACTGCCCAAAGGGGAAGTCACTATGTGCTTCCTGTCCTCATGTAGAGGAAATTCGTTTGCCACGGAGTGAAAACTGCCTTTCGGTATGGCTCTAATGCATATTGTTGGGCTATGAAGCTTGTTAGCGCATAAGAATAGTTATTTCTGTCTGTTGGTTTCCTATTCAATTAAGGAAAACAAAGACTTCGAATGGGATTACAATGTTTATACATGGAAGCTCTTAAGGAACACGACTGTCTTTCAATAAAAAGACTTTTACAATGGGAAACATTCCACAACTAAATAATGCAACCCAAAGCGCCAACTCGCGACGGCGGTAGTTGGGAGGGACAGGCCCGATGCGGTCGGTCGAAGCGTTGTAGTGCGTGGTTTGCAATAAAATTTGCAATGCCGCCTATCGCTTTGTTGTGCTATAGAGTGGATATGGTAACCATATTTTTGACAAAATCCCTTTTGTGTCCCCATTCCACAAGATCAGAATGTTCAGGGGCTTGCATATCTCAATAGCCCAGGATTTATCACTGTACATAACAAAGTGTCCATACAATTAGCTGACACATTAACACGTTTGGTTTCGCCTTGTGTGGTAGGGCAAAGGAGGCAAAAATACGGTTGGCACAGTTGCATGGGGGAAGGCACCCATGGCAGTGCCCCATTGGAGTGCCCTGTAGTTACAAAATGGAACATACAAAAAACTCCGTTCCTAGATCTGATAGAGTCGTTTGTTGTCCTAAGGTACGGATGTGTACTAAAAAGGTAGCGTCATACCAGTATGCTGAAAGATACCATAAGTGCATTCTCTGATGTATCATGTGTAGTCATAAAAGTGCTAGGTACTTCATAATGGGAGGATCTACAATCAAAGCGCCGAGGTTCTAGAGGATACGAAGTGTTGTGAGTAATGGCTGCGTGATAGCTCCCGATCGTCATGGCTGTGTAATTGAATGTATTCAACTATGGTATTGTAATGGTTGCAAATTTCTATAGCAAACTGGCCAATCATAGGCTGGATCCTTGTCAGTACCATAAGTAGACATAGTACCCTGGTAGTAATTTAACAAACATTCTTTGAGGTAAACGGTCATCACTAAGTGGGAAGGAGAAAAGGGAAAAAAAAGGGGAAAAGGGGGAGGGGGAGAAGGGAAGAAGAAAGGAAAGGGGAGGAGGGAGGGGGGGGGGGGGGGGGATGGAGGAGGGGGGGGGAAGGAGGAAGGGGGGAAGGGGGAAAAGGAAAGGGGAAGGGGAGAAAGAGAGGAAGAAGGAGGGAGGGGAAAGAAATATTACCATATTATGTACTCAACAGGAACCGAAGTTAACCAAAGACCGATGTAGGTGGTCCTGGCCCGGGGACTGGGAGTTGAGTTGTTAAACATGTCCACAACGCATAATGTGTGATAGGTTATATGTGTGGGTCTCTACATAGTCAAATGGTGGTATGGGGAATGTTTAACATTTACAAACAATAACCGACTTAACGGGGTTAGTGGTTCGATGGAATAATATCCATTGATATAAGTGCCAGGTGCTAGTTACAAATGTCCAGCGGAAGGTAGTACTACGAGAAAGGTACACTCCTACATCAGATAATATTCAAAGGTCGGCAATAGAATGGTGTGTTATGGTTGTTACGATACTGGGTTGGAAATTACATACAATTTGTCTGTTTACATACTCACATGTGATGTGGGGGGGTGCTGATCGAGGGGGGGGGGGGGCGAGGGGAAGGGTTCCCTTACTGCGCGAGGAATAGGGTGTGCACGAACCAAACACCGTTATGCCGCTGGATTTATCATAGACTAGTCCGGTGCGTGGCCTATTATTACAGTAAGGGTGTGTAGTTTACAAAGTGGCTGTGTCATAAGTCTGTTCATCGTTGGGTAACGACTTCTCACAGCCGGTTGGTGATTGGGCCGTGGGTGGGCTGGCATCGTCGCAGAAAAAAGGGGGGGGAATTACAACTCAAGTGTTTAGGGGGGAGTGAAGGACCACTGCATGGCAGGAAAGGTGGGGGTGCGAGAGACTGGACAGCCAGACGGACTGGTGGCTGGACTGGAGGAGCAGAAGAGCAAAGTAACTAGCTATGTGGTGGCGGTGCTGGAAAGAGAATAGAGAAGGCGCGAGAAGGTGACACTTGGTATGAGAAAAAAGGGAGAAAGGAGAGGGGGGAGTGTCACGAGGGAGTCATCTGTGTAATGTGGGCAGAGGTAAAGGTTGTTGTCAGTGTGGGAGTCGAGTGGTGCGTGAGGTGGAATGATACAAGTGGGGGGGGAGGGGGTTGGTACGAAATTAACCGGGCTCCAGTATGCTCGATGTATCGTATAAGGGGGAAGATCCCCGTTTGGTGGCGAGTTAGGGGGGGGGCGGAAGGAGAGGGGGGAGAAGAGGGGGAAGGGGGGGGGAGGGGGAACACTAAAAACACGTGGCTCTTGTGTGAAGTCCTGTGCGACAGCCACGGACGTGTCAAGGCATAGGGACTTGGGAAATGTGTCATGGATACAGGGTAAAGCTCTGGAGATACATGTCAGTCCCAAAGGAGGGCGCGGCAGCGGACACAAAAAGGTGATTTCGGCCGGTGTTAGAGACACTGGGACGGTGAATTGTGTGGTAACTGGGGAAGGTGCCCAACGTTAGCGCGGCCTAGTGTCGGAGGAGAATGTGTGTCAGGGGGCGCGGCACGAGTCGGATGCCTAAGGTCTTAGGGAACAGTAACAAGCGCAGGAATGGTATGGGTGTTCGCAAGAATACTGGTTAGTGCGTTTCAGTAGCCCCATGGCCCTGTGGTTGTAAGCCGAGTAGAATTGTAACTAATGTCCATGGACTTACAAAGTGCTTCTCGCAAAATTTGGAACAAAAATGAGTACCTCTGTCAGATACTATTTCAAGAAGGAGTCCATGAAAGCGGAAGATATGTGAAATAGAATGTTGATCTAACTTCCGTCCGAAGATTGTAGTTTGGGGAGGGGAACAAAACGGTCCATTTTGCTGAATCGTCTCTGTCACCCATATAACCATGTTTTTCTTGAAGGCGGAAGTTCAAAATAAAGTCCCAGGATAGATGGGTCCCCACGGTCTGACGGAATGGGGAGGGGTTTGAAGAATGCCACAGGGAGGGTTCTAGACGGTTTGGATTGAGCATCAGCTGGTACAGACAGCACTTGAACAAGTCTTACCATCTTTTCTCATTTGGGGCCACCAAAGAGACCGGGCAATACTAGTTACATTTTAATTAACACCAGGTTCCGCTTGCTTGGAACAGTGAGTATGAAGAAGGAATAGTTTTCCGAAGTAAAACAGGAACAAGGGGGGCGTGGCTTGCAGGGGTCCAGGGTAGTCAGTTTTGCATGACCTGGGATCTCCTAGAAGCTGCCATGTAAAACTCCACTTAAGACCCACTTACATGGCTGGAAAATCTCCTAAAAGCGAGTCTGATATACCTAGAAATGGGAGAAACAAAACTGGAACGAAAAAAAACAATTCTAAACACTTACCCGTATTTCTTGGATGAGAAGCCTCAGCTACCATATGGGCGGCGCCCATGATAAAGCCGAGTTGCGCTCCGAGATTCTCCAGCCTACTAGGACCCACTTTGCAGGAACCTTGAAATGACAGATAAACATAAAAGAAAAGGATCGGACATGGTACAACCAACAAATAACACATGGATTTTAATACAAAGGCTGGAAATGGGCAAGCACTGAGGAGGAGTGCTCAATTTCAATCAGATGAATCTATGATCAGCCAAAAGTAAGTAAATTTCCCTCCTACATATGTATTATAATACATGAAGATCGGAAATAGATCCCAAACAAAGAATAATATCCACAAAAAACCACAAATTTGTACAACAAAATCAAAATGACTACATTCCACATCAAAATGAAAGTGGAACTAACATAATTAACATTTTACAAAAAGCATTTTTCAGCCACAGCGAAAAACCCATTAACTGAAGCCTAATGAAGGAGTTCTTATAATCCCAACACAATGCGTTAAACTGGATATATCTGAAATGCTTAATTCTGTAAAAGGACATTCAGAGATATCTCAAGAACCTCAATATTTGAACATAAAATGGAACAGTTCACTATTCATTTACTGAGCTGCAGATGCTCAATAACCAACTCAATGATTCAGTATCCTACTTGTTAAATAAAGTTGCAACTGGAAACCCGTTCCAGAAGGAACAACTTCAAAATAAGAGGAATACCATAATAATCAAATAATGAACTGGAACCTATGTGCAAGAACTGTTAAGAATCATCCTACCAAAATACTCCTCCAATTTTAGCACTCATTGGACAGAACACCAGGTTGTTTAATCTAAAATGGCCCTCCTAATGCCCCCCCAGAGATGGTAATTACGAGATTTAATTTTCTTCCACACAAACTATTTCTGAGATCAATCAGAAACAAAAGAGATTTGCCAGATAAATACAAATCTACAATTTTTTTGCAGCTCTCTCACAAAACCCAATGCAAAAAAGAGAAAATCATTTAACAGCTACCAGAGATTCTCAACCACAACTCTATTACATACAGGTTGGATTCCCAGTCAGTCTAAACAATAATGAGAAGAAGGAAAATCACCAAACTTACCTCACCCTAGAAGAAGCATACAAAAAAGTCCAGAATGGACCCTGAGAATCCCCAAAAAATAATTAAAGAATTTAAAAAATACAGAGAAGGAGAGGAAGAATCCCACAAGATTGGATGCAACTCCCCAAAGAAGGGAAAATAAAACCACAAATTGGAAACATATCAAGTGACAACACCCGGATTTCTTGACAAACTGGAAAACTTTTTTTTTTTTTACCAACATTTTTATTGAATGTCTTTATAGTACAATACATTATCATTATATATCAACCTTTAAATTTTGTATACACTATCATTTGGCTTTCGGAACAAAATAACATCCTTATTTTTTAATATTTTTTGATATCAAAAGATTTTTAACACACACATTTTATTTAAATATCAGAGAAAAAAAAAAGAAAGGTAGCAGGAGGAGTGGGTAGGGTAAGATAAAAGTAAGGGAAAGAGGGGGGGGGAGTAAATAAAAGGGGACAGTAAAAAATTATATGGGGAGGGTGTCCTGACCTCTTTGCTCTAGCAATCTGAATATTATTGAAGGCTTCTTTGGAAGGTACCCATTGGAGAACCGCTATATTTATCTATTGTAATAAGGCCAGGGTGTGTGGTTGCGTCACTGCATAGCATAAAATCCAGGGGTCCCAGATGAGTCGAATTAGCAAACTGGAAGATTTTAAAAGATTAATATCCACCACCCTAAACCTCTTAAAATCAAACTCACGGTATTTGCCCCCCACAGTTTTAATATGAAACCTGGAATGGGAGAATCCCCTCCTCCCACCATGTCTGGGCTCATTATAATCTACAGGCATGTTTTATATGTTTTTATATGTTATATTTGTTAGACTGTTTGTAATAAATCTATGAGTTGCACTGTTTTAAATTTGGTACCCATTGATGCTGAAACGTAGGAAACAAGAGAAGAATTTGGCCCGAGAAGTCCCTGATTGACAGCCAAAATCCAAATCGAAATTTAGAACCGCTCTAAAAATGGTTTTAACAACCTGTAACTCTAATGTAATAGGGTTAAATTCCCCACCAAGAGATTCTCACTAAATAAGACTTAACGAATAAAAGCATATGTACGTGTGTCTCCAGGAGACACTCTGGCTGCACCAAACAGCGACTGCTGAAAAATAAAAATAAACCCTAATATCTTCCAGGCTATACCTTTTAAAAAAAAAAAAAGAGGAGTGGCAGTCTTTGTCAGTGACTCTGTGGCATTCCACTGAAAGATAAGTTAATAGATGAAATGGAAGGATATGTGATACTGTCCGTGCAGATAATAATTTAATGTTAACCCATTGTGAATTTATATGCACCAAACTCAAATCAACTCAGATTATTAAAGAACTATCAATAGGGCTAGAGAAGTTAAGAAAATACAATACGTTATTGGAGATTTTAATCTAATTCTAATCATGAGAGAGACTCCAAAAAATATAAAAACCAAGGTATAGGAATTTAGAGAATGGTTTAAAAAAAGAGACGGCTCTATGATATATGGAGATAACCCATCCATAGACATTGATTTTCATTTACGCACAACCAATAATACATACTCAAGAATAGATTTTTAATATTGACAGATTAAAGGACTCTACAAACTACAAAAATCATCCATAAAAATATAACATTTCAGTTCAACGCCCCTTAACACAGACTAACAAAACATACACTCTAAAACCATATTCACCATGGAGATTAAACTCATATCTCCTATCTCAACCACAAATTTAAAGAACAAATTAAAAAGAATTGGAACACTACTTTCCAATCATATGATCCCTGAAAACAGATATCAACTCAATTTGCTTTGCACACAAAGCAATTTAGGGGCAGATGTATAAACATTGCCTCAATAAAAAAAAAAAAAGAGAGAATTACAAAATGTATTTCTCCAAAAACTCACAGACATAAAAACACACACCACAGAATCAATAAAAAAAAATCCAAAAAGTCAGAACCGAATAATCAACGAAATCTTTAATGATATGATAGACTTTTTGAGAAGCCTAAAATCACCACTACTACAGGGGACAAAGCCATGCAAAATGTAGCTACGACTAAATATCAAGCTGCTAAAACAAAAATACACACATAACATCAACCTAAAGAAAAAATGATTAACCACAGAAAATATGCTGATCAATTCCGCCTATACTACAAAAAACTTATAACCTCCAAGAATCACCCCCAAACCTATTCAAATATATTGAGGAATTCCTCCTCAAATATAATATCCCAACACTTCACCAATTAAAGAATAGGTAAACCAATACAGAGATAAGAGATATTTCAAGCAATCAAAACATGAAAACCAAAATAAATCGCCAGGACCCGATGGATTAACTAATGAAATTACACACCATTCCAAACACTATTTACCATCCCTAACAGCTACACTCAAAAAGCATAAAACTAATATACTCCCTCACGAATGACAAAGCTCTGTATCCCAAACATGAAACAAGGGAAAGACAGCACTAACTACAAATTAAGGCCAATCTCATTGAACAACAGATTTAAAAATTTAATCCCAAATTCTCGCTACCAGACTCAACAATCTTACTTTACTCAGTCACTCCATTAGTAGAATTTGTACCATGCAGAGTCATAGAAAATACAAGAAAAATAATCATCTAATACATAAATGTAATAAAAAAAATATATCAGACATTGTTTCATCACGCGTGACGCAAAAGCGTTTGATATAAACTGGGATTACATGCAATGGTACTGGAGAAAAATAAAGCAACTACCTATCCTAGGAATAAAAATGACAGAGAACAACTCCACTTTATATCAAAATAATTAATTTACCCCTCCTCATAAATCCCAGAAACAATTAACAGAACGGAAACATTCCCTCCTTAACTTTACAAGGCAAAATAATATTATTAAAATGATGGTCTTACCACAATTCTTATATATATTCAGAGCAGTGCCAATACCAGTCCCACCAACATATTTCATTCAGCCCCAAAATATAAAATAACAAAATTTTTTGGGAATAATAAAATTCCCTAATAGATTAATAGAAAAACATTAGCTCAAACCAAAGAAACAGGAGGCTTGACATTAACCTATTTGAAGCTTTGATTAATGACCCACTCCAGAATATGGTGGCAGCAAAGATCCAGTGCTCAGGAGTGGTACAACATAGAACCCTAAAAGAGCAAGCCAACAGTAAAAGTCAGCGCAGGACACACCTCGAGGTAAATTACCTTATCATCTTACCATCTCCTGCCCCACTACGTATTACCCCAAAATCTGACTTACGGGTGGGAGGCGAGGAACTTCGATCAATTCCTACACGCTCCCTCATCACGTGACCCGAACAATTCAAGTGGAGAGAGGCAAGACATAAAAAGAGGCGACCAAAAAATAGAAACGGAGCGAGTACGTGCGGGGGGGAAAAAAAGGGGTGGCTGGCGAAGGACAGAAGAAGGCAGTAAATCAAGGGGTCGGCGGGTAAGGTCCCTCCACGAAATGACGGCAAGCCCGAAGTTGTTGCACCCACTCATCACGGGAGACTAAGTCACATAGACAGGGCGGGTGTACAGGAAGAAAGAAGGGGGGGCGAAAAGGTGCGGGTGGCATAGAACGTCTGGCGATCGCCGAAGCAGATTTGCGCGTAAGTAGTGCAGGAGTATAGAGAAAGAAACAGGGATGGAGCTTCTAGCAGATTTAGGTTCCTCACGCCTGCGGTACTCGAGGGTACCTATGCTGCCAGTGCAAGTGGATGGGCGAAAAAGGTAAGACCTATAATTGCATCCTTGAGTAAATTTTAAACCACTGTCCTGTGCGGTCGCCCAACTCCACACACTGTGTAGCTCTGAGCATTATACTTTGCTACCATTAATATATAGAGGGGGGTGGGAAGATATAATATAAAATATAATATTCTTAATAAACTTCCAGTATATCCTTCTCACACCCACATAACACAGTGCTTGCTTACTTATTTTGCTTCGCGGGTGCAGACTAGCGGATTATACCTTATAATACAACATATAATCAACACATATCATTGATCATGTTAAAAGAACAGCCACGGGAACCGTGCTTTGCGATATTCGAGTTGGTTTTTATAGGTTGTTCCTTGCTAATAGTGAGACGTATAATTTACTATCCACCAGTGTTGGATGACATTTAATGGTAGTTGGTTTTATGGTGGTTCACCGCCATAGTTTTGCGCCTACAAAACGCAATAGGTATCTATTTAATGTGTGTTATATACACTACATTGCTTTTCCTATGCTGTCCAAATCGTTTCTTTCGCTCGCGTATTAGAAGGTATATCTAGTTGTAGTCTACCCATACAGGATTAAGTAAACTTTCAGATTAACCCTTATGTGTCACTGCTATATTGACATCGTCTTTAAATACTGATTAAAGTATACATTGGTGTACTTGTAACATTCCTAGGGCACTTTTAATGTTGTTTGATATGAAATCTATACAAGATATGCTGGGCATCCCTATCGGTGTTCTAGTTCAACCAATGTTTTACCAGTGATGTTATAAAAAAAATATTTTAACTCAATATTCCATATTATTACCGTCAAGGGTTTCTTTCACCCTGGTTATATCTTCCCATATTCGATATTATCATTGCACTTTGCTGCTAACTTTCGTCGGTTGTTTTACCGAATACCCTTTCTCCCACCCCTTGCTGTTTTTCGTTTTACTTTTGAACCCCTTTGGCTTGAGTGAAATATAAGACGAGGTAAATTTCAATGTAGTGTTCACCATAGTCAACCATTCGCTAATAGGACCATGGGGTTTTAACAAAACTTCTACGCTTTATGACCAAAAAGAAGAAAAAGAACAGAGAAGCGCGGTCTTATAAATCTTTGCAAGGATTTATTTGATTTAGATATTTTGCCCTACTTTTTAGTGTTGAACCTTGTGTGTGTTTGGGTATTGCTCTGTAGTGGTGGTTTCGCTTTGGTGAACAAATGTTCTGTTGTTTCCTTTTTATAAGGGCATGTCCACCCCGACAACATAACTCCGCCCCCAGTAATCGGGCCCCCATGAAATAGGGCTAAGGTGTAAATCACTTTACCGTCACTCCCGCCTCCATAGTTCTCCTGTAACCGCGCCCTCTAAAGTCCCCGAAAGGAAAACGTGTCCACCAGGAGAGGCTAGCAGGGACTGCTGCTGCTACTTGCTCCGGTGAGGATATTGCCATGCGTATGAAACCCTTCTCGCCCGAAAGCTCCCCCCCCTCCCTCCCTCCCGTTCTTACTAATCCGGCCCTCCCCCCCTAGCACTAAAACACCCGTTAATATGCTTGTTCCCCCAGTCTCACAGCCCGGCAATCCGCGGCGCGCAGATTTTTAATTGTCCAAAAGCTCCCCAAACTCATAGCTTGTAACTGACTCAATATTTCCGTACCGCTGAAATGAGGTGGGGGGGGGGGGGTGTGCGGAAGATGACCGGCAGCAGCGTGTCCGTGATTGAGCTGACCGCACGTCAGCAGATCACAGAACGCCCGACTGCCGGCGCGTCCCGCCACCTGCTGGACGTTGCATTCTCGCAAGACAGAGGGCGCCGGACAGGCGGCGAGGAACAGGCAGGCGATAAGTAAGAGTTTGGGGGCGCCTTTTGGAAAATAAAAGATAAGTGCCCCGGTTGGGACGCCTAATGCAGACATGCGGGGGCAGGGGAACATCATATATGAACCCAGGGTGAGGACTTAGCGATTTTAGGTCCTCACCCTGGGTACTATGCAGCTATGGAGGAAGAGGAGCGAGGGTGAGGTGAGTATACTTGTCCTTTCATGTTTAATGTTATAATTTTAATGTTGATAGCTATAACTTTTGAATCTAGGAAACAGAAAGCAAAATACAAGCTAATGTTTACAATTGGTTGGAATTATGTTTATGTTTTGATGTTGTTTATACATCTGGATAATAGGAAATGCAAAAAAAATGTATCTGTGCTACTAATCTGGGAAATCTGATCAATACAAACCTACAAAAAAAAAACAAACCTTTAAAATACAATCTATATACCAAATCAAAAGAAAAAGGGAATGTAAATTCATATATAAGAATCTCCATCCAAACCCCACAAATATATTTAAATGACATTTAAAATAATGACTTACAATATTAGAGGATTAAATTCTCCCTATAAAAGATATAATATATGGAAGGAAATTGTAAATACCAAGGCAGAAATTATCTGCCTACAAGAAACCCATCTCCAACCACAATACACACATCTCTTTCACCTTAAAAAATACTCAAAAATATACCACTCCACACACGAAAAAAAAAAGAGAGGTACCTGCATCATAATCAAAAATTCCATAGCTTTTCAGGAAAATCAGGTAATAACAGATAAATCAGGAAGATATGTAATACTAGATTGCAACATAAATAACAAACAATATACAATAGCAAATATATATGCAACCAACACAGGGCAAAACAAATTTATCAAAAAGATAATTAACAAAATTTTCACAATTCACCCCAGATTGTATGTAAAAATATAATACTTTTAAATAAATATATAATGTTTATATATGTGAAAAACCAAACTATATTATTTACAATGTTTATATATATTGTAAAACAAAACAAAATAAAAAACAAATGATATAAAAAAAAAACTTTTTGTGCCTATCTGAACAGTTACCAACCCCACCCTCGCCCCCCCCACAGCGACCACCCGCAAACATATGGAACAGGAGGCTAGGAGGGGCTGCTGGGAAGGGGTCACAGCAGGTGGTCGCGACCACCCACCGCGCACCCCCTCCCCAGCAACCCCTCCAAGCCCCCTGCCCCACTGCTGACGGGGAGGGAAAGGGAAGGGCCAGCTGGGAGGGGTCGAAGCACCCTCCAGCGGGGGCCCTGAGAAGGGCCTTTTGGGGCTTAAGGGGTCCCACAGCTCGAGCCGGGACCCCCCTCCCCGGCCCTATCAGGGCCTTTGCGGCACGCACAAGTGCCCTTGCGGCTCTAACAAGAGCCCTTTGGGGCTTAGGGGTCCCGCAGCTCATACCGGGACCCCCTTCCCCGGCCCTATCAGGGCCCTTGTGACACTTACAAGTGCCCTTGCGGCTCTAACAAGAGCCCTTTGGGGTATAGGGGTCCCACAGCCCGAACCAGGACCCCCAGTGAGCGGCTCTTAAAAGAGCCCTTGGGTGGCGTCTTCTTTCTTCCAGCCCCAGCGACACCAGCTCCGGCGACCTCAACAAGGTGTTGCGGGCATCTTGATCCGCCGCGACATCTTCGGGCTGGGGACACCAACCCCACTGAGGTCGCCAAGGCCAGGCAGGTTCACCACGGCCTACAGTGAGCCCGCTAGCACCGCCGGCCTCAGCGGACCCGATGTTGCCAGCCGCTTCTTTCTTCAGCCATCTTCTGCGATGGCATCAGAGGTCCGGGGCAGAGTGCACCTCTTGTGCACCTCTTTATATAGGTTTGCATTTACATTGGTTAATGTAAAGCATGTAAACCAAGCATTAAAAATTGACCAATCAGAAACGGATTAGGGTTTTCTGCAAACCCATATAAAGAGGTGCACTCCGCCGTGGACCTCAGATGCCTTCGCAGTAGATGGCTGAAGAAAGAAGATGGAGAGGGTGCCTCCACCCCTCCCAGCGGGCCCTTCCCTTCCTCTCTCCGCCATCGGCGGAGCAGGGGGCTTGGAGGGACTGCTGGGGAGGGGGTGCCCCTTCCCAGCAGCCCCTCCTAGCCTCCTGTTCCATATGTTCGCCGTGAGCGGGGTGTGGGTTAGGAGGGGCTGCTAGGAAGCCGCCGCCGCGCGGGTCGAGGGCGGGGTGGGCTTATGCCCCGCCCCTGAAGCGGAGGCGCTGGGAAGGGATTTTAAGTCCCTTCGCATTGCGCTAAGTGCAGTATCGCCGGGAAGGGACTTAAAATTACCGCCGGACATCGCGGGCGCAATGCATATCGCGGCGATGGCGCTCGCCATTATAGCACAATAGCGCTATTTTCACGCCCCGCGATGTGCGCCGGTAATTTTTGCCCGCTATTTTCAGCCCTTTATAAATATGCCCCTTAATCATGAGTGCAAAATCCAGAAAATTATTCTGGCAAAGGCTGGACAATATCTAAACTGACTGGCACTGAAAGGGTCAAAAGTGAAATATTGCATGTTTCATTTTCAGATATTGGGGTTTTTTTTTAACTTCATTTTATTTTGTAAGATGTACAATGGCATCCAGATTGTCAGCATTACATTGTGTTTTAACATTGTATGTAAGTGTTCTGATTTATAGCTGTACATCTTTATATTTCTGTAGAATCTTAATAAAAGATATCGGTACTTTGATTGTATGTTGGTAAGTGGATGAATATAACCATTTGGGTAGTCTTACAATAATAGATCTATGTTTGTGGTTAGCCATATAGGCCAGTAAATTACTACATTTGCTCCCATATTCATAACATTTCTGTCACTGAAAAATACATTTCCTTTTATAATATATATTATTGGTGAGTCTTATTTGTTGCTTAAAGGCTTACAACTACACCTATGTGCGACTTAGCAATGTGATGCAGAGAAGCATGATAATTCTATAGAAGTGGAATGATTTGATCTCCACACATCAATAAAATTCACTGAACCCAACAGTCTAGCAAATCTGGTTGTTGAGAACCCAATTTGACGGTGCAAATAATTTTACTAAGAACCATGTTAAAATCATCCCCCATAGACAGATATGCAGCCATAAATTCATTGGTATTCAGCCCTGTTTACTATCAATGAAAATAAAAAAGGCTGTTAAAAACAAAGAATGTAAAACCAAAACAGAAAAAAATGATATACTCACAGGCAGGTAGAAAGAAGAGGCTATCTATGCCTCTGTCAAAGACAGAATGCACTCAACTGCCATATCTATCTAATATAAGACGACAGGAGAATACAGGGATAAAAATGAAACCTGGAAAATAGCATAATTTGTAAAATTCTTAGTTTATATTACTAATACCTAATATTCTACATATTCTCATCCATTTTAAATAATCAGTTGAATTTATACCCCTTGCTATTCCCTGCTGTTGACATTAGTGAGCTATGCTTGTGAAGGTTCTCATTCATCCAGGTCATGGTATATCTGTTGTATTCAATTAGATCAACTGGACTTGAAGTTTAGTTCTTGAAGGCGGTTTGCTAGTCATCCGACTGGCTTTCTCAATTCAGAATGACTTGTACAAGAATCTGTGGCAATTATAGCATATCACAGCCAAGTCTTAAGGGCATGATTGGATAGTGGCTAAGAGGTGTTATAGGAACGCCCAGAGTAAGGTGTCAAAACAGCATTGTACATGGCAGACAGTTGGTGTCGAACCCCCCCACCTATATTTAGGTTTGGTTTCTTTATACATAATTGCCAAAGATTCTTGTACAAGTCATTCTGAATTGAGAAAGCCATTCGGATGACTAGCGAAACATCTTCAAGAACTAAACTTCAAGTCCAGTTGATCTAATTGAATACAACAGATACATTAGTGAGCTCACATTTCAGGTTCTGTAATGGTCCTTCTTCTTGCCAGGATGCACACTACCTTGGAATGTTCCTAACAGTAATTTCTACTGATTGGCTGTTGGGTGGATCAGTCATGCTCAGATCTCTACTAAGCAAATGAATCAACCCAATGACACACTAACTTATTTGTGTTCTGTCTACGCCAACCTATAGATAGCACCTGGCAAGGAACTGGCCCAGTACAATCAGCAAATAGACCTGTGGGTAAGATGGAAAAAAAAATAAAAAAAATAAAAATTTCGCTGAATAAAAATCCTTATATTATTTTTTATAACAGGTGGGGCAGGAAGTTTTAACATTCACCCTAATATATTTTCTCAATGGCTCCAGCTAAAGATGTGGATTGTCAGTTCATTTTAAAGGAAATACTGCAGGCTTTCATTCACAACCCTAACTTATTTTGAGACCACAGTTGCCCTTTATTGATTCTTTGGACATTTGAAAAAAAAGATTGTTGAAAGCAGTTTGCATGGGGAGGGGGAGTAATTTTTACTCTGATGCTTTAGATTTGCCATGGTTTACCTTGAATCCAGATACATTTGCAAATTGATTCAGTGTTTGTATATTGAGGGGAGCGCGATTAATGGTTGTGTTAAGAAAAGGAGTGTCATCCGCAAATAGTGATAATTTGGTTTTGGTTGTTCCCACTGTTATGCCATGTATGGGTTGGTGTGTATGGTTTTGGCCAATGGCTCTATACATAAAGCAAAGAAGAGGGGTGATAGCAGACATCTTTGTCTAGTACCATTGCCTATAGAAATATATTTTGAGGGGTAACCCATATTTTTTATTTCTGCTTTTGGTTTATTATAGAGGCAGAGAATCGCTTGTATAAGTTGTTGGGGGAAGTGAAATTTTTCCAAGGTTAACTGTAAGTAGTTCCAGTCTACCCTGTCAAAGGCCTTTTTCACATCCAGCGAAAAAGCATTGAGGCGTTGTCTCCCGACAGGGCAGACTGGAGCGCCAACATTGCCTTTCTAGTGCCGTCCATTGTCTGTTGACCTGGAATGAACCCTTATTGGTCGTTGTAGATCTGTGCTGGCAGTATTGTTTTTATTCTATTTGAAATTAGTTTGGCAAATATTTTTAAGTGTACGTTAAGGAAATAGGGCGGTAGTTGGCTGCTTGTGTTGTGTCCCTCTCCGGTTTAGGGATGACCACTATGTTGGCTTCTAGCATTTCTGGTGGGAATGAGTCTTTTCCCTGTAATATTCTGTTGCTTAATTAGTGTGATTAGGGTCTTTAAGAAGATTTCATAATATAGAACTGTGTAGCCATCTGAGCCAGGGGGTTTTCTGGAGCTAAATTCCTTTATTGTGCTTTTTACTTCCTCTTCCATGAATGGGGTTAATAATGCAGAGGAGTGTTCTGGTGTCAGTGTAGGGAGATGTATTTGTTGTAGGAAATGTGTTATTAATTGGGTTGCTTTGTCTCTATGGGGGATTGTATTGCCATCGTATAGTTTTTGGTAATATTCAGCAAAGTGGTTTGCTATCCACTAGGGGTCATAATGTACAGTGCCTTAACTATCTCGTATGGGGTGAAATTTGTTTGCAGTTTTTTGGTTGAGTTTATTGGCAAGTATGGTGTCAGTTTTGCTGCATTTTGTGTAGAAGTACTGGTTTGTAAACCTAAGAGCTTTTTCTGCTTTGTCTGACATCAATTTTGCCAATTTGGTGTTTGATTTTTGTAAATTTGTGGCTCCCTCTTCTGCCCATTGTGTGCTTAATTCCTTCCCTTGAAGGTTAATTGTATATAGTAAGTTTAAAGGATAAGTGCACTGTAAAATCAAGTTATGTTCATTTGGAAGCTGCAGCTCTAAAAATACCGTTGCCATATTTTTTTTTTACCTATGCCCCTCCAGAGCCTGACTTTGTGCCTTGAAAGTTTCTGACATCAGAGGGGTGGAGCTTAACATTCAGCAAACCAGTAACAAGATGTCAGCAACTTTCAAGGCACAAAGCTAGGCTCTGGAGGGGCATAGGTAAAAAAAATATGGCAATGGTATTTTTAAAGCTGCAGCTTCCAAATGAACATAACTTAATTTTACAGTGCACTTATCCTTTAAGAACTATTTGTTTCTGGCTTTCTTGTATGTGGCTGCCATTTGTATCAGTTTGCCTCTGATTACAGCTTTGTGTGCTGCCCAGATCGTGGATAGAGAGACTTCTGGAGTTGTGTTAACAATCTGTTACATTTTGAAAACTGTCCATTCCCCCTTATCTGATTTAGGGCACTCCCAGGGGCCAATTTCTTAGGATACATAGGAATTGTTCTACAGTACAAGAATTTTAAAGGGCAAGTCCAGTCTCTAAAAAACATAGTTTGAATAGAAATAGCCTTTAAAAGCACATTCCCCTCCTCCTCTGTTACAAGCCTGTTAAAAGCAAAACTTTTAGGGCTATTTACGGAGAGCCGCTATTGCAAAAATAGGTCTTAAGTTCCGTTAATGTCTTAATGGGGATTTATCAACACTTAACGTGACTTTTAGACGTGACTTCCGATGCGTGCGTTATTCTCGTTAACTTTGCGCGTCTAGACAACGCAAGTAATGTACCAAATTTTAACACCATTAATGCGTGGATGTAACGTGATATTTTAGACCATTTGTAATGCCACCAAAATGATGCTCTTAATCAGACGTTAACACAAAAAGGCCTATGTACAGAGAGGCGGTATATGTGGGCATTGATATCATGTGATTTCACCTTCAAGACTGGCCCATTTTCTAGTGTGTAATTCTGTAATTGGTTGACACAGACCAATCAAAAATCACGCATGCCTGTGTGAAGCAAGCAAGCTTTTTTGATGTTACTTTATATATGCAATGCAAATAATTATTGCTGCATATATTTATTAATCTATCGGTACATTCATTCAGAATTATCGTGTGTGTTGCTAAGCCAATTTGTTAACTACTTAGCTAGCCACTTGCTATTTATATGTGAAAGGATTTGTGTGAATATATGCAGTCATTTTATATTATAAAAGGGAATGTTTTTATGGAGCAAAAATCTTCAGTTACATAAATGCTGTCAAACAATATGTCAGATCGCAATAGTCATAACTCAGCATATTCATATTACAGTCAATACTGCAAATCTGTCTTGGTCACACATGTTGGTCTAATGAACCACATACACAGTCAAGCGTTAGCTACGTAGGCTTTGTATACAAAAGCCATATACAATATATATATATATATATATATGTGTGTGTGTGTGTGTGTGTGTATATTTAGGAGAAATGACATATTACATACATGTACATGTACGTTGTTATGTGTATAAAGGCTACAAATATTTTTAATACATTTTCCACTGCTGGAAGTGTTTTAATCAGGATTACAATACATAAGAATAAATAAAATCTATCCACATATCCATTTTATGGCTTTTAAATTGGCAATAAATGGTGTGAGAAATGTTGGTGATTCTATGTAACGCAATGTACCACAATTCACGCAATTCTACTACTAAAACAAACGATAAACGCTTAACGTGACTTTTACGCTATGTATCAAGACTTATGCAACTTATGTACTATTAATCGCATACAGTGTATTGAATACAAGTAACTCTTGTTATTTTTAGACCATATAGCCCTATATGTGCGGAACATCCCTCCTCGCTTTCAGGTGGCTTACATTGGCAGCCAATCAGCATGCTCCATTTTTGGGACTTACAGAATAACTCCTCCACAAACAGTGCATCCAGTAACCTGCTAGAATGGAGCTAGAATTGATGGTTTGTGGCTGCATCTTGCCTCTTACATGTGGATTGTGATTTAAACAACAGCTATATGTTCTAAAAGTCATCTTTTATAGCTGACTAGTCATTAAGCCTGCTACAATAAAGGGCACTAGAAGCACAGAGTGCCCCCTTAGTGTCCCAAGGCCATAGTCCTCCTCCATGTCCCAAGGCCAGGGTACCCTCTTAGTGTCCCAAAGACAGAGTCCCCCCTCTGACCAAGGCCAGGGGCCCCCTCTGTCCCAAATCCAGAGGCCCCCCTCTGTCCCAAATCCAGCGCCCCCTCTGTCCCAAATTCAGGGCTCCCCCTCTGTACCAAATCCAAGACCCCCCCTCTGTCCCAAATCCAAAGGCCCCCGTTTGTCCCAAATCCAGGGCCCCTGTCCCAAGCAACTTACCTCCAGTCTGTTTAATTGCTGTGGTGAGTCAATAGGAACTGCAGACACTCTCCCTCAATGGTGAGTCAATAGGAACTGCAGAGGCTCTCCCTCTAGTAGTGAGTCCATAGGAACTGCAGTGACACACAGACACAGGGACGCACACTTAAGAGTTTTATTATATAAATCGCCTACATGAAGAATTAGACTTTTCTTCCTATATTTTAACATGCCATTGCTTACACCTTTTTACTTTTTTTTGGAGATAGTGGATTATCTTAATCAAAAAGACTATCGACTGTCTCCAAGAAACATTTTTTGGAATCACCCCAAGATAGCACTCAACCAATGGGATATTATATCTGGAATGACTTTATGTTGCTTTCTGTGTAAAGGATCCTGTGATTTCCAATTTGTGACATCATCTAGATCCATTGTAATTTCCAAATGGTGCAACAGAGGAAGTACAAGTAGCCATGATGGCCATCTAGTTGCAAGCACAATTGTGTTTGGCTTGTGAAACCACACACGCTTGTGCACGTATCCTACATTCTCCATTTGCTCATTAAACTGGCTGCCGATACATGTGGCTCATTACAAACTATTCAAGCAGTTTGCACACGTGGATGAAACTCATCTGGCATTTAATGGACCCTCATTACACAGTTAGACCCTTGACGGGTACAGTATTTGTACTGATCCTTCCATAAACTACGATGCACTGCCACTTTGTACTTTAAAATTACAATGCTATGGGTACTAGTAGGGCAATTCACAGAGGAGCGCTGCGGCTACACAGCGCTCCTCTCAGTCCTTTACTTTGCGCTGACCGATTTATGATCGTTTAGCATGACGGTGTCTTGCTTTGCGGCAGCTGTGTAAGTGCCGCAAAAAACGATTTACCAGAAGCTGCGCGGGTCTTAGCACGTAAGTATTTAATCCCAGCTCTAGCGCCCAGTAAATACTTACGTGTGGGTGAGATTCATCAAGCCTCTGGCAAATCTCGCACAGGAGATTTGCCCAAAGGGCTTGTGGCTCTGGGTGAATCTCCCTTTGTTTCTTTTGACTAGTACCTTGTTCTACAGTATATTTACAATATACTGGTGTATTGTTTCATTTGTTAGTCAAAAAGCCTAACAGTATGACTATGGAGATGTAATTTTTTTACTATTTTTGTGTGATTATGTATTTGTATATATGGTATTATTAAACAATAAAAAGTATTACATTTTGGATCTAAGAAAGCGTATTTACCAGTTTTTTTTCCTGGTTTAATGGTTGTAAAATACCACATGCTACTAGTATTTTTCGCCAGTTTGCCGGTTCGTCAAAATACGGTCATTTTGTGGACAAGCACATACATTATAAAACTTTGAAACATCACTTGAAAAACAGTTTAAGCACCCTAGATCGCAGTTACATTCCCGAATCAATCAAAATGTGCAGCACTGCAGACCGGCTGGGGATCAGGTAAAACTGAAAGGCTTTGACAAAATGAGGGCAACAGTGCAGTTTTGCATTTTGTCCCACCTTGTATGATAATCAACTATTATTTACAGTAATGAACTGAATATTTTAATTTGCATGCACTGATTTGCAATATTTTCAGCAATTTATAGTGATTAAGAGCAGACTAGTGTTATCTAATCTTCAGAAGCTTCTTCATAGATATTTTTTCATCCATAAAGCATGTTTTTGCCACACTTTACAGCATAAAGGGTGCTTAAATATTAAAAAAAATCTCCATATCCTGGGTTAATATCTACAGCCAATATGTGCAACCTTAAAGGGCAATTATACCCTAACCTTATTCCCGAAAAACAAGCCCTGGAAAGTTTGCTTCGCGAAGCTGCTTTCTGGGCTTTCCTGCCATAGGCCCTTGTCTATGGCATGGCTGACCAATAGGAAGACACTCTCCTTGCAGAGCGTGCCTTCCCATTGGTTCAATACCGGGAAAAGGAGGATGTGGTCCAGAGCCGGCTGTCACTAAGCTGACTTTTCCAGGAGTAAAGGTGGGGGGCGATAGTTCTCCTTTAAAAGTTCAGTTAATAAATCAGACATAAATAGTGAATAGTAATATAATGCACTAATTCAACAATCTCATTATTAAGGTTACTCCTCTATGGAAGGTTATTATTAATTACTTATGGTTGTTTTTCTGGGCTGACAAAATTGTCATAAATGTACAGACATGTTTGTTCAAAATTTCATAAGGTCTGACAGACATCAGTTAGTCACAGACAAAAAAATTATCGCCAGTGTCAACTTGATTGACCTAAATATTGGGTTGGGCTGATATATTGTCCGTGTGTACCTAGATTAAACGTTGGATGTGAGGACTTTTCCCATTTAGTTAAAAGCTACTAAGGTGGGAAGAATTGAAAGTCTGTTACACTGATCAATGCAAGATAAAGACATTTCCGAAGTAAATAGTGTAAAGCTGGGTACACACACGCCAATCTTTTAACAGATGATACAAGGAATCTACTAAAGTATAGGGAAGATCATTTCGAGCTGTACACACCTAAGCAATCACATGTGACTCCCTATATTACAATACAAGGAGCAACTGCGACCAAGAGAAATATTGGTCTACAGCATTCTTTTTCTTCATCAGAAACATCAATTCTGCCAGTACATACATTAGTAAGAAAGCAAAGATCCTGTTGGTACTGACCCTTTATAGCTAATGTGTACCCAGCTTTACCTTGATGTGGTTGAAAGGCTTTTTAACTTGACCTTAACATTTTTACTGTCTGGACTAGCACTGATACTATTCTGTTTTGGTCAGATCAGTTGCACTTCCGCTGTATGTAATTGTAATTTTGTTTAAAGAGTGCTCCCACAGCTCTCTTTTCTGTAAAAAAGACAATTTTTGTTTATGTTGCTTCTGCCAACAAAAAACATCTAATTTTTGAGCAGAGTTTTCATTCATCTATTCCTTTTTGTTTATGATGTGTCAAATGTATAATTGTATTCTGATCAAGATAAATGTGGGATAATTCTTAATGCTGAAAAAGTAAAACTTAAACCTAAATGTAAAAAGATTTTACTTACCAAAAGTCTTTCTTATTATTTTTCACAACATCCCCTTTAAAAGATAACTATCATGGGTATTAAGTTTTTTAAAAATATATAGTTTAAATAAAAAGTCCTTGGGACAGGGATAGAGGACTGGTAATTCTTACCTCCCAATATTGTTTCTGCGAGGAGCACCAGCCCAAAGAAAACCGATTCTGGCTTCAGCCCTATCTTTTATAAAGGATTAGTCCAGGACTAACCTGACAAATGAAAACTTTTAGTGCTGTAGCTCCTTATCTAAATTATATTGTAAAGCAGGAATAATGAATCCTACCTCCCTGCCACAGGTACTTTCCATTTTTAAAATGTTACATTTCAGAGTATAATTATCCTTTAATTACAATAATCCTGCATCTAACATCTATTAAAAGTCTAGAAATAGCTGCTGTTTATTGATAACTATGGGAAAACCAGGAGAAGCAAAATCCACAGTCCAACCGTCATTTGTGAGAGTAAAAACCTTTTAAAAAGGTTTCAAATACAGCAGTTAATGGGCATGTACACCCCCCAAAAGCTAAGATCCGTTTTACTTACAGTTTGGAAAGATGTTCCCCCGCTGTGTAAGAAGCCTTACAAACCACCAATCCAGCACCGCAGCTCACCGCTTCTTCCTGGTATCGGCTGTCAGTCACAGCCGTGACGTCACGGTCAATACCGAAGGAAACTCTGCTGCTCGGGCACGTTAAGGACATGTGCACCAGCAGCAGAGGTGTGGGCTAAGCAGCGCTGGATCGGTGGTTTGTAAGGCTTCTTACACAGCAGGGGAACATCTTTCCAAACTGTAAGTAAAATGGATCTTAGCTTTTGGGGGGTGTTCTATTAATTACTAAAGGGGTGTACATGCCCTTTAAGGTCGCCATTAAGTAGGGAATCACCAGAACAGAATGAGTGGATGTTTTCTCTTATTTCTAAACAGTTGCAACAGGAAAATTGCAAAAACTACAGTCCTTAGGGGTCTATTGTAGGGTATAGTTAGTTTCTTCTGTTAAACTATCTCATTTTAGTCCAGTCCAGTTTTAGTAAGTTTGTATCTGACATGCAGGGACTGCAATTATTCAAAAAAACATTTTTTACCAAGGAAATCTTCTTTTGTGTTTTGTGCAAAATGTCTTCTTTCCAACAAGCAAAACTATTTTTTTTTAAAGTTTTTATTAATCTCCTGCAATAGTGACTGGTAAATCCCTTTTCCAGCCATATGCAATTCTTGACTTTCAAAAACAAAATTTAAACTTCAGTTCACACACAAAATGCATCTGTAAAATAAATGACAGACACGTTACACTATTTACCCAGCGGATTATTTGGAAAATCTGGTATGCTTGGTAACATTGAACTTTTTTAGTAAATATGTAAAAAGATGAATAAAAGTTATTCACATATTCAAGGACAAAAAAACCTTACGCAATCATGCGACAAATTGTGTATGGTAAAATGAACGTGATACATCTAAAAAAGACTAATCTAATAGGATGTCAATAGTTATATTGAACAATACATTGTTACATTCCATTAGTTCCCATTAAATATATAACTTATGCTGTGCTAGCATTTAAAATCGTTAAAGTTTAAATGATTCAAAATGAAACACTGTGATCAGAACTAAACCATCTAGGCTGTAAATCATAGTAAAATATAAATCTGAATAAACATAAAAATCATCAGCTAACAGTAAGATGATGAGGCTGATCACTTTCTGTTTCATATTAGGGATCTGCTCCAAATCCTTGGAGGATAGATTTGTCTGGACCCTTATGGTGCCCATAGATGCAACGATTAGACTAAAGCTTCATACACACTGGTGATTGCCTAGGTGCATGGATTAACAAACAACGCCTGACCAAATGCATATACACATACTTGTGTATGAAGCTTTATTCTATTTAGTAAGCAACCTATGGAAACATAGATTACATAATAGTACAGATTAAATACAGCAATAATAATCTATACAGAATCGGTCATAACTGCTATAAACTTGGTCTATAGTTATAGTATTTTGAAGGGAATTATCTGTTATATTCAGTTAGATTAAGTTGATCTAACTGAATACAACAGATATACCATGACCTGGATGAATGAGAACCCTCACTTTTGTTGTGTGTAATAATGTGAAATAAAATAAGATTAAGCTTTGATATACAAATAGATTCTGTAAATTGAACATTCTGTTGTTTCCATGGGCTTAGATACAGTTAAGGGGCTTATTTAACAGGGGCAAAATATTGCATGTGCTCTTAATATGCAGCAACCTGCTCTACTACAGTTAGAAAATATCTGAAGACTCTGATTGATTGCTGAAAACTAAGAGCATGGGCAGAATTGTGCACCTCTTATTAAATAAGCCTCTAAAAATCTTGAAATAATCAAAATGTTGCTAAAGATAATTCACTGTGGTTTTCCAACAAAGTCTACTGCTCATTACTAGCAAAAAGAATACAGATATTTGTACCTTGGAATGACAGGGGAATGAATAACTGAATAATTTCAGTGCCAAGACACCATAATTCTTTACAAGCCTCAGCAGTTTGGATGCCAAAGTTCATTTGATCAAGTTAGTTATTGTAACAATACTTGGTCCATTCAGAGATTGTCAAACCAGCTAAACCAACAGACAGAAAGTGTGTAGCTCAATATAAATGAATAAAAATGCATAAAACAATATGGTGCACCTGACAGGAAAAAACAAATTCAACCTCCCAGCAAACAAAGAGAAAAACAGTCTGTATTGGAAATGGATAAATAGTTATGGGATTGAGCACTTTCTACAACTTCTATTGCCTCCCCAACTTTAACAATGTTGAGGAGAAACAAAGACTTTCCCAAATAATAATACCATTTTAACCATAGGTTTTAATAAAACCATAAAACCATTTATATATATTAATGAGAAAAATATAAAATCCTGAACCCCCACAGCCACACCAAAATAAGCCAACACTGATGTATATGTATCCTTTACTTCATATACTTAATAAACCTAATACTTTACACAAAACGGGTGTAATTAAACTTAGCACTTTACAGTCCTGATAAGTGGTAGTGACTTCTGTTTTTTATAACATGGAAATATAAATATTCTACGATATTACATTTGTAAGCAAGCAGACAGGGGACATAGCTCATTTACAAATAAATTAAAATAAAAATGGGAAATTATTTTAAAAGATTAGGAAACAGTCAAGTGGTACACGTTGCAGCCGAGTTGCCCACATCATTACTTTTGATGACATTAGTAAACGCGCACACCTTGGAAAAGTAACCGCTACAGAATGGGGGTTGTTGGTGTAAACTATAGTACATCTGATGATAAAGGTGTGTCAGGTGTAAGTGGCCTCAAATTTCTCTCCTGGAAAAAAGTTCCATGTGAAATGACAACAGTAAGGTGGGTGAATATTGTGGGTCAGTACTCGTCCTGCTGCTGTGCCTCCTCTTGGACATGTTCATGCTCCTCCCCTTCATTGTGGTCTGTGTGGCCCTCCTGTAATTGTAAATCAAAACAGTTTTATTAAGAAGCTTCTGGACCACTACTTACATTTATACATCACAATAAATTACTTCTGAAATGTAAATCCAAAGTCTTTTTTCCCCATCCAAGAAAGATACAGATGGCAGATACACAGATAAACAGATGGATTTATGTAGTCACAAACACACGTGAAAAACCTTCTAGCAAATCCTTTCGGGAAAAACAATTTCCCTTTCCCTACTGTTTCCCATAGAAAGCAATTGTGCAAAGTACTGATACTGACTGAATAAATACATGATGTAAGCATTCAGTATGAACTAACGGGCATATTTAAAAGGCATCAAATTATTACAGATTTCTTGTTATTCCAACAACGTAAAATGTATCTTATGTATCTTTACAAAATCTGTTATTTATCATACATTTAATTCTGACAGATTCAAAAGGTTGTCCTGCAGTGCCTGTTCAAAGTTCAGGAAAGTGAAGAGTAGGAGCCTTCCTGTGTGTGAAAATCTGCAGGACTCTGGCATGCACAGGGGAGTACCCCGTTTCCTACACCCTCTGGACCCCTTGTCTATTCATTGCATTGTCCAAAAATAAAATAAAATTGTCTATAAATGTAGTGTAGCCCCCTCCCAACCCTAACTGCATGGTTTAACTATTGGTTTAAATATGCCCAGAAACTTTGTCTTTTTCCATCTGTGATTAGCTGCCTCTCAGCCAATCACAGACGTGGCTTCCAGTTGGGCCCCTAATGAAACTCTGATATGGAAGTATCATTAGAGTCTGTGGGAACTATGGAATGTAAGTTATTTGGCTTTTTTTTTTACAAATAAACCATGCGGTTAGGGTTGGGAGGGGGATGTCTACACTACCGGTAAAAGTTATTTACAAGGTGATCATACCCTTTAAAAGAAAAAGTAAAACAAACAAAAAAGATTTGCTGCAGTAAAGTGGTTATAAATGTCAATGCCTAAAACATGAATATATATCCTAATTTAAAATAAGTTAAAAAGATTATCGCAGTGCTAGGATGGTTTCTCATACACTGACTATTGTATATACTCGAGTATAAGTCGACCCGAGTATAAGCCGAGGTACCTATTTTTACCTGAAAAAATAGGAAAACCTGATTGACCCGCGTATAAGCCGAGGGTGAAAATTATGACCACTACTGCCTTCTTATTCTTTATTGTTTTGAGCCTTAAGTTGCCCTTTAGATGGACAGCAGAATTACCATACAGATGTTTGAAAACTACAACTCCCAGCAAATAAAGCATGCTGGGAGTTGTAGTTTCCAAACATCTGTATGTAAATTCTGCTGTCCATTTAAAGGGCAACTTAAGCCTCAAAACAATAAAGAATCAGAAGGAGGATGGTATCTATGGTATCTATTGCAGAAGATTGTCTTTTTGAGACTTAAGTTGCCCTTTAAATGGACAGCAGAATTCCCATACAAATGTTTGGAAACTACAACTCCCAGCATACTTTTGTTGCTGGGAGTTGTAGTTTCCAAACATCTATATGGGAATTCTGCTGTTAGGTTAAAAGCTCAAAGTTCTGCTGTTAAGTTAAAAGCCTGCAGTGGAGAGCCCCACCAGTTGCAGTCCTTACCCCAATCACCTCACAGCTACTCTCAGACTCTGAATCCTTACCGGCATCGCTCAGCACGAGTCCGGTTGCCGCACGCTTAGTAAGTACTGTGCATTTGCCAGCTGATGTCACTACTCGGCGCCTCTCATCGCGGGCGCCAAGTAGTGACGTCAGCCGGCAAATCCACAGTGCTAACTATGCGTGCGGTATATATTCAGTTCGTAAAAAAAACTTCTTGCACCCTCAGTATATGCAGATTCTACTTTTAAACTTTGTATAACATTTCAGAGGGTGTGTATAGCCCCTATAGGTCAATACACATCCAGCATTAAAACTCATTAAAAGACCATTGTGGTGAAAAAAAAATTTCTTACATAGTTCCTCAGGCCCAAAGAATTGCATGGACTAGTGGCGCCCCCTAATCATCATCTGACCGTTTGTTCATGTATCAGGCAAGTCAGAAATCACTGGGCCCCTGATGAGGCCCGTTTTCCCTGCTTAATCTACAATGGTTTTCTGGGAGGAGACTGTATCTGTCATAGGGAAAGATTGGTCCCCCCTGGCTACTGGGCCCTAGTTGTTTCTACTTGTTTCTAACTATGATTAGCAAACCTTCCAGACTGGGGTTACCTTGACGTGGTTGGAAGGCTTTTCATTGATGTGATCACAGTAATGTATACTAAAAACCCTTTGTTTATAAAGTATGCCAGTGTGCAGATAATATGATATTGTATGGGGCCTAGGAATGTGCATTGATTATCTTTTCTATGTTTGTATAAATGTTTGACCAGATCAGTTGCACTTCCGCTAAATGTAGTTGTAGATTAGCCTAATTGGAGTGCTTCCACAATTCTTGTATTGTATGTATTTATTGGGAGGCTTGGTCAAGCCTCCATGTGGTAATAGCACCCCCAACACGCCCCTTTAATGGGAGGTCCTATGCCTTTAAAATAAAGCACTGGGTGGCCTCTTCCCTCATTTTAAAAAGCCAAAGGGCTGAGGGGGAAGGGAGAAAGCCTGTTATATTGATCCAGTGTGTAAGAATGAGAAATGCAAAAGTTTGCTAATCGTAATTGAAGTAAAAGAAATTGAAAAGGTTAGTCGTTAGGACCTTCCAGACTGGGGTTACCTTGACGTGGTTGGAAGGCTTTTCATTGATGTGATCACAGTAATGTATACTAAAACCCCCTTGTTTATAAAGTATGCCAGTGTGCAGATAATATGATATTGTATGGGGCCTAGGAATGTGCATTGATTATCTTTCTATGTTTGTATAAATGTTTGACCAGAGCAGTTGCACTTCCGCTAAATGTAGTTGTAAATTAGCCTAATTGGAGTGCTTCCACAATTCTTGTATTGTATGGATTAAAGTAGAAAAGGTTAGAAGTTAGGACCTTCCAGACTGGGGTTACCTTGACGTGGTTGGAAGGCTTTTCATTCATGTGATCACAGTAATGTATACTAAAAACCCCTTGTTTATAAAGTATGCCAGTGTGCAGATAATATTATACACACACACACAAAACAGCAACACCTTTTGAATTGTACTGGAAGTGTCATTGCAGGCAAGGTAAGTTATGATCGGGGGACTTTCTGATGATATAATTATAGCGGTTGGGGCTGGGGGAACATGAACTATATTATATAAAAACTTTTTATAAAGGGTGGACATGCCCTTTAATATTCCAGGATGAAATGGAGGAAGTCGATCTATGAAAGATGGAGTCCAAAGTTGTTTCCAGAGTTATTGGCCCTCAAAATAACTCTTTTTAGTCCCAAGATTAGATGGTAAATGGAGAGCTAGCTCTTTGGACTTCAGAGCCATTTTTAAAGGAGAACTAAATCCATTTTTTTATACTCCAGAATCTGAAAACAACCCCCCTAAAAACACCAATAAGCTATAAAATCCCACTCCAGTAAATTGTATTAAAGTAAATGTAAGCCTGTTAAGAACTGGATGAAGTAACTGTGTGTATGTGCAGTGTCAGACCACACCTCCTGACCCCAGTCACATGCTTCCTTGCTTTATCTGTCCTGTAAAAGGATTGGATAGAGATTATTAATGGGTGTGACCAACTGTAACAAGTTTCAGCCATAGCTAAAGACTGAGCATGGGCAGAACATAATGGTCATTGACCAGGCTGTGTGATATTAGAATGTTGTGATGTTAAGCACAAACCATATATTATTTAGGTAAATTTCCCAGCAACCGTATCACAATGAGAGGTAAGACACTGATTACTGGCTTTATATCAAGGTGTTCTCCCTTCTGGTTCAGTGTTGTTCTGTGGCTTTAGTTGTCCTTTAAATCCCTGGAAAGGGTGGAACCAATTACCCACAACCAATCATAGAATGGGGTGGGCTGAGCTAGAGGAGTGTAACACGCTCCAGGTGGTCTCCCTGACACACCCACAAGGTGTTGGTTGTTCCTGCAAACCCCCGTATGCCGATGGGGTAACGTGCCATAAAGCGCCAACTTACAAATCTGGGTTCAGGGCGACGAGATGAATCCGTAGATTCCAAATTCAATATTGTTACTTCTTATTAACACATAAACCAACCAAAAGTGTCTCTGTCGCGTTCCACACCAAGTAGACATGGAATGTTTAGATTCCAATGAAAGAGCTTTTACCCTGAATCCAATTTAAACACAGTTCCTATAAATTATGCTCACAGAATGAGATATGAATCTTGATATATGTTTTGCTTTCTAATATGAATATGAACTGGGGATGGAGTCTTTGTAATTAACCCCTGCTGATTGCTAAGTCTGGTTAGCACCTGACAGCTGGGACCGCAGGATGTCCTTTCATCCTGGTTAACTATACATAATGAAATTACCTGTATTCACATTTACCAAATACACAGATACAGATCAAGAAATTGGGGAATCATATACAAATATATTTTAATATACATTTCCCCGTATAAATATACACGAATCACGTGATTGTGACAACATGCATTAGCTACAGGCTATAAATGAGATACTTTGCATGTCTCCGCCCAAGCTAGGAGGGAGTAATATGTGTTTATATGTTAGATTATTAGGGTAATGCTATTATAATAACATGAGGCTGTGAGGTACCTTCTTTTATAAAAAGGCTTTATTTCATTTTATACTTTTAGCTCCTTTAACCCCACCTCACCTTAACCTCTAAAGCTAATAAGTATTTTGTGCTCCCAAGTCCAAATCCCATAGCAACTGTAAATCTGGTACTTGCTGTGGTAAATAGCAATATGTAGGACCACAGCATGTTTGTCTGGATCCTGTATAGGGACTCAGGTTGCCTAATAGCGCTCTGTTTAGTTTGAACTGCACATTGTGGCAGGATTGCCTGGGTCTATTCTCAGACCTGCAGGTATAATCGACCTAGCCCCTCTGGATATGTGCTGGTAGGTAGTAGGAATAGGAAAGGGAGGGCAAGTTTCGCAAGGTTCATACCTTCAACAGCCTTAAGTGATCTATATTGTCCTTTCCTATTCCAATAGTGTAATAGCTATGGATCAGTATTCTGTGCTCCTAAGTCCTAACCCCCTAGCAACTGTAAATCTGGAACTTGCCATGGTAAATACTAATAAATGTGAAAATAGCATGTTAATCTGGATCATGTTTAGGGTCTCATGCTACCCAATGGTGTTGTTTAGTTTCAACCACACATAGTTCCCCTTGATGCTGATTTTGTATCTACACAAAGCAAAACATACACACGCATAATTTCCACTGTGCAAAAACGGGCTTCTTATATATATATATATATATATATATATATATATATAGTCCTTCTTCCTCGTTCTTCCTCGTTCTGAGGACAGTTCGTGTGGGGACTGAAACGCGTCAACAATATTTGTTAATAAAGATTTGGCTAAGAAGTCCTGTGAGTGCAGTCATTTGGAAGAAGGACTTTATATTTGTAGTGATTTTGCACCCAGGCAGTTGTACCTCCGATTCGTGAGTGCTTTCTTGATGCACAAAGATATATATATATATATATATATATATACACACACACATATGCATCTCATGCACTCCAGGGGTACCCTTGTTTAGTCTGGAACAAGTCCCCAAACTTGTACTGGTTCCTATTTCAGACTCTATAACTAGCAAGCTAAACAGAAGTTTATAATATTAAAAAAAATAAACTGCCTATTAGGGCTGAGTATGTAGGTTTACTGAAATGTTGGTCAATTTGACTTTTTATTGGTCTGAATGCTGTAGAGGTTCTTTATAAAGAGCTCTGCTGATATACCATTTATACAGTACAAATTATCTAAAAAGTATTAAAGGGCATGTCCACCCCGAAATTTAACTTTTGATATGCGGTAGGGCATGCTCCCCCAGCCCCAACAATATATTTGTTAGAAAGTCCCCCGATTCTTACTTACCTGCCCTCTCTCCTCCGCCGCAGTGTTCCGGCCCTCTGCTTGCATGGAATTGCAAGCAGGGGGCGGGACCGGCAGCCGCGTCTGTGAGGACGGTCAAGGCTGCCAGGAGTTCTAAACAGCGGAGGAGAGAGGGAAGGTAAGTAAAGATTGGGGGACTTTCTAACAATTATATTAATGCGGTTGGGGCTGGGGGAGCATGCCCTACCGCAAAGGGTTTAATGTTAGGGGGAGGGAGAGAAAAACGGGAGGGAGAGGAAGGGGCGCTGCACTGAGCATGCCTCAACCTTGACGAGGTTGAGGAAGTCTCAGGCACAGCATGAGTCACACACTGCTCCTACACAGCAGTTTCCTGGACTTTGGAGGGGCACAGCAGGGGAACTATTTTGAGCAGGAATGTAAGGTAAGGATTGTTTTAAACTACTTGATGTGGCCAGTAAGGGGTTAAATTTTAGTTTTGGGGGTGGACATGCCCTTTAAGACTGCAATAGACAGTTAGTTGTTGGAATATATTTTACAAAGAACAGTGCGAGTCCATTCAAGAATTAAACATACCTGGTCTTCGGCTGCATATAGAATGTCCATTAACCTCTGCACCAAATCATCATCACCTTCTTGTCTGTGTTCTTGACAAAGCAATTCAATTTCTCTTAACTTTCCAAAATAGAAATCTCTTTCCTTCTCAACTCCTTCAAGGGCATTTTTTAATGAATGAACCTGAAAATGGAGAATAAAGGGATACTGGATAAAGTAATGGCTGCTAACTAAGCTAATATCTTGATTACCCCCTGAACCATATAAAATTGCATAAGGTTACATCAGTTTGCCTTTTGGTTAGTACTCTTTGACAAAGCCAGTTAGTACTCTTTCACACATAGCCATGTTTCCCGTTTTTTAAATATATGCACATATGATTGTCCTAGTCTTTCTAAATAATGAACACACATACTCCATAGGGAAAACACTAAGGTGGTCACAAACAAATCACACCATTCTAAAGAATAACTGGAAAAGTGACCTCTGCAGATACATCTGTTCATCCCATTTTGTCTTTCCTTATAAAGTCCCTCCCCAATTCTCCTTACACTGGTCTTAGCACTTAAATCTGGTGCTGGATATCTATTATCCCTATTGAATAATAAAATCAATTTATTGCCTTTGTTTATTGCCTTGAAAAAGCCAAATTACTGTTCTTTCTATTTCTTCTTCTTCTTTTTGTTCTTCCGCTTTTTTGGACCGTATCTCCTCCCACAGTTTTTGAGCTAGAGACATGAAATTCGGTACAGACGTGCGGGGCATATAGGAGAAGTGTGCTATCTTCTAGCTAAGGAATCCACAGAAGCGTTACGGCGTTATTAGCCGTTTTTTCCCATAGACTATAATGGTAACAATCCTCAAATGTGGATATTTCAAAACAGTTTTTTTTCATGGTCATAAATACAAATGGTATTTTTGACCCAACCTCCCACACAGACCCATGTACACCCACCTACTGACCTACCTTTCCATTCCCATGGATAGTTTTATGGTTATAAACACAAAAAAGACATACCCCCTCAACCAGACCCAGGTACACACACCTACTGATCTACTTATCCATTATGGTGGCAGGCATATTTAAAGGGTAACTAAAGTCAAAAAAACAAATTTAGATTTATCCTCAATAAAAGATAGTTTTATGGTTGTAAACACAAAAAAAAACATACCCCCTCAACCAGACCCAGGTACACACATCAACTAATTCATTATGGTGGTAGCCATACTTAAAGGGTAACTAAAGTCAAAAAAATTAATTTTGATTAATAATACAAAAGGTTTGTTTTTTTAACCCCCATGGGGCAGTTACATACACCTACTGACCTACCTCTCAATTACTGTTGCATCCATACCTAAAGGGTAACTAAAGTAAAAAAAAAAAATGTGACCAATCATCGAAAAAGTTTGTTTTTTTAACCCCCAACAGGACACAGGTACACACACCTACTGATCTACTTATCCATTACTGTGGCAGCCATACCTAAAGGGTAACTAAAGTAAAAAAAAATTTTTGACCAATCATCAAAAAAGTTTGTTTTTTTAACCCCCAACCCGACACAGGTACACACACCTACTGATCTACTTATCCATTACTGTGGCAGCCATACTTAAAGGGTAACTAAAGTAAAAAAAAAAAAACAAATTTTGACCAATCATCAAAAAGATACAGAGAGATTCAATAAAAGTTCTTATCATTGAAAATGGTGCTAATTTTGCCCTAACCGATCAGATGTTAGCTTTCTGATTGATTGGATCAAAATTAGCACCACTTTGGGCTGGGTACACACAAAAGTTTTTTTTGTCCCAAACAAGCATTCACTACAAACTCATCATTCCCATTATTGAGTTTTAAAATCTGCAGCAAACACACACATATTCCCTTCCAAAATGCAGCCCTTCAAGCCAAATTCAAAGTTTATACTTAAACTTTCCCTTTCTAGTTGTCGATGCAAATTCTAAAGATTTCTTCACTATAACAAGGACCTGACCCTGTGGGCAAATTGTCAATAATGGTTGAATTACAACTAGTATTCTTAACAGTAACGTATACCTGTTCATTAAGCTGTGTGACCTGGGTTTCTAAATCTTTGTCACTTTTAACTGAGGGACATGGTGCAGCTTTTTTTGCAGATGATGGGCGAGATGACGTGGATCCAGGCTTTGCAATTGGACTTGACTTGGCAGCACCTAAAAAAAATGAGAAGGGCATGTTTAATAATCAAACAATGGCAAAAACTAATATTTTACTTTGTTTAGCAAGTTATTTGTACAATATATAGCATATGATCCTAAAATGCCCGAGACAATTATACAGAAAGACACTCTGGAATAGATAAGATTATATATTAATTTCAGCCTGGACATTTCTTTGTCAAGATCCATCTTGACTACTATAAACACATATTATTTATGTCAACATAAATTACAAGGTCCACTCTGTAAAATGTATTTTTGCCTTTAAGCTTTAGGTTCTTATTTTTAGAAATTCTTGAATGCAGTAATATTTTCCAGAAACCATGAGACTCAAAAGATTCCCACAGCGTACAGTACCTTCCTGTATAACTGGCACTTTGTAACCTCCACAAAATCTCCTTTTTTCATCATAGAAACAGATATTTTGCATTTTTTATTTACTGCGTAGTAAAGTATGGCTTACAGCATGAAGCTATATAACCATCCCATTTTTTCTTTGGACTTATAAGACAACAAATACATAACTGAAATTAGTATTTCTAAATTAGTTTTGCCATTTTATTAATTTAAATACAAGAATCAAATATGTAGTACAAGCACACATGTACCTACAACTAAACCTTTCTTTTCCAAAACTTTATAGGGCTAATAAAATAACAGGTACATTTGCATGTGCTTAAATCTGCAGCAACGATTCACATGTTTTCTAACATCAGCAGACTAGTAAAAATTAACATGGGATTGTTTACTATAAATTAATAGCTCTGGCAAAGTTATTCTCCTCTTATAATATAAGACTATATGTTTCTAATAATAAGTCAAGCTCCTCCATTCTCATTACTAACTTGTTTATCCTACTCTAAACTCTTAAAATTACAAGACGTCCCTTTGTATATAGGATTCCAAAACTGCACTGTGGAGGCCTTGTAAGTGCTTTGTAAAGAGGGAGAATGTTGTTCTCTCCCTCAAATCTATACCTAATATAATAAGACAATATTTTGGTAGCTCTAGTTGTTGTGGTCTGCCACTGTTTGGTACAACTTATAGTCCCCATACATGTAACAGTATTATCAGCCATGGTGGTAGGATATCATTGTGGCCCAAATAGAGAACTCTGTGACATAGATCTTTATTTCAAATAGATAAAGCTACACTGACAACTATTTTCTGTACACAATCCATCAATAAATTCTCTATCCACGTACAAATGAATAATCTAGAATATGGATTGAGAAGCAGGCCCCTGTAATATTCCCTAAAATAAAATGTCTGCTTACACACCTTTAATTTTCTAAAGCCAGAATTCCCCTATGGAATCAGAACATAACATAAATTAGAGGTTTACAGTGGCACCTTAAAGGGGAAGCTCAGCACAAATACAAATGTTTTAAATATTAAGAACTTCCTGTTTGCAAGACTCCCAAATATGTCCATTGTAGTCTTAGTCCCTGGTATCACATGTATAGGAAAATGTTCATCAGTAATGCCATAAGACAACATTGGTACATTTTTAAAGAAGGGTACCCATTTTCCATACCACCTTTGACATCCTATAAGAAAAGTAAAACAGTCTCAGTCTACATATGAAGACCAATGTGAAGGGCACGTTTCCCTGTAGAACTTCTAATTATCGTCATAATGTTATTAACAAAATGTTTACCCATCCAGTTACTGGTGAACCCTTTCCTCTTTGGGGATACTTCACATAAGATACTAGGTTTGTGATATATGCATTAGTATGTCTATGTATTTTTTTTATATTAGGGAAAGCACTCAACCAATTAAACATTTCCCAACACAAATATAGTATTAGACTAGGGAACACCAAAAGTTACTGGAATCCGCAAACATTATTCAGGCAAGAAAAAGTGAGTCAGATTTAAGTTTTGTTTTACTTGTACCAGAAGTGGAGGAGATAGGGAACTGATTTTGTGAAGAAAGGAGGTATGGTGGAAATATCATATACAAATTATATACCCTCAGGTTTAAATTAAGATTATGATCTGTATTAATTTTTGTAACAATTTTTCTGTTTATATGTGGACTTGTCCTAGCATCTCCTTATGGATCTTCCTACCCCTTTAATTATGTATGGGGCCAGGATTATGTAGCTATATGCATTTCTTGGAATACTTCTGTCATATCCTGTCATGAGATGGCCGTGTAACTGCCTATCTTGATAAAGGGGAGCTTCTGCCCCCAAAACATTGCATTATATGCAGTTGGTTAAAATAAAGATACAATTCTTGCATTTAAGTAGATTTCCTTTTTATTTATATATAGAAGACTACCAGCTTGGTCCTCATTGGAAAACTGGCAACCGCTTTATCTATTCTAGATACAGGTGCTTTAAATGTTTAACAATAATTGTTCCTAATAAAACAAAGATATCCAAAGAAACACACTGCTTTGACCTCTATAGCAACATTTACAAACAGAATCATCTTACATTCCATCAATCCTCTCCAGTATGCTGTCCCCTAAACTTTTTACTCCACATTACAACACCTGGTAAAACCAAACTCAAACTAGGGAATACTATTTCTCTGTTACGGCTCTTTCTTCAACACCATAGTTCGGTGCACTAATAAATAAGCTAACTGGTTTAAGCTTTTCTGAAAATAGAACCTGATAGGTCAAGAAGGAAATGAAAGAAAAATTGTCATCTTCAATTACTATCAGCACTGGGCTGCTGCAGTCTAAACCTCCATGTTTTCTCTGTGTACACACAACTGTACACCCCACTTCAAGGACTGTAAAATCATTAAGTATGCTGAGGACATCATTGGGGTTTGTGACAGCAATAAGATGACATACAGACAACTGGTATCAGGCAACACATATGTTGTGGTTAATACGGCAAGAACCACAACATCTTTCTAAACAGAAAAAATATTCTGACATTACATAGGACAACAAATAAATTTATTCTGCTTATTTAGCAATTCCTTTGCCTACACATTAACACTCACTCAGCTTGGGTTTTCCAAAAAGATGTACAAGTGGCTTAATCTTAAGTCTACAATGGACAGGTGTTCTGGGGAAAAAAAGCTTTCACATTATTATTAAAAAAATGCTTAGTTCTCCTTTTAAAGGACAACTCCACCCTTATAAGAACATCTTTTAGAAAGAATGGCCTCTATATGTTGATATATCATAGTTTGTCCTATGAATTCATTACTGTATGCCTGCTATGCTTCTGGATGCCTCATGGAAACTGAGCAATATAGAAACCTGTACTGAGCCTGTGCATGCTCAGAAGAGACAGATAGGGGATTAGCATTCAGTCATTGGCTGTGATGTCAACTGTCAAATATATAACTGACAGTTGGTAACTGGAAGAACCAGGAAGCAGAAACAGGGGAAACAGGACATTGTGCAGGATTTCAGGTTAGACTTATATATTTCATATTTCAAACTATTACCGTTTAGGGTTTTGGGGGGTGATTTACCTGTATGTATGTTTTCATTTTGGGGCTGGACTTGCCCTTTAAGAATATATATATATATATATATATATATATATATATATATATATATATACAATTCAGAGACAAAATAAGAAAAGAAAAAAAGCCTTACTGTAAAATAGTTTTTCTACTGATATAGAGCAGGGAAAGTAAATTAAGATAGCTGAACCATACCTGCTGTTGGGGAGTTGGCATGATGAGACTTTTTTGGGAGGTTAAATATCTGTTCACCAGGGTCAGGGGGAGGAAGAGCATCCTGTCCTTGCCGAGCTTCCATAGGGTCATAATCTTTTCCATCATAGTTTGCATCAAAAAACTTCTTGAACCACTGTATAAAATCCAGGTTGTCCTGGAATCGCCCTTTCACCAACTTTTCTACAGGAATGACCTAAAAAGAATGAAGCAAAAAGGTAATCCAATACAATTTGCTGACCTGTACATTTCTAATAACCGAAAATAACTAAATATTTACTGTGTTTTACTGTAGATTTCCTGCAGAGGAAGAATGTTTTTTAGTTATCTACTTACTTGCAGTGAATTTAGAGACAAAAGCTTTGGGAATGATTGCGGGGTTTAGACTATAATGGGAATTAAAGTAACATTGCTGGAACACAGCAGGATCCAGCAGCAATAGAAGGTAAAGGGACTCTTACCTTTAAAAACTAGGAAAACTTACCTTTAAAAACTATCTCTTAAACCAAATAAGCCACCTTTAGGAATCATCTTATAAACCTACCTAGGATAATCTTATATAAAGCTCATTTTTAAATAAAAAAAGGAAGAGGAGAAATTTGTCATATGACACCACAGCCCCATTAAACCCCTTCAATTCCACTTAAGTCACACTAATATGGATTATTACAGTTTAAAGGTCATGTCCACCCCCAAAACTATACTTTCCCCCACTACTGGCCTCACTGTGTAGTTTAATAAAACCCTTACCTTACATCCCAGCTCCAAATGGTTCTTCTGTAATCCCCCCACCAAAGTCCAAAAAAGTGGCCACCAGGAGGATAGCAGAGTCCATATAGGAATCTGCCTCCTGTCTCTCCTCCGGGAGAAGTTTGGCATGCGCAGTGAGGCGCTCCCCCCCCTCCCTCCAGTTTTGCGATCCCTCCCTCTAGCATTTAACCCTTTTAGTATATTATAGTGTTTGTTTCCCCAGCCCCAACCGCTATAATGTTATTGCCAGAAAGTCCCCCGATAGTTACTTACCTTGCCTCTCTTCTTCGCCGTTGTGAACTGCCGGCAGCCTCTCAGCCAATCACAGACGCGGCTGCTGGTCCGACCCCCTGCTTGCAGTTCCATGCAAACAGAGGGCCGGGGCAGTGCGGCGAAGGAGAGAGGCAAGGTAAGTAACTATCGGGGCACTTTCTGGCATTAACATTATAGCGGTTGGGGCTGGGGAAGCAAACATTATAATATACTAAAAGTTATATTAAAGGGTGGACATACCCTTTAATAGTAAGAAAACTTACAAGAAGAATATTATATATATTATTTTGACCCAGAAAGTACTTTAAAGGGACATTACACCTCCACACTCAAATTAGATATGCACCATGAGGACCCACCAAAACCTCAATAACTGTTTTTCAGTTGTGGAATCTCACTTTAACAATATAGCAGAATTGTGAACTTTTCTGAAGATCTGACTGAATGTTTGGATGAAATATGACATAAAAGAAACATTTTCAAAACTTTTATTGATTTTTGCTTGTATTTAGTTAGATCAAATGGACTTGAATTTTAGTTCTTGAAGTCGCTTCGCTAGTCATCCGACTGGCTTTCTCAACAAGAATCTGTTGGAATAATACCCTCGAAAGTCCCAATTAGCATATAACAGCGAGGTGTTATGGACCTCCTGAATGCAAGGTGTTAATTGCATTATGGTGTTTTTAAAACTGCCCAGGGTAAGGCATCAGAAAGCATTGTACATATGGCAGACAGTTGGTGTAGAACCCCCCACCTCTATTCAGGCTAAGTTTCTATATTTTGACAAAAATTGCCTCCTTGACACCTCTCTTGAACCAATCCTGTTCCTTTGCCAAGTTGTTAACATTACAATCTTCAAACATATGTCGTTTTTCCTTAAAGGGCATCTCCACCCTCTATAGACATTTTTGATACAATGGTTGCCCTCCCTTCCCACCCCCAACCGCTAAATTAGAGAGGCAGTCAATCACAGCCGCGGAACCTACACACCTTCAGCTCCATAGGTTTATATACATGTAGATGCAGTTCTTTATTCATGTCACACTTTTGGCACATTTTTTTTAAAACACACAATTAAGTTAGAAATCTTGCAAACTCTATATGAAAAGTAAAAAAAACCCTACTAAAAATCAATCTTCTACATTTTCTTAATCAAAAGGTAAGCTATGGGTGCAAACAGAGACATGGCCAGTAAATTTCCCCAAAATGACTCAAAGCAAAACTTTACTATAATGGCAAGTATGCCTTTTTTTCCACAATAAAAACCACTTTATCTTGGAAATAACTTTTTAAATTATATTTTTGGGAACCTACACACCTACCAAACAGAGACATTTTCATACATCTGGAAAATTCCAGATAAAGTTCTTCATAAAAATTAGATTTTTTAGATTTTTTTTAAAAAAAAAAAAAAAAAGCAGCAGAGAAGGTTTAAACTAATAAATCTTGCATAGACCCTCAGGAAAAATACACAAAACACCCCATAAAAATATACATTTCAAATATGTTTTGTATTAAACAGTACACAGAGACACACAGCCAGCAAATAGCTCAAAATGAAGCCAATGCATAACTATAGGACTGTAGTCCAAGAAAACTCAGTAAATCTTTATTAGACTTAATACCCCTTACCTGTGAAATGCCTATGAAAAAATATATAATTCTAGATCAGGGTTCCTCAAAGGGCACACTGGTTTGATGGCCATCCTATATGTAGTGGGGATGTCAAATGTCACGAACTTACCTGCCGCTCCGGTCCCGCGCTGCACTTCCGGGTGGGCAGCATCATAGACGTCATGATGCCGACACGCCTAGCGGCGCGAGAATTCAAAACTCGTACTCGTAAGTACCCTGGCCTCCCAGCCGATTATTACATCAAAGAAATGAAGAATTATGCTTCTAAGAGACACCCTGTCTGCAATAAACACAGCAACACAGTGATGCAGCAACTGGTGCATCCAAAAAACCCAATGAAGAAACACAAGAATAGCAACATCATATATGCAGTTCAGTGCATTGAAGTGTGCTCGGATTTGTTTGTAGAAGAGACAAAACAGCAGCTGCACCAACGTATGGCCCAGCACAGAAGTGCCAATTTCTTGGGTCAGGACTCAGACGTGTAACTGCATCTCAAGGGAAAAGGTCATATGTTTAAAGATTGTAATCTCAGCATCTTTGCCAAAGAACAGGACTGGTTCAAAAGAGGTGTCAAGAGGTGTGTGTTCGAGATAACACCTCTTCGCTACAAAGCAATCAACATCTTGCATTCAGAAGGTCTCTGACTCCTTGCAGTTATAAGCTGATTAAGACACAATTCAGAGAATTTATCCTTGTACAAGTCAATATAAATTGAGAAAGCCAGTCGGATGACTAATGAAACATCTTCAAGAACTAAACTCCAGGTCCAGATGATCTAACTGAATACCACCCAAATTAAGTTTGGGTGATACCCCATATAATGAGGACCTTATCTGCTATATATTTTTTATTTCTGAATGCAAACAAAAATCAATCAAATAATCATTGATGCTTTCTTTTTTATGGCTTCCCATTGTCCTTTGCTGATGGGGATTCAAACCCCACCACTAAAGTCTATGAAGCTGGTGGCAAATAAAGTTTTGGCTCATAGGGAGGCATTACCATAAGCAGACTAGTTTGAGATGAAAAGTTAATTTATAATTAAACTTATTCTAAAGGTTCGTAAACATGCTCAATTTCCAAGCGAAGAAAGACCCCCGACGAACGTCCGTTTCAGGGCGAAAATCGTCCGTGTGTATGTGTTCGGTCAGGGGTCATTCGTTGATCTGCCTGGCGAAGCCGGCCATCAGTCGCATGTATCGCTCGGCCGTCTGGGGTCGTTCCTTGCTCGGAAATTGAGAATGTGTACGAACCTTAAGTCTAATTAAGATAAAATTCACTTAATTCAAAGGGTATTTCACAATTTGTTAAAAGGAAATTATTTCACACACCACCATTACTTGTAACAAAGTACAAGGAATAGTGATGGGTCAAAATATAAATGCTAATTTATCGGACAACAGTTTTCCCATAGCTGAAGAATGTGAACCAGAAATAATCAGCAATTATTTTAGATTAAGCACATACCTTATCAACGTTCATTCTCTTAAACGACGCTTGCAGCAATTTAAAATTGTGGATGTACTCGTGCTCCAGCTTTGCTTGAAATTTGACCTTTTTTAGACTAATACAGCCTGGGAAGAGCATATCCATAAACTGGCAGTAGGCTGCTCCTGGAAATAAAAAAAAAAGCAAACCCTGATCACTTACTTCTATCAATCAAAAAGCAGCAAAGCGTTCATTTTTTTGTTTTTTTTTATCTGGAAGTTTGAGCACAGATGACTGATGCTCCTAAAGGCTATAGCTCAACAGTGATAGACTGGACATATAAATATCATTAAATATAGCAATACTAGAGATACTTTATTGACCAGAACATTACTGAGGCAAAGTGAATTTTGTACAATAACCGAAGACAAGCATAATCTATCTAGATGCAAGAGTCAAGACTGATCTACATCAATTGCACGACAGTTGAGACGGAGCACATAAGATAGGTTATTTAGACTGGGCTTGATTGTATGCATTCTAGATATATTTAATCTCTGAACCAGAATCACAAAGACAGAAGAGAAATATGGGTAAAGTAAATATATGTAAAAGTCAATCAGTGAGCCCATGTTTGGTATAATACTGCAAATTCTGCAAATACTTATATAGTCACACAGTATTGGAGGATGTATAAAGACATAATTCCATCTAGTCCATCCTTTTATACCCTATCCATAATGTCAGTTACATAGTAAAATAGTATTGGAGGTTGTATAAAGATATAAATGTAACTGTTTAAGAGTGGTAGCTTTAAAGTAAGGAAAGTTGTTTTTTGGAGTATAGTGACCCTATAACTGTGAGAACCAGAACCATTCCCACACAGGGAGTTTCAGGAGAGATTGAATGTCAGGATAGTATTGACGGTGATCAGGGGGCAATGACAAGTGCCAATTGAGGCAGCTCGAACCGGGACCCCCCTCCCCGGCACTTAGAAGTGTCTTTTGGGGCTTAAGGGATCCCACAGCTCGAAACCTGGACTCCCCTCCCCGGGAACTTATAAGTGCCTTTGAAGCACTGAGAAGTACCCTTGTGGCACTGACAAGTGCCTTTGTTGGTGGTCCTGCAGCTCAAAACCAGGATATCCATTGGCTCTTAGACCTTTCAAATTTAACTTTATTGGAAGTAAATGCTAAATGCCAAGTATATTATGTTATACCTTGCAAAATATGTTTATAATCTTACAAGTTTTGTGTAAAATAGGAAACCTGAACTGCTATATTTTAAACATGCTATTTATACAAATTCTTTGTTTTTATATTTGAATTTTAATGGAAGTAAATGCCAATTAAATATTAAGTTTAGTAATTTGTGCATAAAATAGGAATTTAAACTGCTATATTTCTAACATGCTGCTTACAAATCATTACAACTTCACTGCACCCTTTTAAAACCAGTGAGTAAATTAATGCTACAGTGATGGCAGCAGCAATTTTAAATAATTTAAAGAACAATATAAAATAAAACAATACACAACCTGATTCAGGTAAACATAGACAATCTGTGTCAGACTGGGGGCCACCAGCAAATCAGAGACCAGGGCTGAAGACTAGTTAAGGGGCCCAAATAAAATTTCATACAGCTATTCTCATTTATTTACATACCTATCTTAAGCCTACTGTATTCTTATGGTTTTTAACTTGCATTTCTTACTGTTCCTTTCCATTCTTAAATGTGAGCTATTTTTGGTTTTCTTTCATAATTGGGCTGTGGGCCCACTGAGGGATTCCCCTGTAAACTGGTGAGCCAAACCAACACTGTGGACAATACTTGCTATAAATATAGCTTACATCCTTCCACTTCTTTTAAAAGAAGTGTTGAAAAACAAGTAAGTAGCTTGCCTCTACAAAATCTTACATTGTAACTCTCAGGATATAACACACAACTGCATAAAATAATTACAATATTTTATTCCAGGAAGCATTCCAGTCACTTCTGACCCTCTCCTCCTTCCCTCTATGCTGCTTTATTTTATTTGTTTAAAGGGTATCTGCACTGGAAAATTAACTTTTTGCCATTCAGTTTTATTGAAGAAAAGGAGGTAAAAGAGCTTGTGCCTTACCTCCCGTTCTTCAATAAAACATTCAGGAGCCAGGAACGAAGGCAAGGAATTTACCCGATCTCTCGCTCCTCCACCGCATCCTCTGACAGGTCCCGATGCACTTCGTATGCTACGACAGGACCTGTCAGAGGACATGGCGGAGGAGCGAGGGATTGGGTAAGTTCCGAACCTTTACTCCCGGCTCCTGCAGGTTTAATGGAAAAACGTGCGGTACCGCCTGTTCGTCAATAAAACTGAATGGCAAAAATTAATTTACCAGTGGAGATACTCTAACACACAGCACAAATGTACACCTCCACAGTAGAAATGGAACAACCCAACCGTATCACACAAATAAACAACTAGACACATACATAATGTATGCAAAAAGAAAACTAACAACTTTTATAGCCCTCATAACCTTCCATGAAACCATCCTGTTCTGTCAGAGCTACCCCTAAAAATGCCTGTTTTCCAAACATCTTATACTCTAGTATAAACTGAGGTTTTCAGGCTTTAAAAATAGCTTGAAAACTGAACCTGTGTTTATACTCGAGTCATCTTACCTTTCAGTAATCCGGCGGCCGCTCACTCCGCATCCTCCATTCTGGTGGGTGACGTCACTACTTGGCACCTCTCTCTTCCCGACACCGAGTAGTGATGTCAGGTGCCAGAGCAGTGGATGCGGAGCGAGCGGCTGCCAGGTTACTGAAAGGAAGTGATTGAGCTGGCAATTTTAATCTCATATATGTTAAATCAGTGCTTTTTTTCTATGCAGTTTAATTGGCATAGAGCAATAAGGTCTGGAAGCACAAACCGGACACTCCCAGTTGTAGTTTCCAAACGTGTGGAGTGGCAAGGAATTGGGAGTTACTGTGTGGGATTTACTCTACACTTAAAGGGTAACTAACTCAAAACAATACAGAATCAGGAGGATGGTATCTATTGTTAAAGATTGCCTTCTGTAGTTGCCCTTTAAATGGGAAGCAGAATTCCCATACAGTAATCCCATACAGTAATAGCCATACTGGATTTGGCTATTACTGTATGGGACTGATGTATGGGAATTCTGCTGTCCATTTAAAGGGCAACTAAAGCATCAGAACAATACAGAATAAGAAGGCAGTAGAGGTCACACCCACGGTTTATACTCGAGTCAATCACTTTTAATCCTTTTTTCAGGTAAAAATAGGTACCTCGGTTTATCCTCAAGTATATATGGTTTGCTGAACAAGCCCAGGACAGGTACTTGAAGGACAACAATATCAAAAAAAACAACATCACCCCCATTACATGTCCACACTTCCAGCAGCTGAAATCACTTACTCATGTTTACAACTGTGTTGCCCTCTCTTAGATATCACACAGCAAAGATGAGTGCTAAAAACCCGCCTCCTAGACAGCCCAGGGCCATGATTAACATAACACTTGTCATTGGCTGGTGGGAATGTCTGTTACAACTTCTCTCCTCCTCCTCTGCCAGTTAAACAAACTTGAAATGCCTGTTGCTAGGATACAGCCTACCTAATCAAGCTGATTAAGGATGGCTGAAGGAGTGTTTTCTCGCATGCTAGCTTTGAGAGACAGTTAGAGGCAGACAGAATTGTTACGCCTCCTTCACAGCATGGCTAATTGAAGGCACAGAGAGGCTCGAAATCAGGAAAAAATGTATGGGGAGTGCTGCGTACCTTTACTCTTTTTAAAGCAATTTTTTAAAAAATGCATTGAGGCAATACAGTTATCCTTTAAGCTTCAAAATAGGTTGAGTTAAGGAAGTTACTAGTTAAAGGAGAACTAAACCAAAAATACAAAGGCAGCTCCACAGACTCTATAACTGTCACTTAGAAAAGGCATTTGTTTCTCACCTCTGAATTCAGCCTCTTAGTGTAGATGTACTGGCAATCTATGATGTCACTGCTGGCTTCTAGTGTTGCCTCTTCCTGATGGTCCAGGTACAAAAACTCCTTCTGCACATGCTAACTAGCTACCTTGTGTTTGTTTCCCACTCCCCTTATGCTAAGCTGCATGTAACAGTTGAGTCCCCACCTGCCAGTGTCTCCCAGCCAATCATCAGAGATAGCAGTGAATATTGTTAGCAGATTTTCCTGCTTAAACAGAGTGGGGGAAGGTGTTAACCCTTTTCATATGTATTTAGGAAGCAACTTGTTAATTCTTTTATATTTGTGAGCATTTCTGCAAGAGACTGTGAGGCTCATTTACCCAGACTCGTTGGCAGATATATGCAGCCAGTTCGCTACTGGTTAGCACGATTTTAACTCCATATTAGCATTGATGCGGGGGTTATGCAAAAATCACCTGCGCATCCGACGCTCGTGATTCAATATCGCATTTGCACTAGTTTTAGCGCAGGATTTTAACGCCAGCAAACGTGATATTGAACCGCAAACAGGACATTTACCCACAGCGATATCTCCTCTGATTAAAAGAGCCTGCGTGTCTTTGTATTTGTTTATTTCTGCACTCTACCATTTATATTAATGTGTGTATTGCTGCAATGTACATTTAGGACACAGCCACACTGCGCACCTGAATCGCACAAACAATCGCACGCCATTTACATGTGTTTGCACTCGCGATTTGTCAATTATCATCTGAAAACGCATGCAAGATTGCAAGTTTTTGGTGCGTTGCTGCGATTTCAATACAATTGGAAAATCACAATCGCCTGAGAAACGTGCTTGTGTGGCCTAGCCCTTAGAAGTGTAATGCAAGCTGCACTGATTTTAGTTTAGCCATACAGCATGTATTTAATGCAATGGAACTTAGCTTTGCAGCAGGTCAATTTCCTGAGGCTGTGGCCCCACTTATGTGCAAGAGAGGACGCGCGGTCGCAATAATGCGCGGCCGTGCCCTTTAATTTGCATTCCCTCCAATAATTCCTATTAATATGTACATTTGTAGAAACAACATCGTGCAAAGCTGCAAGTGGCATACTCTCCAACATTCCCCTTTAATAGGTACACTTATAGAACATGGTGCAGAGCTGCAGGTGGAGGATAATATAATGACCCTGATCTTAGCACAGCTCTGTGCAATGCATTTCTCTGTGTAATGTATTTCTTAGATTAGTTCCGTACTACAGTTTGTTGCTTTTATACAGACACCTGAATTAAAAACACACTCGTTCTACCCTCCAACATTCCCTTTAATAAGGTACACTGATGAGAAATGAATTGCACAGAGCTGTGCTAAGATCGGGTTCACTTCACTATCCTCCCCCTGCAGTTCTGCACCATGTGATTTCTATAAAAACACACTCTTCCTACCCTCCAACATTCCCTTTAATAAGGTACACTGATGAGAAATGAATTGCACAAATCATATTGATGATTTAATATATTCCTAAATCATAGGGGTTAAGAGGTGGGAGTGGAAATCACACAGGTGCTGGCAATGTAATCAAGGTAAAAGTACTGGCAGGCAAGGGAAAATGTCAGCTTCAGAGTTGGGGAACAAACAGAACCTAAAATGAGCTCATAGAGGCAAATAAAAGGCCCCTGAGTGGGATCTTCCATGCTGAGAAGGGTGTTGAGGCAAGTACTTCCTAACTTAAACTTTGATTGTTCAGGTTTAGTTCTCCTTTAATACTGAACTTCACGATCACACAGACTGCAATATGCATCCAATTTAACTACTACCATGACTTTCAAACAAAAAAATGTATATAAACTTTTTGAATAAAAAAATTGTTCAGAACAAATAGGAAAACATATACAGCCCAATTTGATTTGTTTAGGAGTTAGGGCTAGGCCACACAAGCGCGTTTTGCGTTTGCGATTTTTGCTAACATGGAAATCGCGGGAACACAAATGTTCCTGCGATTTGCGTCCGTTGGCGTTTTGCGCTGAGCATTTTTTTCGCAATCGCTTGCGGTTTCGCTTTAAAGATAGCGAAAGCGCAAAATAACGCTTGCTAACGCGTTGTTGTGTGTAGTTGTAGTGTGCGTTGTAGTGTGACCTAACCCTTACTGTGGCCTGTTGAAATTCTCAAAGGCTTAAAGCTTATTTTCTGGGAAATGTGATTATACAGATCTGTGTAATGTACGCCACACATTCAACTAGAAACTGAAATGTCTTACTATAAACATTCTTTTTAAATAATTTCAGGCTATGAATATTTGTGCATACCCATTGTGGGCATGTCAGTACAAATGATAGTTGACCATCAAAAAAAGGAATATTGTGTTGCCTGCTTTTTTAAATGAAAAGGCAATAAATCATAATTTACTCTATTGCAAATGGGGCATTCCAAAGGTCTGAGATTTAGCCAATGAATGAGTGCACATACACAAAACTACAGTTAGGATGACACAGCATGTACATTCTGCTTGAGAAGTGAGAAACAACATCTGTTTTCTTGAACACTGTATACGGAATTAAATGTTTCTGATTACTGCTGTTAAACAAACAGCAAATACCGTAATGTTGGGTGATTGAAACCAGCTTTTAGACCAGTGGTATACTCTGCGTTTATATCTATTTTCGCTCATTTACATGTCTATCTTACTCCTACTGACTCCTATTGTTTATTAAAATGTATTGCGTACTGTCCCTTTTGCCCCGTATTTAAAGTTTTCTCCGTTTCCTTGGGTAAATGGGCTGTGTGCCCACCAGGGGATTCTATTGTAACCCTGTGGGCCAGTCTAACATTGTACTTAAAGCAGTTTGAATATGTTGGGTATAGCATTGTTTTGAGACAGCCCTTAGCTGTTCAGTTAGTACAGTTAGGCCCACATCTAAAATTTTTGAGAATTACAGTCGCTGTGAGCCATACATTTTTGTATAGTTAAAGGGTATGTCCACCCTAAAAACAAAATTTTCATATATGATTGCCCCTGTCCCCCCAGCCCCAACCGCTATATTTATACTTTAAGAAAGTGCCCCAAACTTTACTTACCTCCCCTCTTTCCTCCACCGCGCTGCCGGCCCTCTGCTTGAGAGAAAATGCAAGCAGAGGGGCGGGACCGGCAGTCGCGTCTGTGATTGGCTGAGTGGCAGCCAATCACGGACGCGGCTGCTGGGAGTTCATTTCGGCGGGGGAAAGAGGGAAGGTAAGTAAAGTTTGGGGAGCTTTCTAAGAATATTAATAGAGCGGTTGGGGCTGGGGGGACAGGGGGAATCCTATATATTAAGGGTTATACGCTAGAGGGAGGGAATCCTGAGAGGGAGGGGGAGAAGGGCTGCAGTACGCATGCCAAACTTCTCCCGGAAGCCAGGTAGTAGGCAGAATCTTATATGGACTCTGCTATCCTCCTGGTGGGCAGTTTTTGGGACTTTGGGGGGGGACTACAGGAGAACCTTATGGAGCTGGGATGTGAGGTAAGGATTAAACTACACTACATGATGGGGCCAGTAGTTGGGGGGATTATAGTTTTGGGGGTGGACATGCCCTTTAAAACTATAGTTTAAAAACTATAACGATTTTCAAAAACTGCATTAAATGATTGTTGGATTATTCAAAACGTAAAATGTACTGATATTTCTGCTTCAAACTGCGCAAATGAATAATTTGCTGTGGGAGGGGTAGGAGTTGGAGTATTCAGATAAAATGTATAACCACTATAAATAGGCGATCGTGCTCACTTCCGTGCATGGGTGTTGCGCTTCCACAATTGAACCCTAGCAGAGCGCATGCAATACAGACCAAAAACAGTGATCGCATGCACTCCAATTGCACACTGAAATGCATCGCATGTAGTGGGGCTGGTCCCATAGGCTATTACATGTCTGCACTCCCACTAGCACAATCGGATTGCAAACCGCAATCCAAAATGCGCTAGTGGGAGTGGCCCTAAGAGTTTGAGTCTTAAAGGTGGCAACCCCAGTATAATTTAACTGACCACTTTACAAGGTACATAAAAAACTGAACAGCTCAGAGCTGCAGTTTAAAGGGTATATACTGTTTAACTCGCTCACCTTTATATCCTTCTACTAGGCATTTCTGAGGAAGCCGGCTACAGGACCGGTGAAAGGGGTAGCATTTTTTCTTTGATCCATATTATCATAATTGGGAATATCCGTTTCGCTTCTATTGTATCTATTTATGCACTGTACACTGTATCTTATTGTATCTTTCAAGTGGATTGTGTTATCACTGCCCTAGGTATCGCGGTCAGCTTTGATAGTCTATTATGAGGAGGAGCTGGTTAGTGTGAAAGGACGCAGACATATCTCCCATGTGTTTGGAAGACGCTGTCAGACTACGCGCGGTGGACGATCCACAAAACAGCGCGGCATTCTACCTGGGTCGGACTGGGCGGACCGTGGGTAGCAGGACGACAGAGAAGAGGTCCTTACCATTACCATCTTTAGAGTGCTAGTGATCCATCAGAGCCTTCAGGGGGTTCCTCTTGCATGGACTGGATACCTTCCTCCACATTGGATGGGTAAGGGCTGGCAGATGATTTACATGGGGTAAGAACTTAAGGATTTTTGTACTGCTACACTGTGGATTATCTCCCCTCATCGTGTTTGCTGTTGGGGACTCACAGACGCACTTCTATATATCACTATAATTTCGCAGGAGTGAGAGTAATATCCAAATCTCATAAATTTGAAACTCACAGATATTGTGAGGTGGTTCAGGTGCTTTAAGGATCCTTAAGGATCTTAAGATAAGATCCTTATCTTAAGGATAAAGGACATACCTTTGACGATTGTAATGTTAACATATAGGCAAAGGAACGTGACTGGTTCAAGAGAGGTGTCAAGGAGGCCATTTATGTGAAAATAAAGAAACTCCTGGGCAAGGATTTCAGTCTCTAGATGTGCAAAGCTGGTAGAGACATACTCTAAAAGACTGGCAGCTGTATTGCAGCAAATGGTGGTTCAGCAAAGTATTGACTCAGGGGGCTGAATAATTACGCACACCCCACTTTGCAGTTATTGAAGTTAAAATTTTTAAAGCGGTTTCTCTAACAACATCATGACTTAAATTTCAGTGCTGTAAAAGTCTTCTCTAATGGCAGGGATTCAGAAAACTATAATAATAGCCCCTAGAAAAATGGAGTTGCCAGATAAAAAGGGTAAAGAAAGCATAATAAAATACACATCAAAATATAACCCTTATATTTCATATAATGTTAAATGTTAATGTGTGTATGTCAATATGTAAATATCCTACCTGAACAAAGTTGCTCAACCTTCGAGTAGTTTAAACATAAAATATCATTCACCCAAGCAATGATGTCATGCCGGCTCATCGTCTCTTGAGTAATGGATGTAGAATACACGTTGACCGCCATTCCCCAACTGCAAAGAAGAATGCAAAGAACATTTAGAACTTTTAAAAAAAACATCCAATGTGAGCTTTAAAATTGCATATCTTCAAGTTCAGAACAATGTAATAATATTCACATATCATTCCTTGCTAAAGACCAACAATCAGTAATTCCTCGCTACTAACATACCACTCTTGGATCCTTAGCACTTTTTCAACAAAAAAAAATAATGAATATATCCAATCCAGTGTGAACCTGGTACCTAACCCAGACTTGATTGAAAGGCCAGTGTTACATTCTACTAATTCTGCTGTGCTTGTTGTACTGAGCAAAAGAGTAACACAAAAAGAGAATATTTCAGAATGTATGCTTATAAACATGTAAAAACCTTTTTCTTTGCAATTGATTCACAGAAGAAAAAAATGATGCTTATATAAATAAGGGAAGGTGCTGTGGCATAATCTGGATTGGGGTATATATTTAAGGGATGAGACATATTTGCTGCCTCATGCATCCTAATTAATGCTGTGTTTACAGTTTACAGAACAAACAGGGTTATTCAATAAAAGTTCTTATCGTTTAAAATGGTGCTAATTTTGCCCCAACCAATCAGATATTATTTAACATATGAAAGCTAACATCTGATTGGTTTGGGCAAAATTAGCACCATTTTAAACGATAAGAACTTTTATTGAATCTCCCTGAAAGAGCTTTAAGCACACACTGGCCTATTTAAAGGGCATGTCCAGCCTAAGAAAGAAAATTTAGCCACTTATGCAATAGCCCCCCAAACAAACTTTTCGATATACTTACCTTTGCCAAAGACCCTTCACAACTGGTTTGCACAATACATTAATGGGCCATACAATGAATTATCTGGGGCATTGTTCACTAATAGAACATGTCAGAGGACAAGCAGACATCCCTTAAGACTAGAGGAATTAAGATTATTCTTTAAGTTCAGAAGTGGTTTTTCACTGTAAGAGCGAAAAATAATGAAACAGTCTTCCACTGGACATGGTGCTGGATGGCAGATTCAATGGATAATTTAAGAAAAAAAGCTGGATGAATTTCTTAAAACAAAGAATGATCAACCGTTTGAAAGGAAATGTGGGTATTGCCAAGTAGGTTGGACTTGATAAATGTGTCTTTATTCAACCTCAAATACTATACTAAGTGCCTTTGATAAAGGGAAGTATAGAGAAAAGTTATTTTGGGGGGGGGGGGGGGGGGTCTGCATATGTGGCTATTTTTTTTTTTTTTTGGTTGAGCGTGCCCATTAATCAGGGGTGCAAAAATTGGCTTGTGATCTTAACATTCAGCAACTAATCAGATTTTCCTCTTTACTGGTCTACTATAGTTAGAAAACATCTGATAACATTTGACTGGTTGCTGCAGATTAAGATCACAGGCAAAATGTTGCACAATTTCTTAAATAAGACCCTATACAGAATTGGAACCTTAAGCTGGGTACACACATGACAGATTTATGAAAAATAACAGGACGCACCAGTTCAGCGGCCCGCTCGTTCGGGAAAGCCGCCACACACATTGTGGATAAAGCCCTGGTACCATTGGATCCGACGGTATCGGGGCTTTATTGGTAATGTGTGCACTTAGTTTTAGTAAGGCCCTTCTCTGAATTTAAGGTATAGGAAGCACAATGCTTGTTAAACTCGAAATTCATCACCTTACATTTATTATCACTGAAACTCATCTGCCACTCTGCTGCTCATTATCCACTTCTAAGGGCTAGGCCCCACTAGACCATTTTAGCGCAGCGCACACCAAATGATATGCAGTTCTATCCATCCAAGTAATATCCATTTTAAAATAACAGCTGCTGGAAGACTGTGTCCTGTGTTTCTGACATTTTTTTTTATTCCTAATGTGAAAGGTTTTTTCCCCAGAACACCTGTACATTGTAATATTACACCTGTACATTGTAAGATTCTTCTCTATTAAGTTGCATTTAGTACATGCAAGTAAGAGATTCTGTAACTAAGAAAACTTTCATGTTGTTGCCAGCACAACGCACAGCCCATGAAGTCATCAAAGAGCCACACTCCCTGACCTCAGTTCACTGTCTCTATGCACAGAGCATTTTCTACAAAGATGTCTACACACCATTATTGAAGTCCCTGAAAAGACTTTGAAAGCAGCTTGTTACCCAGTTTATTTACCAGTCAGTGCACAATACATACAGCCTTCCTAAGGCTAAACAAAAGTCAGCAAATTTTACTATTTTGTTCCTAGCAAACCAAAGCTTATAAATGTACATATGTTATTTGTATTTGCAGTGTTGGCTCAACTGGTAAAGCACTGGTGTCAGGAAAAAAGTCCAAAAGGTCAGTTTAAAATCCCCAGACAGATAAAGTCCCTACATGTACTAGCGTTTCATATATTATCTCTGATTTGGATAGGGGTAAAAGCTTTGATTTTAGCAAGAAAGAGTATTTAAGGTTGCATGTTCAATTCCACAGACTTTTTGTTGAAGACAAGCAGGTGTGTGGACCTTTCTTGTAGAAGGGCCGCTTGCAATCTAAAGGGGATCGCTATAACGCTGGATATCTTAACGGATTTGCACATCCCACTGGTGTTTGGAAAATTGTGGGCCGGGTGAAAAGTGTGGCTGACTGGGGAATTACAGATTTAAGCATTTTCACATAAGTCCTTGATCTTCTTTGTAGATACCTTTATCGGTGTAGGCTTACTTGAATAACATATCAAGATATCCTCATCACTGTGTTGCTCCTCGCTGCAAGGATCAAAGACTTTGCCTTTTTACATTTTGTCACAGCTAGGAATTGTTTAGTGAGGATCACACCTGGAAGATCTATCTGGAATTCCTACCTTGGGGCTGTGCGGACAGTCCAGAGGGAGTAGGCTACGGGGATGGGCCCCACCTACAAGGGACTTCAATTAGTGGTCAGGGACGCCTGACTGTGTAGTTTATTCATTTTAATTGGCTACACTGCACTTTTTATTTATTATGGTGTATATGTATTCATTATCGATTTGGTTTGTAAAGAATGACAACTATAGTGATGCAGGAAACTTTGTAAAAACAGAAGTATAAAATCATAGAATAGCAAGAGAAGACCACAAAAACACTCTTAAGCTAGTGAGATCAGTATTGCTTCTATTTAAAGGGAAAGTTCATCACAAATACATATGCTTTAAAGGGACATATCTGTTGTATTCAATAAGATCAACTGGACTTGAAGTTTAGTTCTTAAAGATGTTTCGCTAGTCATGCGACAGGCTTTCTCAATTCAGAATGACTTGTACAAGAATCTGTGGCAATTATGTACCCTGAAAAATCCCAATTAGCATATCACACCCAGGTGTTAAGGGTGTGATTGCATAGTGGCTAAGAGGTGTTATAGGAAAGCCCAGAGTAAGGTGTCAAAACAGCATTGTAAATGGCAGACAGTTGGTGTCGAACCTCCCCACCTCTATTTAGGCTTGGTTTCTTTATTTTCACATAAATGGCCTCCTTGACACCTCTCTTGAACCAGTCACGTTCCTTTGCCAATATGTTAACATTACAATCTTCAAAGGTATGTCCTTTATCCTTAAGATGCAGGTACACGGCTGAGTCCTGACCCGAGGAATTGGCTCTTCTGTGCTGGGCCATATGTTGAGGCAGTTGCTGTTTGGTCTCCCCCACATACAAATCAGAGCATTCTTCACTGCACTGCACATATGATGTCCCTTTTCTTGTGTTTCGGTATTGGGTCTTTCGGATGTACTAATTGCTGCCTCCGTGTTTTGTTCGGTTTAAAGCAGACAGGGATACGGTGTTTTTTGAAAATTCTTCTTAATTTCTCGGAGACCCCTGCTACATATGGGATGACCATGTTCTTTCTCCTGTCTTGCTTTCCCCCTTAACTGTTGGTATACCTGTTCTTTTCCTTCCTTCCTTCTATCCACAAGTTTTAAGGGCTCCTTTGAGATGTTTCATTTCTTTAGCCTTTAAAGGGACAGTTCAGTGGAAATGATCAATATTTGTTAAATTGATAGTTTGTGTAATGCATTCTTAGTTATTCTACATATTCTCTTCCATTTTGAAAAATCAGTTCATTTCATACCCTTTGCTATTCCCTGCTGTTGACATTAGTGAGCTGACATTTTAGGTTCTAACAGTCCTTCTTCCCAGGATGCACCACATCCTTGAAATGTTCCTAACAGTTATTTCTACTGATTGGCTGTTGGATGGGTCAAACATGCTAAGATCTCTACTGAGCAACTGAATCAACCCAGGCACTGGGTCAAGGGCAAGGCCATAACAGTCTCTACTAGGGGTCCCGCAAACAGGAAGTCAGTATTTCGGTTGCATTTATTTATACAGACAAAATGCTGAATTGGCAGATTAAGGTCATTGGAATGAAAAAATACTGCTCTTTTTTCCTGAAAAGTATATGTATTTCATTTGCACTGAACATCCCCTTTAAAGAAAAAAGGTCTAATTTTGCAATTGCCATAATCCGTCCATACATCATTTATCGGTCTATAAATAAATTCTTCCAAAGTAATGACTACCTGTTTACAGGACCCCTAATAGTATGGTCTCAGTCCATGGGTTAATTTAGTTTAAAATATTGCATCAGGTCAAATACCCCCGGGGTGCTCGTTTTGTGGGTCGGGTTTGTGTAACCCGCATTGAGTATGAATTAATTGCAGGTCGGGTTCAGGTAACCCGCATTGAGTTTGAATTGGTTGCAGGTTGAGTTCGGGTAAAGAGAGCCGTGGGTCGGTCGCGTGTAGAATAATTCCAGTCTTAAAAAAAACTTTTTTCCCCTGTCTATGAAGAAATATCGGTCTGTAATAACTGAAACTGAGAATACATTGTTATCAATCCAAGACAATGTGCAGTGTGTATAGCACTGTATACGTACACTATATCACACTATTGCAGATAATGAGCAAACATATCTAGATGCAAAAGCTCCCAGCCTCTTACTGTGTTTTTAGCTGGGTAAATGTTGAGTTATCAACAGCTCTAATGAACTTAGAATCTTATACAGGATGCCATTGTGGATAGGAATGCAGACAGCTATGTTAGTGTGCATCCTGGGAAGAAGACTGTTTGATACAAAAGTTTTGAAATCAATTGATTTTCAAAATACAATATGCAGAATATCTAGGTATGTGTTATATAGACAAATAAAATGATTCTTCCAATGAACTTTCCCTTTAGTAATTTTTGTGTGTCTATATAATATAATAAAAAATTTTGTGTGGCTGTTATTTTCTAAAGAATGTAGTGTCTCACAAGGGAAGTTACAGGAGGGTGGGTTAGATGGGTTACAATTACAATGTAGATTTTTACCAGTTTAATATTTTCTTTGGCTCCTTCATGTTACAAGAATTGAAAATCATTGTTTTTGAGGATCATTTGAAAAACCAGGTATGTGTCAAAAATAATTAACAGGCCTATACTAATAAAATTTGAGTGACATTTTACTTTGATTCGATAAACTTTACAATGTATTTTTCTGTTCCAAATATGATCCATAGTTATCTTGATGTTGGATGGTAGAACAAAAATGTTTTCACATGTAAAATCCACACAAATGCTGATTGTCCAGATATATCTGTGTAAATAACATTGTTTAAAGGGTATGTCCAACCTTGAAATTATTTTTTGCTATAACATTCCCCCTGTCCCCCCAGCCCCAACCGCTCTATTTTTAATTTTAGAAAGTGCCCCAATATTTACTTACCTCCACCGCGCTGCCAGGCCCTCTGCTTGCGAGAAAATGCAAGCAGAGGGGCGGGACCGGCAGTCGCGTCTGTGATTGGCTGAGCCAATCACGGACACGGCTGCCGGGAGTTCAGTGCGGCGGAGGAAAGAGGGAAGGTAAGTAAAGTTTGGGGCACTTTCTAAAATTAAAAATAGAGCGGTTGGGGCTGGGGGGACAGGGGGAATGTTATAGCAAAAGGGTTTTATGGTAGGGGGAGGGAGAGGGAGGGAGGGGGAGAAGGGCTGCAGTACGCATGCCAAACTTCTCCCGGAGGCCAGATAGGAGGCAGAGTCCTATATGGACTCTGCTATCCTCCTGGTGGGCAGTTTTTGGGACTTTGGGGGGGACTACAGGAGAACCATATGGAGCTGGGATGTGAGGTAAGGATTTTATTACACTACATGATGGGGCCATTACTGGGGGGGATTATAGTTTTGGGGGTGGACATGCCCTTTAAACTAATTAGTATATTTTGGTCAGTATGTTTTCTTAGGTTAGAATTGCCAGATCAATAGGATCAAGATCTAGCAAAAGCCCTTGTTTCCAAATTGGATTTCTAATGGCCCTTGGCGGCAGCTCCATGTGTCTTTTTTTTTAATCCCCTCCTTATGGAGGTATTTTATTGCAACAATAAAAGCATTATCAACATACAAATTTGCATATAATAACATTGTATATCAGTAGGGAATGAAGGGTATTGCTTCATACATCTTCTTATGTTGTAACCTTAGCCATTTTGTTTTAAAGTGGTATAGATATATGTACAGTATAACAATAGGTTGTCTAGAGCATTGAATTGTACATTTGACAGGTTATTATTTAACATTGTTTACCATACAATAAGATTTAAATTGAAAGAAGTGCCTGGTTTTTGCCATCATTGCTTCATAAGTTTTAACATATTTAAGTGTTTCCAGGGGGGAGTATATTTTAGTATATTACTACAGTTTAATAACATTTAACTTTTGTGACCTTTTTTATTTCCCTAGTAGTTACTAAGGTAAAGATGTGTTGCTATATATATTATTGTATCTATTATATGTCCTTCCCACAGTCTAGGCCAGCCCATAGCTTGTTTTTTTAATTAGTTGTCGCATGTAGTGGATGAAGATTCCCATCTGTCCCACACTTTGTTGTACTTGGATGGGCAGCCTCTGCTTGTGTACATTAGTTTTTTTAGGGAAGGGTTGAATTTATCTCTGTTTTCCATTGAGAGAATGTGGGTATAGCGATTAGTTTTCTAGCTGTGAAAAGAGTTTTGCATAAAAATATTTGCAGGAATTTGTCTAGAAACAAATGGTCTGTAATACCCAACAAGCATATTTTAGGGTCCAGGTCTGGTATGTTCTATGAAGGATGTATAACTGGGACATCCTTTCTGATTCCTTTGTGGAGGCGACTTTTGGTTTACAAAATTTCAGGTTGTTGTATAGAAAGGAATTCCGGAAGATTTTTATTTAACCAAAGCGGGGTATGTTTGTTTATAAAGGGGATCTTCATTTCCTTCATTGCTAAATCCCATATTTTAAGTGTTTGCAATAGTAGAGGAGGTATATAGCAAGGCGATGGTGTGCCGGCTAATCCTCGTGTGATCAGATATATAGAGTTGAGGGTTGTAGGTAAGTCTTGTGTTTCTAAGAGGTTTATAAATGTATTGGTTTTATCCTGGGCCCAGTGGTATATGCGTGAGATCTGAGAGGCCAAGTAATATAACCGAAAATCTGGGACCGCCATGCCTCCCATATTCGTTGGGCGTATTTTCCAGTCTAATTTCGATATACTCGATCCCGATATGAAGGGTCTTATTAGTGAATCTAATATTTTGAAATATCGTAGGGGGATGAGAATTGGGGAGTGCTACACAATTTTATAGAATTTTAGGTAGTAGAATCATTTTTGTGAGGTTGACACGTCCTGCTTCTCCTATCGGTAGTTTGGACCAAATGAGTTTTGTGTTTAATTAGTTGTACAAGGGGTTCTAGGTTTAAAGCCAGGTATTCCTTTGAGTCTTTGGAGACGTTGATTCCTAGTTATTTGATAGTGGGGGATCTCTGCAGTGGGATTGGAGTGGGAGTAGTATTTACAGGGTAATGGTCTAGTGGTAAGATTTGTAATTTTCTCCAGTTTATTGTTAAGCCTGAGTATTCTTCGTATTGACTAATCAGGTGTAGAATTCTGCTTAGGGACGTGTCTTCGTCTGCATAGAGGCTAATGATTTCAGAGCATGTACCCAAATATAGACCCTGTGTATTTTGATCTTCTCTAATTTTTATTGCCAAGGGCTTGTTTGCTAGGACATAGAGGAGGGGGTTTTGGGGTGGGAGTACAGGAGCTGCAACTATTGTATAAAGCGATTTCCAAAGCCATCATTTTTTAATATATGCCAGAGGAAAGGCCATTCAACCGAGTCAAATGCTTTAGAAGCATCGAGACTCACAATGCATCTTGTACCAATGTTGTAATGGATGGCCTGTATATTCATATACAGACGGCGGGTGTTTAAAGTAGTGTTTTTTCCTGGGATGAATCCCATCTGGTCTGGGTGTATTAAATGGTGTATGATTTTTGTTTAGAGAGAGGAGTTTGGCTAGTATCTTAAAGGGCATGTCCACCCTTAAAAATAACTTTTGATATGCTGCTCCTCCAAGTCTGGTAGCCCCAACCGCATGATTAGTATTTTGCAAAAGCTCCCCAAACTCTTACTTACCTTCCCTCGTTCCTCCGCTGCACTGCCGGCCCTCTGCTTGCGAGAATGCAAGCAGAGGGGTGGGACCGGCAGTCGCGTCTGTGATTGGCTGAGCGGCAGCCAATCACGGACGCGGCTGCCGGTCATTCAGTGCAGCGGAGGAAAGAGGAGAGGTAAGTAAGAGTTTGGGGAGCTTTTGCAAAATACTAACCAGCGGTTGGGGCTACCATACATGGGGGAGCAGCATATTAAAAGGATTTTACGCTAGGGGGAGGGAGAGTAGAACGGGGGGAGAGGGAGGGGAGGGGAGGGGGGATAAGGGCTGCAGTACGCATGACAAATATCTACCGGAGGCAAGGTAGCAGGCAGAGCCCTGCTAGCCTCCTGGTGGACTGTTTTTGGGACTTTAGGGGGGGTCTACAGGAGAACCCTATGGAGCTGGGATGTGAGGTAAGGATTACACTACACTACATGGTGGGGCCATTACTAGGGGGGGATTATAGTTTTGGGGGTGGGGACATGCCCTTTAATGTCTGTTTGTAGTAATGATATAGGTGTGTATGATTCAAGTAGTTGTGGGTCCTTTCCCGGTTTGGGAATGAGTACCATCAGAGCTCTAGACATGGACTCAGGTAGGGTTTGGGCGGTGAACATATTATTATGAGGGTTGAGTAGTTTGGGGGCTAATATGTCTGTGTAGTGTATGTAACATTCAATGGGGAGACCATCTGTACCCGGTATTTTGTTCCATGGTAGTTAGAAGAACCCATTACTAAAATGGAAATCAGAAACACGTTATCCCAATAGGTTACGGCTTTCTTGTGGGAGATGTGGTAAGGGAGTTTGTTGAATATAGGTCCTAAGCTCTTCAGGTGTATGTTGTGTTTGGGTGGAATACAAGTTTTTGTAATACTCTAGGAGATAGTCCGCTACCTTTTCTGGGTTAGTAAGGAGATCCCCCTGGGTCTAATTGTGGTGGGTTTGTATTCATTGTTAGCCAAATATGCAAGTAGCTTACCACATTTTTTACCATGTTTGTATAGTCTTTGTGTTCTAAAAAACAGCTATTGCTTGGTTTTGGTCTCGTATATGTTATTGGTTAGTCTAGATTGGAGTTTGAGAAATTCTGCATTTTGTGCATTAGGGTTTCTTACAAATGTTTTGTGTGCAGTTTGTAGTGCTTTTGTGGCTTCTCTTTCTATCCTTGTAGTGTTTTTCTTAATTTTATTTATGTTAGAGGTGAGGGTCATACGGGCATGTAGTTTGAAAGATTCCCAGACCTGAATCGGGTTAGCAGATTGGTCATTAGTATGGAAGAAGTCCCATTCTTTTGCTAAATTGGGTCCCTCCGAGAGCAGGCTAAACCAAAAAGGGTTGAGTCTCTCCATGGTCGCGGAGGAGGGTTTTCTGCCCATGTTAGTTCAGCTCAGCAAGGAGCATGACCAGAGAGTATTCTCGGGGCATATTCTGCTTGGGTTAGGTGAGGAATCAGTGATGTGTGTGTATAAGTATCATGCCTATTCTAGACATCATATTATATGAGGTTGAAAAACAGGAGTATTCTGTTTTTGTGACGCCAGGCGTCGGTCATGTTTATGTTTTGCAAATCTAGTTTTGGGGTTCCTGGGGGGGTTGCCAGCTTGTAGGATGTAAATATCTCCTAACCATATAGCTGGTATCCTGGGATATTCAGTTAGGAACTGTAGACCTGTTTTAAGTGAGGACATTGTGAACGTTGGAGGGATGTAAAAGGCAAGCAAGTGTAGGGGGACATTTTGTATTCTAACATTCAAAAACACTAAAGTGCCCGGCTGGTCAAGCCTTAACTTCACAAGCTCAAATTGTGTGAGTTTGGTTACTAGTACCGCCACTTCTCTAGAGGAGGATGTGAATTGCGTGTGATATGCCCAACCCACCCAGGGTCTTTTAAGTGCATTTAGAGACTCGCCTTCCAGGTGAAATGGAATAGCGAAATGTTCAGGAATGTGTCCAAAAGGGAGAATATAAAATATATTGGGGGGGAAAGGGGGAAAAACATGATTTCAAGACATGATTTGCTTCCAGAAAGGTTTTATCAGAGTGGGGTTTTATGGTGATCATTATTTGTAGGGGTACTTAGGCAGATTCTGCCCATCATGATGGTTGCCACTGGTAATGTGTAGGGCTATATATTTTATCTGACTGTAAAGTTATAAGTGTAGCCTTACCAGTTTAGTAAACTGGGCAGCGTTGTTGTTAGTCCCATCCAGGTAGGTATTTAAGGGTTACATCAGTCCTGGGAGATGCCTCCTGTACGATCTTGGTTAGAATCCAGCCATGTTGAGGCCTCTGTGGCAGATGTGAAGATATGCACTTTGTCCCCTTTTCTATTACAAAATGTATTGACTTTATTTTGCGTAATAACTGTTTCAGTTTTGAGGGTAACCACTATGTTCAGCAGACAGGGACTGCAATGGGTACGATTTTTGCTCCCAGTTACGCTGGATTATATGTGGGATACTGGGAGGATAAGTGCATCTGGGGTGCCAATAAACATCCCAATTGCCTCTTTTAGAAGAGGTATATAGATGATATACTCCTTATTTGAAGTGGCACCCCAGATGCACTAGAAGAATACCTCAATTATATAAATCAGTCTAATGTGTCCCTTAAATTCCAAAGCAGCCATAGTCAAGAGAGTATCACTTTTCTTGACCTCAAGATTGAGGCAGGAAATGGAAGATTGTCGACTAGTACCTCTTTCAAAGAAATCGATAGTAACACCTATATAGATTTTGATAGTGCCCACAAGACTCATGGCTGGAGGGGATACCGGTAGGACAGATGCTTAGGCTGAGAAGGAACTGTTCTAATAGAGAGAGGTTCTTGGAACAAGCTAATTTCGTTGGGAATAGATTTAGGGACAAAGTATACCCTGACTCTTGTGTGGACCAAGCTATTGAAAGGGCAAGTAAAACAGATAGGGACAAGCTATTAAAACCCAAAAAAAGAAAAAAGGAAATGGGAAAGAACTTTAAAATAGACCAACAATAGTATTGGACTTTAGCAAAGAGAGTGGGAAAATAAAAAATATTTTTAAAAAACATTGGGCCATCCTACCTAATGACAAAGAACTGTCGGGAATTATTGGAGGGAGTCCAAGGATAATTTACAGAAAACCTAACACCCTGAAAAATATTTTATCTAAGACCTAGTATCTAGAGACCTAAGTATGAACATCCTTAGAGGGATGTTTAAATGTGGGAAATGTGTGAATTGCAGATATGTAGGAATGGAAAGGGATCACATCTATATTAATGAAATAGAGCACAAATGGCTTATGTTCTATAATTGTCAATCACAGAATGTTGTTTATGGGATTAGATGCCCATGTAATAAATGGTATATATGAAAAACATGTAGGAAACTCACTGTGAGAATAGGGGAGCACAGGAGAGCTATTATCTCCCAAAAGAATTTTGTCACTAATAGGAATCATATGGGTAGCACTTTGAATAATATAGGACACTCTCCATATATTTATGAACACTTTAAGACTAAGCATAAATCATCCTTTGAAGGTACAATGTATATGGCATTGGGGGGATTAAATAGGAACTTCTCTGTAAGGGGGGGCGATGGAGATAGGGAGCTGCTAAAACTGGAGCAGCGCCTTATATTCACCTACTCAAGTTTGCAGCCAATAGGTTTGAATGACCATATGGAGTTGGCCCCTTTCTTATGATTGCTCCCTTTTTGCCCCATTTATAATGGTAACTACTTGCCTTAGTGGTAGATACGTATAGAGGGTAGAGGAATTTTCCCCATTTATAATTGTGAATTTTATTAACAATGTCACACTGTGTAATTTGCATGTATAGATTCCTCCAAGTGGCCATGTGTGGGGAATCTTATTTTGACTATATGAGGATGTATGGACTTTGGACTCTAAACAGTTAACCAGTTCACAGCCTATAAAGAGTAGAAGCACAATTAGCTAGAGATAGCGAAACGCATAGCGGAAGTGACGTGTTATCCCGGGGCTTGTTGAGAGCTGGAGAGGATTAGGGCTTGCTTGCCCGAGAGACCGGCTTAGACCGGAGAGGATTCCAAACACCCTAAGCGGTAGATGCGGATTTGGAGGGACGCTGTTGGATCGATCTACAAACCAACACACGCTACTGATCCCAAGCGGCTCTGCGAGCCACGGACCTACCTAGTCCGGGGGACCAGTGGGGAAGGACTGTTCACCCTCCAACCACTACCAGATCGACGGTGTATTATAAATTGTTTAAATCTTCAGCTCCACCTTTCCTGATTATTTATTGATTAAGTGTGCACACAGGTACGGGACTTTTTACATCCTCTTATTGATCAACTCCACTGCAAGGAGTGAACATCCCTTGGATATAGACACTTGCTATATATATTTTTTATCTTTGGGATCTCTACACATGGTCACGATATATTTTATCCCAGATTTTAGTATTTACATGTGGGATATTCATATATTTTATTCTGTTCGACAATAATCTATGTACACTATACCTATTGCGGCTGGCCAGCCATATATTGATTTATGTAGGGATTATTTTATACTTTATATCTGTGATATTTAGGATATTAAATATATTGTTCAGAGAAGGTGTTGGGTATCTTATTTGTGTGTATCACCAGCAGAGTACTATTCTCTCTATTATCTATAAGGTTGTACCCCTTTGGGGTCTTCCTTTATTTCTGAGTAGGGGGACTCAGAGGTACCTGTTTGATTGTGTCTGCCCTGTACCTTTTTGTGGTTTACTTTGTCCCCTTTTGTGACTCGGAGGCGGGTTGGATACAGCATAGTGCATTTTAAATTGGTGGAGCGCAGTCTGCGGTTTACATCTGTAAACTTTGTGTGCTGCTTTTGTATTTCAAGGGAGAAGTCTGGTTATACTGAAATCAAGGTGTTCTTATATGGGATGTTACCCTTTTCCCTAATTAGCCAGAGTATGGTGTCTCAGTCACGAAAGTTGAGCAGTTTTGCAATAGATGTTCTTGGAGGGGTCCCAGGGGGAGGGGGTCTTGTAGGTATTCTGTGTGCGCGTTACACAACAAATGTGTGGGAGAAACGGTTTCTCCCATATGTAGGGATTAGTAGGTCTTCCAGGAATCCGGCTGGGTCTGAGCCCTCCACCTTTTCCTGTAATCCCACCAACCTTGGTGTTGTTGGGTTGTTCAGGCCTGCAGCGTGTTCTTCGTTTTGGCGTTGGAACCTATCGAGCTTTCCAGATGTGTCCTGGGCTTTTTTTGGGGGGGACATCTTAGCTGTGTTCCACTTTGTGGTGTAGGTAGATTGAGGTGTTGTTTTACAGAGGTTTTATGCAGTGCCTCCTCTGTGAGAATGATTTTAGGGAGTAGCTTGGATGTTAGCTTTTGTCAAACAATGATGTCTGGTAGAGAGTTGAATAGTGCCAAAGTCTCTGTTTAGGACCGGGCTGGGTTGTAAAATAATTGTCTTTGTTTTATATTCTTGGATAGGAGCAAAGTTTAGCCCTCTGTGCCGGTTGAGGTAGTCTGGGGTTGTGGGTATCTACAGAGGGGGGTCTGGTATCGCCAGTTGGGGCAGTAGGGCTCCACCTCAGTCCTCAGTTAGTATAGGATTGTGTCTTTGCTTTATAATTTTTTATATTGGGTGGATCCAGCAGTAGGTGCCCAAGTTCTGCCTGCAGGGTTTATTTTTCAGTGTCCCCTTCCCTCTCAGGGTCAGTGGCAGATCCGGCCCCTCCAGGATCAGCTGCCCTGTGCTTCTTTTGGGAGCCTAGCTGTTAAGTAGGTGCCCAGGGTGTGCCTGATCCTTTTAACTGAGTGGCTGTGTGATCGGGTGGGTGTAGGGGTTGCCCTCTGGTTCTTTCCCTCCTACCTCAGTGCGCAGAGTTGGTGGGGCATTCCGGTCCGCGCTTTCCCTCCGCGCCTTTGAAGTAGAGGCTGGCATCTTGGAGGTCTGCAGTGAGCCGTGGTGGTTAGGCCCCGATGGTTTAGGTCAGGAGGCTCCCCTGCTCAGGACCCCTTCCTCCGGGTCTGCCGGTCGCCGTCCAGGTAAGGTCCTGGCTTCTTGGGTCCATGGATGTCGGAGGTGTATTGTTCCAGTGTGCTTGTGGGGCCTGGTTTGTGTGCGGGGCACATGGGATCCAACTGTGTGTGCAGTTCTGGAGTGGTGTGCACCAGGTTCAGGTAGAGAGAGTCTTGCCACCTCTGGGAAGTGTTAGAAGTTATTGGGGGGCAATTTTTTTGTTTTCCCCTTTAGGATTTTGGGCCAGATAATGGTTAGTGAGCGAAGCTAGTCAGGGACACGTCTTACTTCAAGCCATGCCACACCCCGCTCCATGTGTCTTTTAATAAATTAAACCCTAGATAGCATATATTAACAACTCTGAGTAAGAATTGTTAAGAGTTTAATTGTAATGAATTTGCATTTGAAAGCTGCAGGAAAACAATATGAAATCTTTAATATTAAAAGGAAACTAATAGTAGTGGTAGTGGACAGTGGGAGACAGTCCTCCCCCTGGGTACATTAGATGGCAGGAGGATGTTTTTTTAAAACATTGAGGTTTAATAACCTCAATTACTTACATTCCAAAAACCTCCATCGTTAATATTTAAAATTTAGAATGAAACAGTGGGGAGGATGTTTTCCACAATAATGGTGTCTGATTATTCTTTTCCTTTATTATTATTATTATTATTATTATTATTATTATTGGTATACTTGATTATGTTAATTATAGGAAAATTTAAGCATTCATTGTCTGGCCAATCACAATGGACATCTCAATCTGGTGTGTATTTTTATAGTGGTACCACCACTATTATAAGATTTGTTGCCAGCTACTGGATGTCGTTCTGATGATTGGGTTGGCTACCTCTGTGGGGATACAAAACCGTTTAATGTGGATTATAACAGTTTTCTTGTTCTTGACATAATGTTTAGGCTGCTTATAAAAAGTTAAAATTAAAGAAAGAAAAAAAAAAAAACCATAATAAAACACATATGTTTTTGTTCCAAACTTAGGATGAGTACATTTTTTACGCATGACAAAATAAGCTACAAGACATTTTGATGGCATTCTCAGGATCTCACTACATGTAGGATTGGCCTGCTTTCAAATTAGCACTTTACTTTGATAGACTGACAATATGCTTACACAATTTATTTTAAAGCACTGTGCATACTCAACATACCGAACACCCATTTATGTTTCCTGTACAATTAAAATGGCAAATTACTTAAAATATCTTATTAAATTATCTTATTAAAAGACACATATACATTTGCTCTCCATTGCATTGTTCATAGGAGACATAAACATTATGTTAATAGAGTCCCCATCAGCTAATAAAATGTGTCTGTTTTCCTGCCATGTAAATGTTAATGAATAGTGGATTGTATCAAAAAAGCTTTAATTTCAAGATTTCCATCATTCTTTTCTAAGAAATCTGCAGTGCAAGTTGCTAAAAAATGTTGTATATAATATCTAGTACTATTTAACCTGGCTAAAAGGAGCATAACCTCTAAGCTTTAAGGCCATGTCCACACATAAACTTGTAGCTCCCCCCTGCCCAGACCCATACACCATGTTAGTTCTTTAAAAAACAAATCCAAATCATACTTACAGCCATTCATTCTTGCGGTGCTCTCCTCGCGGCTCCCTGTGTGCAGGAAGTTGCAAACAGGAGCCGGACTGGCAGCCATGACTGTGATTGGCTAAAAGGCAGACAATCACAGCCGCGGCTGCCGGCAATAGAGAGCGCTGAGGGAGAAGGGCTGCAAGTATGATTCAGATTTGTTTTTTAAAGAACTAATGCGGCGGTTATGGTTGGGCAGGGGGGAGCAACTTACATTAAAAGGATTTCATGCTAGAATATCGGGCAGGCGCGGAGGGATCCGGATGTTGGGAGGGAGGATAAGGGCTCCCCTGCGCCTGCCAGAAACAACTTGGAGGACAGATCAGAAGTAAAAACCATTTGGACAGGAAGACCGCTCCTACTCTTCAGTTTCCTGGATTATGGACAAGCACTGCAGGAGAACCATAAGGAGCAGGGATGTAAGCTAAGGATTTTTTTAAACATCAGAGTGGGGCCAGTAGTGGGTTCAATATTAGTTTGGGGGGTGGACATGACCTTTAAACTATGTTTTTAAAAAGGCTCTTAAACAAAACACAGAGAGAATTAATTAAACCTAAGCTAGGTATCTGGATCCAACTGTATCAGGGTTTTACAGGGACTATGTGTGGCAGCTTTCTCGAACGAGCGCGTGGCCACCGAACGTTCGGAAAAGACCATAAATTTCCTCGACCACTGTAAACTCTCTATAGAGGAGGTCAGTTTGGTCGAAAGAAACACACAGTCCTGAACGTACTCCTTATGCTGTGTATAGGGGAACGCTTGGGACTGTGTGTTCCCTTTGAAAAATCTGAACTGTGTGTACCCAGCTTTAGATACATCCATACAGATAAAAAACTGGTAGAGCTGTCCATTTATGCTTACCAGATCACTTCTAAAATAAAAGAATTGTCTTTAATCCATATAAAAGCAATACTATCTCTAAGTCATAAAAACAACTTATTATTGTGATTCTTCAGCTATTCTTAAAGGGGAACCGTGGTCTCCAAACACGTGGAGTTTGAATGAAAGGCCAGTTTCCTACCTTTAAAACGAGCCATCAACTACCTCTCTACATGCTCCACAGCCCAAGATATAATAGATAGAATAATAGATAGAAATTACTGACTGGGGGAGGCTGATATGACTCCTTAAGGCTGCTCCTCCACCTTGCTGCCAGCGAGCACAGCCTCATACTTCAGGGACAGGACAGGAGACAGGAAGTCCCTCCCCCTCCCTGCTGTGTAAAGTGAAGATCCTCACAGAGAAGGAAAGGGAATCTTTAGCTCTACTCTCTCACTAAGTGAAAACAGCCTTTTCAGGCAGAGTTCTCACTCTGCCTGAAAAGGCTGCTTTCACACAGTTTTCTGTGGGGGGTCCGAGTGTTCCATGGCACCCGAGAATGGGCGGGGCCAAAGGGAGCCTGCAAATGGATGGGCCATGGGGTACATGAGTGGGAGGGACTAGGGGGGATTGCAAGAGGAGGGGGGCTGCAAGAGGAGGAGGAGACACAGGGCAGATTGACTGTCATCCATTGACTGTGAGGCATTCCACAGAGCAGGAAGTGCTGGAGACCTGGTGAGGCTGCTGCCATATCACACACAAAAATGTAAATATCTTCAAAACTATGCAAAATAAACAATGAGTGCAAAAATTCTCAGGGGAGCAATTTCTGTCAATTTACCTAAAATTATAGTTCCCCTGTAAGTATCTTTTCAGTACAGTACTATATAAAATAAGTATAATATTATAGCCAAGTCCCCCTTCCAGACACAAGCAATGCCTCACAGTTATCCCAGGACTTTTGATGCAAATGATCTTAATCTATAATTCGAATAAGAAATTATATTTTAGAGTTTTGTGCTTAACACTGATTTGAAATTATTGCATCGCCCTCTAAGAGCTGGAAAGAAAGGTCAAAGGGGTAAAAAAAAAAATTATGTAAGGTTGGTGACAGTTAATACCTATTGCTGTGTGATTAGTCGGAAAATGATTTAGCACAGCTTGCATGCCCCCAACCCTATTTTTTGCAATACTAAACTTTTCCCCTGAGTCCAGACACTTTTTGCATTATGTTGGTGCCTCACAGAAACACCAGGAAAAGGGTCTGTACCTTTTTTCAGTTTGTAATATATTTGTGGCATTTACCAAAGAGGTCTGCATTACGTGCCTTCACAAATGCTTTCATTTGGCCTTGGTCAAACAAATACATTTTAGAATATCATCACGTGATGTTTTATCTAACAGGGCTGTGTATGTGGACTATTTTCTCCTTATTGACCCTATTTAAAGTCCTTTATTAATTATTACATGAGCACAGGTTGTGTTACAGCCAACAAAAGCTACACCTTACTTAAAGGAGAACTAAACCCAAAATACAAAGGCAGCTCCACAGACACTGTAACTTAGTAAAACCATTTATTTCTCACCTCCTGAATTCGGCCTCTTAGTGTAGAAATAATTTATAGAACATTTCTGAGTACTGGCAATCTATGATGTCACGGCTGGCTTCTAGTGTTGCCTCTTTCTGGTGGTCCAGGTACTAAAACTCCTTCTGCACATGCTAACTAGCTACCTTGTGTTTGTTTCCCACTTTCATCTCATAAAGGCAGGTACTGATATAAAGACAAAGTTTGAGAATTGTCTCCTAAGAAGGTAAAAAGCTACTTAAGTAAAAAAGGTTAAAGGTTCGGACCCAGCAGAATAAAGCAAACCGTGCAGTGGTTGCTGGGCTTAAAATAATTTGGCCAAGTTATTGAACTAATTGCTTTAATTTATCCAGAGAGAAGGGCAGGCTTTTTTAATTCGCAATACAATGGTAAAGTAAAATATAAGCAAATTAATTGGATGTGCACTAGACTTCTATTTTTTGTATGTATTGAATTAATTTGGTCTCTAGTTGCACTCTGCGTGGATGTATACTATCCCATTTATATATATATATATATATTTTTTTTTTTTTGTTTCCCACTCCCCTTATGCTAAGCTGCATGTAACAGTTGAACTCCGACTCCCCACCTGCCAGTGTCTCCCAGCCAATCATCTGAGATAGCAGTGAATATTATTAGCAGATTTTCCTGCTCAAACAAAGTGGGGGAAGGTGTTAACCCTTTTCATATGTATTTAGGAAGCAACTTATTAACCCTTTATATTTGTGAGCATTTCTGCAAGAGACTGTCAGGCTCATTTACCCAGACTCTCTGGGCAGAAACATGGAGTTAAAGTTGCGCTAGCCGGTTCTCTACCGGTTAGCGCGACTTTAATACTATATTAGCATTGGATGCGGAGGTTATACAAAAATCACCCGCTTATCCATCGCTCAATATCGCGTTTGTGTTAGTTTTAGCCCAGGATTTTAAGGCCAGCAGATAGCTGGCGTTAAAATCCCGCAGTGGGTAAATCCATTATCGGGATTTATCCACCTTTGCAAACGTGATATTGAATCATGAACAGGACATTTACCCACAGCGATATCGGCTCGGAGTAAATGAGCCTGTGTGTCTTTGTATGTGTTTATTTCTGCACTCCATTTATATTACTGTGTGTATTACTGCAATGTACATTTAAGGCACAGCCACACTGCAACACGCCTGAATCGCACAAACAATTGCATGCCATTTACATGCATTTGTGATTGCGATTTGTCCTTTTTCATTCTGAAAACTCATGCTATTGCAAGATTGCAAGTTTTTGGTGCGTTGCTGTGATTTCAATACAATTGAAAAATCGCAATCGCCTGAAAAACGTGCTTGTGTGGCCTAGCCCTTAGAAGTGTAATGTAAGCTGCATTGATTTAAGTTTAGCCATACAGCATGTATTTAATGCAATGGAACTTAGCTTTGCAGCAGGTCAATTTCCTGAGGCTGTGGCCCGACTTATGTGCAAGGGAGGACGCATGTTCGCAATAATGCACGATCGTGCTCACTTCCGTGCGTAGGTGTTGCGCTTCCACAATTGGAACCATAGCAGAGCGCATGCATTACAGACCAAAAATGGTGATCGCATGCACTCCAATAGCACAATGAAACGCATTGCATGTAGTGAGGCCGGTCCCATAGGCTATTACATGCCTGCACAATTGGATCGCAAACCACAATCCAAAATGTGCTAGTAGGAGTAGCCCTAAGAATTTGAGCTAGAAAGGTGGCACCCCCAGTAGAATTTAACGGACTACTTTACAAGGTACACTTATAAAAACAAAACAGCTCAGAGCTGCAGGTGCAGCATATTAGCTTGAACATGGTCTTGCACAGCTTTGTGCAATGCATTTTACAGGCCACCTTTGCCTTTAAGACCCAAACACGTATTAAATCTACATGCTGCAGTGCTAAATACCATTGCATTAAATACAAACTGTATCAGCCTGCATCATGCTTCTAAAGAAAATACTAACAAACTTTTGTTGTGTAGATATTATCAGGCCTATGTAATAAAAGTTCTTAAAATCTGATTGGTTGGGGCAAATTTGCACCATTTTTAATAAGAACTTTTAATACATAGGCTTGTATGTGTTCGGGTCTTAAAGGCAAATTTGGGAACCCTAGTTGGAAGAGGGTTTTTGTTTTTATGCAAAACTTCCCACAGGCAGCCCACCTGCTGCATTAATTTTCTATAACATTTTTGCATCCCTCTAAGGCCAAGGCCACACTACAATGCACAAAATGATTTCTGTGCGTTTGTGCGTGTTGTTTCACGTTTGCACGTGCGTTTACAAAGAGAAAACGCATCTGATTGCGGGGGAAAAATGGTTGAACGCAAAACGCGAACGGACGCGCAATCGCATGCACAACTGAAATCACGTGAATTTTCACGTTCCCGCGATTCCCAGGTTTAGCGAAAATCGTGTGCGCAATCGCAAAAGTGCAAGAAAAGCGCTAGTGTGGCCCAGCCCTTACAGTACCCCTTTAATTGGCATTCCCTCCAATAATTCCTATTACTATGTACATTTATAGAAACAAAATGGTGCAGAGCTGCAAGTGGCATACCCTTCAACTTTCCCTTGAATACGTACACTTAAAAAACATGGTGCTGCAGGTGGAGGATAATATAATGACCCTGATCTTAGCACAGCTCTGTACTACAGTTGTTTTTATACAGACAGCTGAATTAAAAACACTCTTCCTACCCTCCAACATTCCCTTTAAAGGGGAACTTGAGGTAAATTGATAGGGATTGCTCCCCTAAGAATTTTTGCAATGTATTTCCATTGTTTATTTTGCATAGTTTTGAAGATATTTACATTTGTGTGTGTGATATGGCAGCAGCATCACCAGGTCCCCTGCACTTCCTGCTCTGAAACTGTCAGTTAATCTGCCCTGTGTCTCCTCCTCCCCTTTGCAGCCCCCCTGGTCCCTCCCACTCATGGACCCCATGGTCCCTCCAGTTGCAGGCCCCCCATGACCCATTATCTTACAGCCCCATGTGGCCCTGCCCACTCATGGGTGCCGTGGCCCTGCCCGCTCGCGGGTGCCGTGGGTTACTCAGACCCCCCCCTCTACCTTCTCTGTCAGGACTTCACACAGCAGGAGGGAGGAGGGACTTCCTGTCTCCCTCACACACTGAGGCAGTCTGAGGCTGTGCTCGCCGGTGGCACTGTGCAGGAGAAGCCTCAGGAATGTCACAAGTCAGCCTCCCACCCATTAACTTTCTGGTCAGTCATTTCTGTATATCTTGGGCTGTGGAGAACGTAGAGAGGTGGTTGATTGCTCGTTTTAAAAGGTAGGAAACTGGCCTTTCATTTAAACAACTTGTTTGGAGACAACAGTTCCCCTTTTAATAACTGATGTGAAATGCATTGCACAGAGCTGTGCTAAAATCAGGTTCACTTCACTATCGTCTACCGTCTACAGTTCTGAACCATGTGGTTTCTATAAAAACACACTTCCTACCCTCCAACATTCCCCTTTAAGAAGGTACACTGATGAGAAATGCATTGCACAGAGCTGTGCTAAGATCAGGTTCATTTCACTATCCTTCCCCTACAGTTCTGCACCATGTGGTTTCTATAAAAACACACTCTTCCTACCCTCCAACATTCCCCTTTAAAGGGCATGTCCACCCCCAAAACTAAAATTTAACCCCTTACTGGCCACATCAAGAAGTTTTAAAACAATCCTTACCTTACATTCCTGCTCAAAATAGTTCCCCTGCTGTGCCCCTCCAAAGTCCAGGAAACTGCTCTGTAGGAGCAGTGTGTGACTCATGTTGTGCCCGAGACTTCCTCAACCTCGTCAAGGTTGAGGCATGCTCAGTGCAGCCCTCCCCCGCTCTCCCGTTTTTCTCTCCCTCCCCCTAACATTAAACCCTTTGGGTATGTGGTAGGGCATGCTCCCCCAGCCCCAACTGCATTAATATAATTGTTAGAAAGTCCCCCAATCTTTACTTACCTTACCTCTCTCCTCCGCTGTTTAGACCTCCTGGCAGCCGCGACCGTGATTGGCTGCCTCTTCCATGCAAGCAGAGGGCCGGAACACTGCGGCGGAGGACAGAGGGCAGGTAAGTAAGAATCGGGGGACTTTCTAACAATTATATTAATGCGGTTGGGGCTGGGGGAGCATGCCCTACCGCATATCAAAAGTTACATTTTGGGGTGGACATGCCCTTTTAAGAAGCTACACTTTCCATTAATAATGCCGCAGCTGACAAGGAGAGCTAGAGACCTTCACACTACGGGCCATATTTATATAGGTGTGGTATTGACTTCTTTAGCAACTGTTATGGCGACCGTTAATCTATGATCACTATCGGAAATCTTGTAAATGTACGATGGCGAATGTAAATTTATGACCGCCTGTAGGATACCATTACGGTAGCTTACAGCATGGTATACTGCCACTATTGCCATGGTCGTACAGTAAAATATGGCCCTCCAACACTTATACAATACATTGTAGGTGAAACATACAAAGATAGTGCAGGTTTATTGCAAAACATGCGTGCTACATGTTTCTGACCCACTTGTCTTTCCTCAAGTGCTTGAATGGGTCTGAAACATGTAGCACGTATGTTTTGCAATAAACTTGCAATATTAACAGCTACAGACCTGTGTCTTTGTATGTTTCACCTGCAATTTATTGTTTATATATCGTATTTGGTGGAGTGAAAGCCTTAGGTGAGACATACATTATTTCAGATCCGGACACACTAGATACCCAGACCTATATGCATCACATTACAACACTGCTACTAGTTAAGTGTTAATCAGCTGCACCACCAATTTGAATATTGATGGTTTAATATATTCCTACATCATAGGGGTTAAGAGGTGGGAGTAGAAATCAGACAGGTGCTGAAAATGTAATCAAGGCAAAAGTACTGGCAGGCAAGGGAAAATGTCAGCTTCAGATCTGGGGAGCAAACCATCAAGAGTTCCAACATTATCAATTTGTCTAGATATCCTATTAAATGAGTTGGAACTATTGAAATATGGCTTAAATTTCATACCTCAGGCTCCACTACGAATCTTTGATGTGTTGGTTAACATAAATAGATTCATTAGGAAACTGTCCTTAAAGGGTCACTATACTCACTGAAACAACTTTACATTTTCTGAAACTACAATTTGAGACAAGTAAAATGGTTGTTGTCGGGAAAGTGTGCAGTGACTTGGCAAGAATGGGTTAACTACTGGTATTAGTTCTTGCAAAGGACCAATAAAAATACCATTCCACCCTGGAACAGTCCTATTGTTTATATTATGATTAGTGAAGCATGGAACCAGATCTTCTTTTCCAGACAATGTGGGGCCGAACCGTGTATTTGGAATTCTCTTCAGCTAGGGGTCTGGTGGGTACCCTAAGAGGTCATTTTTAAGGACAACCATACATGTAAAATAAATGTATTTCGGTATTGGAATATGTAAGACAGAAACCAATATTATATTTGTGAATGGGAAGGAAGGCCCCTAAAAATGATACCCAACATGGAGCCCTTATTCCCTTGCCAAGACAAGTTATTAATATCTTGGGAAACATGGATTACACACAGGTCATGTTTGGTATTGGAGGAATTGATAATTAATACAGGAGAGGAATATGTGGTCAATATCCCAATACAATGTACATAGCTACATTTATATGGAATCTGCCTAACTGAGGGTGAATGAATGCTTTTGGCTAGTCGTAAATCTGGTCATTCCTAGACACTCCCACCTCATGCATAGCCAGGAGGGGGGGTGGGTCATCAAATGGTTTAAAAATCCTTGTAGCCCCTATAACTGTGTTCATACTGAGGGGACATGCTAAAACCGTGTGTATGGACCCAATGTTTCTTCCTGCCCCAGCATACAGGACTTCTTCTAGTGAGTAGGGTCTGTGAATATTTTTATCCTTTTTATTTTATATAACTGTCATACCCATTGTATGTCATTTTATTATAACACCATTTACTTTTATTTTTGCATTATATGCACTGTCCACCTTTTGGAATATTAAATCTAAAATCTAATAAGTTTTGTCTTTGATGCTCTAAAAGAACTCAGCTTCTAAGTTTATATGTGGTTGAATGAAGTGTTTTGCAGTGTAAATGCTAATTAACTCTATGACTGCTTGTGGACTGATGCTAATTAACCAGTTAGTTGCTGGAGTGAATGGTGTAGTGTTAACCATTTAGCTGCCAGGACAGGGGTGTGCATAGTCAGTTTCAGTGTTTTTGGGGCGTCTTTAAGGCCATAACTTAAAGTGGTGGCAGCTTGTACCGATTGATTGGTCATCACGTGCCCAGCGAACTGGCATTCGTGACAGTGGCACTCACATTTATCTGTGCTTGCTTTGTCATTAAATTATTAATGTTTAGCGAGTGCTCCTAATTCCCCCCACCCTCTCTTACTCACTGCCTCCTTGTAGTGTCTGCGACACTTATTACTTCTGCACAGCCTCACCATGGACACTGCTCTGCTTACACATCTCCCCCTCCCTCCCCCCTGCTGTATTTCCTCTGCTGATTCTCTTAAATGTTGCAGAAAATGTGCTGGCAGGCAGGCAAAGAGGCATGGGTTGCATATTATAATTTCTGCTTCTGGAGTGACAGGTCTTTCCCTGTAAATGCTGTGATTTCAATGATGATTTCTCAGAATCTACAGCTCAGATTTCAAAATCTGAAAAAAGTAAGTAAAGATACCCTCTAATCAGACATTTTAACTTACCCTTTGTTTCTACAAATGACCATCAGACTGTGTAAAGATAAGAATGGGACTTTGGACATGGATATTGGTAACTGTGCAATCCAAGCTATTAATGAATGCGACACTAATAATAATATATTTGCACAAAATTGTATTGATATGATCAATTTGGTTAACTTGGTTAATTTATGTGAAATGGAAAGTGACAATACTCAGAAAGAAGTGATACATACTAACCTGAAAAACAGGTCTAATTTCTAACCCCTTAACAGTAGAAACAATTACATCAACATGTTTCAACAATCCGTATATCTGTTGTATTCAATTAAATCAACTGGACTTGAAGTTTAGTTCTTGAAGACGTTTCGCAAGTCATCTGTCTTCAAGAACTAAACTTCAAGTCCAGTTGATTTAATTGAATACAACAAATATACCATGACCTGGATGAATGAGAACCTTCACAAGCAAACAATCAGTATATAATGATGTTAACAAGCTTCGTGTTAATAGTAAGGGGGAGAATCGGAATAAGAATATGTCTACTGCTATAGAATCGTTATCGGATAACCGGGACATTATCATTCGTCCCTCTGATAAGTATGGGTCCATTGTTGTCCTCGATATAGAGGATTACCGCCATAGTGTCAGGCATTGGTTCGATTAATGAACATATGGCTGAATATATTGACAGGTTACTGTTTCCACTAGTGTTCAGTTTACCATCATTTAGAAAGGATTCCATGGATGCTATAAATAAAATAAGTAGCGTGGAATGGTGTACCAATTATATTTGGCTAACCTTAGATGTGACCGCCCTCTACACCTCTATCAGTCACGAGAGAGGTTTGGCCGCTGTAACATACTGGTTGAATTATCAAACACCAAAATGCCTTTATTACAGCAGCATTGGGACGCTTATTAAGGACCAATTATTTTCTCTTTGATGGGATATTCTATCTCCAGAGGAAGGGGGCTGCGATGGGGGCAAAATTTGCCCCTACGTATGCCAACCTATTCATGGGGTATTGGGAGGCAGTTCACATATTTTCATTTAACAACAAATTTGCCTCAAATATTATACGGTTCTACAGATATATTGAGGATTTGATTATCGTATTGGCAGGAGGCCACATCTCGGCTCAGTTGTTTGTGGAACTATGTAATCACAATGACTGGGGCCTTAAATTTACCCACAATATGAGCATTAATTACATAGATTATTTGGATATTAAATTTTGCATACAAGATAGTAAAATACAAACTAATTTATACCGTAAGCCCATAACGAAAAACACCTTGTTAAAAGCCACGTCTAATCATCCAAGATCAGCCATACCAGGGGCGTGTTTAGGGGGGAATTCCTGGTGCCTGGAATCCCCCTTCCTCTCTGCTCAGTGCAGTCTACTGTTCTACCTCTCCTGGTGCCCATAGACTGTTATATAGTTTGTAACATAAATTGTTACATTGTTATATGAGCTGTGAGTGAGAAGCTGCATTTGTTTCAAAAATGTATCCAGTCTGCCCTGTGATTGACAGCAGCATAGAGAACTGAATCAACATTAACATTGCAGCTGCCTGAGGTGATTGCTGAGACTGGTCTACCTCTACTGTAGTAAATTTTTCATCTTGCCCAATAGGTCACGATACCGACAACACTCTGCAAATTCTGTCAGATCCGCCGACGGTGTCACAGCTGTCTTACAAAGACACTAATCATAATGTAGAGCAAATGTGGATTTCTCAGTAAAACAGAACGTTAGGCTGGGAACACACAGACAATTTTTTTGTCCCAACTGTTCGCCGCTATAAAGTGGCTGGACACGGAAAATGTTTCCTATGGACCACACGATCTACGATGATTTACCGGAATGCCAAATTACCCTTTCATCTGATCCAGGCAAACGGGCGACCGACAGTGTTCATCGACGCTTGTTCAGTGGTAACCCATTTAGGAATCCCCCCCTTGAAAATCCTGCGCTTGCCACTGCATACGTCTGGTTCCATATGGCCAGTTCATATATCTCAAGAGGATCTCCTGTTCTTGGCAGAACTTCCAAGAGAACGCTATGGAACTCTGGGATAGGCTGATAGAAAGAAACTATGATGTTGCCCTTATAAGGGAAGCCTATGAAAGGGCAGTCTCTAAAAATCGTCAAGATCTATTGACATACAAACATAATAAGCCCTGTTTCCAGAATTCCAAGTACCAAAAATTTAGTGGTTCACACAGTACTGATATTCCTTATTTTACTTTGACTCACACTAGAGGGATAGAAAAAGTGTGTCAGATAGTTAAAAAAACATTGGTATCTATTGAAAATGGACCCAGTACTAGATCAGAATCTGACACAGAGCCCTGGATTTTCCTTTCGTAAAGGAAGAACAATAGCTGCTTCTTTGTCATCCAGTATGTTTGATCAAACGGAGTTGCTTTCCAAAAATATGTGGCTGTCGTGCACATGGTGCTATCCTTGTAACACCAGTAGTATATATGTAGTATATGCAAATTCATAATCCCTAAGGTCTTTACCAGCTCTAGCACTGGAGAGGAATTTAAAATCAAGATTGCAAAACTATTAGACCAGCCCACAAGAGGTTGTCAGAACATATTTATGCTTTAAGTAGAAAAGATGCTTCCTCAGCAATATCTAAACATGCTATTGATGTTCATAATGGAGACTTCCAATTTACATTTATCATCATAGATAAACGTATAAGAAACCTAGGAAAGGTGATAGACATAGGAGTTTATTGAGGCTGGAAGCCTTTTGGATATTCAAACTGAGGACCATTATACCGCAAGGCCTTAACAGAGATTGGGAATTAAATTGTTTTTTAGACAATTAAGATAGTTCCCTCATATCTCATTTTCCCTTTTACCAGTCAAGATAATAATAATCATAATATATATGCATCCAAATTGGCTAATGTAGTTTTTTTTATACACACACAATATATATTTATGGACATTAATCATGTTTCACAATTTACATATTTTTCTATATATTTATATTTGTATAACTATGCATGTATATATCTTATATCATGTTTTACGGCTTGCATACTTTATGTGCACGATATGATGTGGTGTTTTCAGATCTTGACTGTCTATCTGTTGTACTTTATTAACATATATTAGATGTGCACTGCCTTCCCTTTTAGCAGTAATAATAGTTTTACATTACTATTTATATTATTTGTTTATTTAATATTTTTATTATTTATTAATACTCATTACTAGTTTTTTCATTATCATTCATGCTCATTATATATCAGTCTCTCCGGTGTCGCTACATGTGGAGATGTTATCCAATGAGATGGATACTAATTTGTTAAGAGTATTACCATGTAACCACCCATCTATAAGAAATGAAGGTACTATGTTTGTGATCTTCATATATCGTGACATTTGTATCGCTATCTTTCTAGACGAACTCTGATCGATCCCTCTATTTTTAGTTATGTTGATCTGTTATATTTCTGCTTTTTGGCAGCCCGCTTTGAGTATCTCTTAATGTTAGCAGGTTACCGTTTTTTTTGTTATGGGATGTACAGGTTTTGTGCATATATGCATATTTATATATATGTATATTTTTTTCTAATTGCACATTACTGAATCTAGTTTCTTCTTCTTTTTTACTCTATCTTTTATTTTGGATTTAGGTTTGTTTCCATTCCGGTTTATGTTCTATTAAGTTGTGGGGTGTATCATCGGGTTTCTTTTCACTTTCCCCTACTGATTTTCTTGAGCTATCCCTTTAATAATCTCTCTAGTGCTTAAGAAATCTTTATCTTTTTAGGCATACTCACCTGGGGATACTTACCTATAAATGTCTCTATTCGATGGCTCTCTGAGGATGTGGGACCTCCTACGAAACGCATCAGGTGGGTGGGCTGTCCTTTCTGTTCACTGTGTTTGCTCTGTGTGCCTCCTATTTTGTATGACTTCAATAAAGTGATCATGCAAAGTTTACACCCTTGTGAGTAGCGGATTCTTTCTTTAAATTGTATTAGAACCTAAAATGAGCTCATAGAGGTAAAGAAAAGGCCCCTGAGTGGGATCTTCCATGCTGAGAAGGATGTTGAGGCAAGTACTTTCTAACTTAAAGTTTGATTGTTTGGGTTTAGTTCTCCTTTAATAGATGCATAGAACATCCATTTGAGATTGATAAACAAACAAAATGCTTAAGAAACTAACAAAAGTTGTTACTTTTTATAACAAAAGTTATAAAAAGTAAAGAAAGCCAAGTTCTTCTTTAAAAAATAGTAACTTGAGAGGTCTGAATATTTGCTGTCTGCCAATAACAATAATTTACAAATAAATGTGTAAAGTAGTGAAGTTCATTACCTCATTTTGTGGTATAGGTTCTACAGAAGGCTAAATAATGCACACATAAAAAGGAATCCGCGATTGCAATATGTTGGGTATGTTTAACAATACTTTCTAACCACATCTCACTGCTGTTACCTAGACTTTTGCCAAGTATAGACAATAATTTATTCTTCATTCAAGTTAAAGTACACAGGACAAGATCTATGCAGCTTGGTTCTCTCCCCTGGTTTCCCACTAGTAACCACACTACTAACCTAAAGACAATTGTAGAACTGCCTTTAATTTAGATTGTAGTTTCTACAAGGAAAACCTGAGCAGGTCACAACATACATTTGGCATTAGGCCTAGGAATGCAAAACACTTGTTCTACTAAGAAAAAAAAAATCAAAATAGTTGAAAAATTATTTTAAGCAACACCTTTGTACGACCTTTGCATTTTTTTCAAGAATGCACAAAGCCTTTAAAACATTAACTGCAACTCACTGCAGTGAAATAGACTGAACACCACCTGCCTGCCTTAAACACAGACTATCTATGAATCACCTTACAAACTTACATGACAAAAAAGTCAGAAGCAGAAATATCATGGCTGATGCTAAGAAAAATTCACCCAGGTAATTCTTAATGTGTCTGTTTTCACGACAGATGGCTCTAGCAGTAAAAAATATTTAATGGGGCACAATATCCATCTAGGGCAGAACTGGTTAAACTCAGGCTTTTACCAAACAGCCTGATTAATAGAAATCCATTTGTTTGTAACTTTAGTTTTCACATAGAGAACATCACTTATTGAAAAAATTCCCTATTTGCTCATTTGATTTCCTTTTCCCTAAACCCTACAAGCAAACTGCTGCATTCAACTGGTTAACTGGGTTTAAAGGGTATGTCTCCCCGAAATGAAACATTTTTCTGTAGTGTAGCCTCCCCCCCCCCCAACCCTAACTGCATGGGTTATTTGTAAAAAAAAAAAAAAAAAAAAAAAGTGAGAGCTTACTTACTTACCAGTCTTCGTTCCCACAGCCTCTGCCTGTAATGTTACTTCCACAAAGGAAGTAACATTAGGTGCAGGACCAGCAGCCATGTCTGTGATTGGTTGAGAGGCAGGTAAGTAAGTTATCTGTTTTTTTGCTTTTATTTTTTTACAAAATAAACCATGCGGTTAGGGTTGGGAGGGGGGTAGCTACACTACAGAAAATTGATTATTTGCCTACCACTCACTACAAGCATGGAGGGATCTGGAGGGTGGGAGGGAGAGGGGGGGAAAGGGCTGCCCTTAACATACCCGAGTTCCTCCCTGAGGACAGTTAAAGGAGAACTAAAGTCTCCAGACAACATTGTCCCAATAGACAGAGCACATTCACAAACACACAACAAGCTGTGTCTCACCTCTCCATTTGCAGTGGCCACTGGGGGATTTATGAAAATAACCTGTGAGTACTAGGGGTCAGCTCCCACAATCCACCTTAGCTGGGTAAACCCCCAGCTAAGTGTCTGCGTACAGGCACATGCTCTGTAGTGCTCAACAGATCAAAACAAGGAAGTTGCAGCCTTGCTTCCTAGAAGCTGACAGACAATCACAGTACAGCACAGAGATCCTCCATCTCCCTGACACAGAAAGGGGTTTCAGTTTTTTGTTTTCAAACACATTCAATGCTCCTGTCCTAACAATTATATAGTCCTTTACTTTTCATACAAAAAGAAAAGTAATCTTTGCAGTGTATTTCATAGATAGCATGGATGTAAGAAACGGAATACTAACATTTCAGCAAAAATAAAAGTAAGTCTGGGGAATAGAAACTGCAACTTGTACATTTACTCTGTCTTGCTAAAAGCAGAGTTCTTACATCTAGGCTAACAGAGATAGCATAAAGGTTACTGGTACATGTAGAATCTTTTACTATGAACATAATGGAAAGAAAAAATAAATATACATCTGGGGATTCGAACTTGCGACCTTCTGAACTGTGTGTTTCTAATACTGGCTTCTTACCAGGTGCACCACCACCGAGTAAGATATATGTTCATTTTGAAGCTTTATCTTTTGCTTGGAACATAATAAAAACAAAAAAATGTGAAGTCTGGGGTATTGAACTTGTGACCTCCTGAACAGTTTATTTCTATGTTATCAGGGCCTGATGTGAATGTATACATGTAATTATGAGCTACGGAAGATGTTGGCGCTATATAAGTCCACAATAATAATAATAAAATAGCGCAGATAGGGTTAAAAGCCTGCACTTCCCCTTTGAAATAAAAACAGATTTGTGTTCCTATATTCATTGCCAATCCAAATTAGTCCCATGGCAAGAATAGCTTTTGACATACATGACTTAGCATTTAAAGAAAGAGTATAATAATATTTTGACATTCTTTTTTGCATGCATTTATGTTAAAAAATACCAATTACATCTATGTAGGTGGCTACTACAGCTGTAAAATCTAGCATGCATCTACACATTAGAAGGCTTTTGGAGACTGCACACTAAATAGATTTAATTGAACCTGTTATTATAGCTAATCCATGATGCGCCAATGTTTTTAAAGCAAATCTGCCTTTATCAAGTCAGCTCAGTAGCACACAGCTTTTGCTAAAGGTAGAATGCTAGAATTACACTAATGGCAGCCCTGTAAACACAGCAATCACTCAAGGTAAAGTGGAAACCCCTGAAATACTGCTACATTGCTATGTGCTTATATACAGAGAACAGCAGCCACTTAACAGTAAGCTTTTTTCTTAAAGAACATCTAATAACAATTTGAAGAGAAATTCTAAAAGCTGCGTAACAGTATCTAATCACCCTTTCACCAAAACCTCAAATCAGATTATCTGTGTTAATATATTACATTTCAAACAATATAGTACCAAATGTACAATGTTGATCCTAAACATAAATACCAATCCAGTATCACAGTGTGTGGCAGATCAATAGTAGTAGTTTATTAAACCAAATGGCAGCCCTGAGTGGAGAATGCAATAAAGCAAAATCAATTCCAAAAAAAAAACAAAAAACATACACAGCTCATACTCATGAAAGAATATGGCCACATTTTTTCCTTTTGTTGGTACACTGCCAAGCCATTGCTTATCAATGCCATATCCTCCCTGCTTAAACATTTGTTGGCTGCTCAAGTAAATGCCTATGATTGCAATGACTTTAGGCTTAAGCATTCAATTTAATAGCTCTAGTTTGCTCACAGAGGTTGTGAATATTCTGCATATATCATGATGCATTACCCAATGGGACTTGCTCATATACTCAGAGCACAGTTCAATGGTATATTATATTCCAGTGATGTCGAACCTTGTCAGTCCAGATGTTTATTAGACTACAACTCCCAACATGCCTTGTTTGCATTGTGTACACAAGGCGTGCTGGGAATTGTAGTTTCTAAACATCCCTTATTTTAGACCATAATAGCAACCCTAACATGATGGTGAGTACAGCACGTAAATAAAAGGAATGACACATTGTGGTTGAACTACACTCCCAGCATCCCCTTCCAGACATGATTTCCTCACACAGATACTCCGCAGCTGGAAGGCTGTGGTTTGCAGAATCGCATAGGAAATGTCCACATGTTGTAATCCTACCATGTCACCCCCAGTAAGGACCCAGCCCCTAATTACCTGTAGGAGCGCTCCCCCCGCACCGTGTGCTTCCGGAAAGGGATGATAGTCCCGTTATCGTGAATGATGTCATTGTTGTTTTCTCCATTGGGGGACAGCGCTTGGGTCGGACCCGGCATTGGAGCTGCCCCGGTAATAATGCGAAGGGAGTCAATAGGATTGTGGGTGGAGAAAATCGCTGGAAGCGGGTAAGTGCGCGTAAGGCGGGCGGCTCAGTCCCTGCAGTTGCTGTGCCACGGACCCCGATCTCTTGCTCGCTCGTTCTCTCTCAATCTTGACGTCAAAACAGCCCAAAGCAGCATCCTGTTCACGTGACCAGGTCCCTCGTCATGGCAACCAGCTAACTCCTCAGTTCCCTTCACTACACACACACCCTCTTGTAGCGGCGGACACTCTAGTTCGTACCAAATAACCGGAATGCAACATCATCCACCTCAAAACAAAGGTGGGGGGGGAGGGCAGAGGGACAAACCCGCATCTGTCAAGTCAAAAACAACAGCGACCACCTAATAATTCAACCCCCCCCTTCTCACTCCCATCCCTGTACACATCCCTCCATTCTTCTCCTCCCCCTCCCTTTCAATGCTGCACCACTCACAGGAACAACACGGCTCTGCTGATCAGCCCTTCCTCTATGGTATGTAGCAGTGTGCACACAAAGCTCTGGTGTCTGGTCTCTGCACTGGGATAAGCACTAGGCCCATCACTGGAACAGTCTGCCAGTCTATTTAGTAGATTACCTGCATCACTGTGTGAATAATAATGCCAATGTCAATACAATGACAATAACACTACCAGATACACTGCAGGTAGGAGCAGCCAAGGGTTTATAGGAGACATTTTCTGGAATTTGGGATGGCCAGATACTACACATATATAGAAACTGAGCAATATCATCCAACCTTGGGGATACAGAACACTTCTTAAAACAGACAACTCTAAATCACCCCCACCATATTGTAACCATGGTGAGGACCTAAATGGCTATATCTGCATCCCTGGGTTCTTCTTATTTAAGCAGCTTTACTTAACTAAAGTTGCCTTCTCGGCTTTAGTCTTCTTCACCCCATCCATACGTGGGCAGAAAGGCCCCCAAAGGCAACTTTATATAAGTAACGCAGTTAAAATAAGAACCATGGCGTGCAGACCTAGCAGTTTAGGTCCTAACCCTGGGTACAATCAATATGAGTATCAGGCCAAGGTCACAATGCAGTGCTTTCCTGCACATTTTCTGTGTTTGCGTTGCGATTCTCCAATTATTCGGCACCAAAAGTTTATCGTATGTACTCCAATAATGTATCTTCACAGCAAACAGTGTGGCCTATCACATTTCAAAGCGCTGCCTAGCACTGAGTGTCCTGTGCAACAGAATGTACTTGTATACATTTATATGCAATCTTTCCAATGTTTCACAAATTTTGTATAAATTATATGCAATCTCTCCACTAGCTAAATCAGCAGTGGGAAATTCATTTTCCTGCGGGGCCAAATTACAAACTGGCACTGTTGTGTGTAGGGCCAGACCAACATTTTGAACTTTGCCTACTTTCATTTGGACGGTGTGAGCGGGGTTTTTTTTTGTTTTTTTGGTGTTCCCTTGGCGCTACATGCAGTATTTTGCTAATGGCAAAAGATTGGAAATAGCGGTGTAGGAATCACCGTAGCAATCATAAGGGTTTTTTGAGAGGGGTTAATGGTCAGTCACTGATCTCAAACTTCTATATGTTAAGCTGGGAGTTATATGGTCACTGCAGGATTTCAAACTCCTGTGTTGTAATCTGGGGGTTAAATGGTCACGATGCATGATTTTAAACTCGTGGTAATCTGGGGGTTAATTGATCACTGTCAATGATCTCAAACTCCTATGTTCATATGTACAGTACAAAAAACACAATTTATATAATTTTGCCATCTCCACATGATTTTTTTAAAAGCTAGGTCTTGACAAGAGTATTTAGATGCTGTATCTATCTCTCTGCCTATCATGGTCTGACATCCATCCATCTATCTATCTCTGCCTGTTTGTGTATGTCTGTCAGTATCTGCGTATCTTTATCTCAATATAAAAACATTGGTAATAGGCTGCTCTACAAGTGACACAGTAATTATTTAATATAGTATTTTACCAGCAAACCCCAAATTCTTAAAAGAATTGTTCAACCCTGCATTTTAAGACCTCCCCCCTTTCCCCCTCTCTCTCCCTTCCTCTCTCTGCCCCCCTCCTGGAAACGGCATTGTGGTGTCTCGGGTGCATGGGTGCGCCCCGCCATCAACCAAACTTCCTTTCACTGTGGGATGCAAGCGCGCAAGTAGTGATCAGCTTCTCCAACGGCACGCAGACAGTGGTAGGAGTTTTGATGACGCGGCGCTCAAGCTTCTGGGTACGTGGGCCATTTGAATTACACCTCTCGGTTAGTATATAGGATTGAAATCCATATATATCCATTACAATACAGGTGTACTAAGGGGACCTGATGCGTTTCACGCTGCAAGATGCTTGCTCAGAGAGAGTATCTATCTATCTATGTTTATTTATTGGTTGCTTACCATTTAACTATGGAATACTAAAATCAATGTATGTTTTATTATCTGACCTAGGTTGGCTGTGGGCCCCATCCAAAATGTTGCTATTGGGCCCAGTGGTCTCTAGCTACACCCTTGTCTGGAACTGCTCAGAAAACAGGCCATAAACTGCTCATATGAAAATAGCCTTGATGCTAGGTTTACACTGATGGCTAGTTTTTGTTCTGCCTGCGTTTTACCACCCTGTTTTTTTGTGTTGCCTCTAAGAAAATGCTTCAATGGAAAGTTTTTCTAGCTGCAAAACATCTGGAAATGCTAGTAAAATACCAGAAAATCTAAAACAAAATATTTGTAATGTTTTATAAAAAGCAGTAAAAGTTACCACTTTAAAATATATTAAATTAATATCCATTGTTAATTATATGTTTTTTTTTTATTAATAGCTGCTGCAGATACAATAATACATGCTTATAATTAAAATTAAACAATTAAAAAAAAAATTTAAACTACTGGTGTTTCCAATGTGTAGTGTTAAAAAATCCTCTTAGCTCCTTATGGTTCTCCTGCAATGCCTATCCAAAGTCCGGGGAAATTTGAGTAATCTGTATCTGCCCCTTCCCTGTCCTTCTGGAAGACTCTGACATGCGCTGTGGAGCTCTCTTCCCCCCACTCCATTCCCAGAAGTAGCATTAGAGGCAGAGGCCAAGGGAACAAAGGTGGGTAAGTAAGTTTCTGGGCACTTTTTTAACATTTAAACATTGCTGTCAGGGTTAGGAAGGGGGTCCCTACACTACAGAAAAAAAGTAAATTTTTTGGTGGAGATACCCTTTTAACATTTCATAATAAACAATTGTATTCAAAAGTTTAATGGTGGACTACATATTGATGATGAAGCCCCAGTGGAAGATAAGCATAATGTAAAAGACATAAAAGGTATGGTCACTTATCATATAAAAAGGCCCAGTAATGGAGGGATAGGAATATATAAAAAAACAAGGATCCTTTTGGATATAAAAGGTTCAGTGGGTTTGTCATAAGGGACTTGATATCAATCTATAGTTAATATTTACTGTACTTATATAGTGGATACTGTACCCCCTACTGTAACTTATCACAATATTATAAGTCACAGAGGAGTTACTTGAAAGCACAAGGCCATAGGCCGATTATAGGGATATTATGTTACAGGCCGATTATATAAATATAATAGACGACTATTTGGGGGGTGGATATAATGTATATTTCATTTTATATATTCGCTGATTACAGTGTTATATAAGGGAACTCTTAAATGGCATGTCCACCCCCAAAACTATACTTTAACCCACTATTGGCCCTACTGGCCACTGTGTAGTGTACAAAAATCCTCACATCCCTGCTCCAAATGGCTGCCCTGCAATGTCTGTTTTAAGTCCCAAAAATGAACAGCAGGAGCCTGGGTGTGTCCCAAATCGCCTCTACCTCCTGTCTCTCCTCCGGGAGAAAATTGACATGCGCAGAGAAGTTCTCCACCCCTCCCGTTTCTCTCTACCTCCCCCTAGCACCAAATTCCTTTTCTGTAGTGTTGGGCACCCTCACCCACCCCCAACCGCTATAGTACTTTGTCACAAAACTTAGCCAATCTATACTTACTTTGCCTGTTTCCCCCGCCGTTCTGTACAGCCGGAAGCCGCGCCCGTGATTGGCTGCCTCTCAGCCAATCATGGTCCGGCCCCCTGCTTGTCGTGACAAAGTACTAATGTGGTAGGGGGTGGAAGAGGGAGCCCCCTACACTACAGAAATTTTTTTTAAAAGGGGTGGACATGCCCTTTAAGCGATGTAAAATCCTTAAATTATAATGTTGAGGAGCCAATTATTGTTTTAGAATATGTGTTTATTTTGTTTGGGAGGGATCCCACGTTACCTTTACAAAGTTAAAAAGAGAAAGAGAGTGAGACTTTTTTTTTGTGGCAAATTAAGCAGAAATAGCAGTTCATTATTAACCTCATCAGTCACAGCCGTCTGTCCAGTAAGTTGTTTAGAGACATCCCATTTCTATAACTCAACAGAAAGTAATAGGCGGTCTCTGTTCAATGTACCGGATGGACGACTGCAACTGAAAAGTTTAGCAACAAATGGGTATTTCTGATTTATCTAACAATTTTGAAAAAGTCTCACTCTGGATTCATTTCTCTTTTTTAATTTGTAAAGGCAGTGTGCAAAGGCAGGTATTAAATGGGAGCAGCAGTGGAGTGGTTTATTTATTAAAAATTATTTCTTAAAATTATGCAATACAGAGATTTTTTTATAATGTAATATTCCACTGTTGCTGTAGTGCTTATATACAGGTCAGGGAACTCTGAGGTAATGTTATATATGTTGCTTCTATTAATTGTTTTAGCTGTACATCTTGTACATTGAATATGGATGGCCCATTTCTATGACTTAGCAGCAAGAAAACTTACTTACCAGCCTTTGTTCCCCGGCCACGGCCTCTAATGATACTTCTGGGAACAAAGTATCATTAGGGGCAGGACTGGCAGCCGCATCTGTGATTGGCTAAGAACAGCCAATAAAACGGGACTAACAGCTATGCAGAGAGCTGAAGGAATGCGGTAAGTTTCCTGGCATTTTTCCCAATTTAAACCATGCAGTTAGGGTTGTGGGGGGGTTGCCTACACTGCAGAAAAGGATTTATTTTTTGTAAAATTAGGTGCAGAGACAAAGGATCCGGAGAGTGGGAAGGGGGGGGGGGGGGGGGAGGACTCCCCCGCAGATGCCAGAGTACTCCAGGAGGACAGGGTCAGAAGGGGCAGAAACTTTTTCACACACACACAGCTCCTACTCTTCAGTTTTTTGGATAGGCATTGCAGGACAATCATTTGGAGCAGAGGAGTAAAGTAAGGATATTTTAACACTACACAGTGAGGCTAGCAGTGCGTTAAATTTTAGTTTTGGAGGTGGACATGCCCTTTAAGGTTAAAAAAAACAAGCTTAGTTCTCCTTTAATATCTCCTTGAGGTGACCACACTGGTAGATATATTATTAGCCGATACAAATATCTACCAATAATCACTTTGTGTGTGGTGTCAGACAACAAAAAAGAGCCAACAAAATCTGTCCATTTTAATTATCGGATATTGAGGGAAAAAAATGTTTTTGTAGTATTGCCACTTATCAGCCAATAATATTGTGTGTTTGGCCACCTCAATGGTGATTAGCAGGCAAATATACAGTTTTTGGAGTGCATGCATACGTACTTGCATTTGATTGGCTAATAAACTATTTTGTTTATTGCTATTACATTGTTGAGTCCAGTCCTGTGTTCTATGGCTTAGTTTGAGATTAACTAAATCCTGACATCTACATTTTACGATTATTAATAGACTGCTACAAAGGAAAAAGGTGTTGGCAAAGCTCGGGCACATGGTAAGGGACTTAATTATGTGAGTTTATTTCTCATTTTTTGGGCAATACCATTTTCTTTTAAAGAAAACTTTGCTGCATTGTATAATTATGCTTTATCATAAGCTTTATAGTTACTAATAGTATCTTGATTTTGTAAGTGAATCCTACACCAGTTTGAATTCAGTAATATATATCACTTCATCCTAGCATGCTTATACAAGCATGCTTAATATGCTATACCCAAAGTAAGGACGATTTTCCATTAGAGAGACTTCCGATATATTGCAACCAACATTTCGGTCAATATGCCCATACATTAGGAGCTCACCTTCCAACATTCAAGCGATGCTGAAAGAACCGCCTGCGATCGACTTGTTATCACAGAATGAATGGACCAGGTGAGACCATTACGGCAACATTGCAAGGTGATAAACCGCCAGCAATACAGATATATAAAATTAGATGTTGGTCTACAAACATACGTCTAATATAATATCTAACTAGTGTATGGGCACCTTAAGACAGAGGCACTCTTCAATGAACTACTCTGTATCCCACAGTGCTAGGGGAAGAGAACATGCAAGAAGTGACTGTTGTGTTTGTGAAGGATTTTTAGAGAGGAAGGTTCAGAACACTTCTTGCAATGGCGAGTGATACATTATTTTAATTTTTCATTATTCGGTTACAAATGAATACAAATTTTATTTACCGGTATATAGTTCTTACAGCATTTAGCCAGCTGAGAAATATTTAGCTGCATTTTAGCAGACATATCCCTTTTTTTACAACTTGTCAATGTACATTTTCGCAAATGCGCATTTGTGTAGCTGGACTCTTGTAACTTCATGTAAATTTGAAAAGTTTTAGGTCTACAGTAAATTGTACAGTTTATGAGCATTTGAATAAAACAAATAATAAAATTACACTACTCATTTTTTATCTAGCTTAAATGTGTAGTTGATTAAATGTCTTTCCGCACAATGCTATTGGATGCGTGTAAAGACATTTGCGAGACATTTGAAATTTAAGGGACACTTTATTTTGCGTGGGAACATTTTAACACCTACATGCATTCCAACTGTCCTCCAAAAAAGAAAAAAAAACACACACCAGATAACAATTCTGCCAAAAAAACAATGATTCATTTTTATGAAGAAAACAATATTTTTTTAAAGTTTGCAAGGCATGCACAACATAACTTTTACTGCACAGTGGAAGAAAATGCTCAGAGTCTGGAATCTGACGAAAAGGAAGGTTGTCAAATTGGCCTGGTTGTGAACTGTGGCAGGGGGTGAGACAGATCAGAACTTGTTTTGTAGCTTACTAAGGGTAAACCCTGGAGTAGACACACCAAATATTGACGTGGTTTGTTTTTCTCACTCCACATATTTGTGCTTTACTTTTCAGCATTTTTAGTGTTATATATCCAAATGGTAAATATGTATGTAGAGCATGCAGCACAATATTTTACTTACTAGTTATCATAGCTTTATTAAGCTTAGTGCACAGGGTGGAATAAAGGAGGTTTCAAAAGCAAATAAACCTTGTAATACAGTTGATACATCCTCATTTGCCTATTTTTGCAGTTGTTAGGTGTGACAATGTTTGTGTATAATGATTAAAACAGAATAGTTGGATAAATAGCTATAAATAAATGGGGATGAGCATTAACAAAGGCTTTTTACTAATACATCTTCAACTGCAAAAAAAAACCCTAGCAAGGCTGCAAGAGAAATATTGCAATCATTGAGACCCCACATCGTAGATTACCCCATTATTCCTCTTCAAGTGCCATTAAAATTAAGAATTTGCATAAAAAGGACAACATCCATTGTTCTAATATGTATAAAGAATCAAAGCACATGGAGGGCTAGACCACACTAGCGCGTTTCTCACTAACAGGGAGATTCAATAAAAAAGTTCTTAACGTTAAAAATGGTGCTAATTTTGCCCCAACCAATCAGATCTTATTTAACATTTGAAAGCCAACATCTGATTGGTTGGGGCAAAATTAGCACCATTTTTAATGATAAGAACTTTTATTGAATCTCCCTGTAAGTTTATTAAGTGTTAATGTGTTATTATTAAATATTTTTTGGCTCAAAAAATAGGCCAAACCTTACATAAACTTAAAAGATTCTCTGCATGGGACCTGACCTATAGAAAAAAGCGCATCTTGCAGAACAGATATTCCTATAGGTCCCAGAGGCAAGCACAGGATTTTCAAGGGAAGGATTCCTAAAAGGGTTATCATGGTTAGAGGTAAGCTCAGCACACCATTTTAGCAACCCCCACTTTTAAAGGACACTCCTATATTAAAGTATTTTGCTACATGAATAATGCTTCCTATTTTTAGAAGTCACGTAGGAGTTCCATGACCATATAAAATTATAAGGTAAAAGTATGTATATAGCATCATATAAAATCTTTTTTTCCCCCTGTCCCTGTATACAGTTAGTGTGTGTAAAACCGCTAGCAAAACGTGTGCAGAAACAATGAACAGCCATTCTTCTGGACCTTGCCTAAAGGTATTAAATTATGTAATTAAGACTTCTGTGCCAAGACCAGTTAATGCTAATACTGGTAGCCAGGACAATAAGCATAAGCATGATAAGTACCCATTTGAGCTACTTGTGTGGCTTCTGTCGGTTTCACACGTTACCCAAACAGATACGTCCACTCATTTTTTAAAAAAATTTTTCTGGTGGGGGGGTTCTGCATACGTACAATACAAGGGACTGTAGATGCGTTCGGGATTTCAGCGAGAAGCTGGTGCTGGAGCAATTGTCTCCTGCAAGTTTTACTGAAGAACGTGAGGTGAGACAAAGCTCATTTACCCCCCATTCTTCAGTTAAACAGAAAAAAACTGTTAAAAAACAGAGTGTACAAACCCTTAAACTCTTTTCAGATTTGCATCTTGGATCCCTTTTTTTATTCCTCTTTCAGACTGACACCTGACCTCAAGGTGCAAAAGTAACCACAGAGGAGGTTTAGAGGGGTCCTTAGTCCTCTAGTATACTATAATCCTATAGTAATAAAGTAGGCATACAGGTGTGGTGGCTCCAGGCAAACTCACTTGCCTTGTAAAAAGTCAAGATAAAAAGTAACACAGAAGAACCTAACGTACTGTATTTACAGTATGTCCACTAGAGGGACCTTAAGGTTAAGGAAAGATATTTTGCCACTTCCTGTATCTGTGCTTAGATAACTAACCCATATTTCCATTTGTGCTTAAGGCTGGGTACACACCAGCAGATATTTTTGGAAATATCTGCTGGTGTGGGGCGGCTGGCCGCGACCGGCCTCGACCGTTCCTTTGGAATGGACGATCGGACTTGTCAGTAAATTCCGATCGATCGTGCGGTTTGATCGTTCCCACTTTCGGCCGCGGCCGAATTTGCCATGACCGACTGACGTCTGTCTTGGCCGAGCGTTCGCTCCTAGTGAGCGCTCAGTCGGGACGAAATAGTCCCTTCGTGTGTACCCAGGGATTCTATTTACTCTAATAAATGTTATCTTTAATAGATAATGCTAGATTAGATAATGCTCTTTTCTACCATAACTATTAGCTTTACTAATTAATAAAAACACACTTCCTATAACAAATACTTTCTATAAAATACTTTTCAATATATGATCAATGAACTATGACAATAAGGACACAAACTAGAATATCTGTGTAGAATACGTTCAGATCAATTACAAAAATCCATGTAATCTTATTAAAATTTGTGAAAGCATAAAATACAAGAAGCACACATTATTATTGTTTCTTCCCAACAGTTGAAATTTCAGCTATTAACCAGCTTTTGCATCTAAATATTAGCTAAGATATTGCCACCTACTGGACTTTAATGATTCTGAACATAAATGATTTTCTTAAACTAAAGGATGTGTACAGCCTTTTTTTCTACTCACCTTAAGTCTTTCTCCTAACTTCTAAGTTTTTATTTGTCCTGTTCGATTTTTTCCTGTTGTTTGTAAATAGTAGATTTTAAATTAGAAAGGTAAAAAACAAAAAGTGACCCTCTTATAACGTGCATACAGCAATTAATGAAAGTGCAACCGGCATACAAAATGGAGGGGAATAGGACTTAAAACATAACTTTTAATAAATACATTAAAATGTGAATACAAAAGTTAAAAAGCACCATCACAGGAGTTGAATGTGACAGGAGGGGTGAGAGAGTTCTCAGGAGGGAGGGGATCCTATATGAGCAGCCTCCCACCCTTTGATTGATCCAGTGTGCAACTATGAGAAATGCAAAAGTTTGCTTATCATAATTGAAGTAAAGAAATTTAAAAAGGTTAGAACCTTCCAGACTGGGGTTACCTTGACGTGGTTTGAAGGCTTTTCATTCATGTGATCACAGTAAAGTATACTAAAACCCCTTTGTTTATATGTCAGCGTGCAGATAATTTGATATTTTATTGGGTCTAGGAATGTGCATTGATTAGCTTTTCTATGTTTGTATAAATGTTTGACCAGATCAGTAGCACATCCGCAAAATGTAGTTATAATTTAGCCTAAGGAGTGCTTCCACAACCCTTCTATTGGAAGTGATTTTCTTTGCTATGGCATAGATTTTCATTAAATTTTTCACAATCCGCAAGACTATTTAAAAAATTTACCATTGGTGGTGCAGAAAGAGTTAAAGGACTTGCACACCCTTTTTCAACTGACTGGATATCTTTTTTTAAACTTCAAAGTTTTAAAGGATATGTTCACCCCTAAAATATATATTTTTTATGTGTAGGGTACCCCAACCCAACCGGCGATTTAGATTTAATAAAAAAAAGCCCCAGAAACACATTTACACTCCTTCATTCCCTCAACTGTCTGCTCCCGGCTTGCCAGAAGCAGCAGAGATAGGACAGACTGGCAACCATGTCTATGATTGGCTGAGAGTCATTGGGATTGGGAAGGGCTGCCCTGAGCATTTTAACTTTAAGATACACTACTGGGAAATACATTGCACAAAGCAGCTTTGTACGATGTTTTTATAAAAGTGTAATTATTTAAGGGGTACTGTTGAAGGAAATGCAGATTTAATGCAATCTGTGAGAGACTGTGGCAGATTTAAAGCTTTTTACCCATATCTCCTAAAAATTGCCATTCTCTCAAAGATTGTATTCCATCATGCTCCTATCTTTTGTATATGCACAACTATAATAAAGATTGAAGCGAGATAGGCAGAGCATGCTGATCAGCTGGAGAGAACCTGCGAGTGGAGCACTGACAGATAAGTTTAAATCCCTGTGAATTCACCTCCCTGTAAATAATAGATTAATATGCAAGGATTTAATTAGTTTAGTGTTCCTTTAAGCCTAGACCACACTGGCACGATTTAATGTGCAATCAGATTGTGCATTATAAAGCACACAATCTGGCCAAAAAATACGCTTTTCGGAGCACATGCCATCTCCATTTTTTTGCCAATCGCATTGAGTAACATTGAGCGGATTGTATTGCAGGCTGACAGTAACGAGCAGGAAAGTGTGTGCGCACTATTCCGTGTGCAAAAAGCCTCAGCCTTAAAGCAATTTTTAGTAGATTTGGGCAGTTTGAAAGAAATGCATTTAAAATCAAGTCCCCCAGCATCGCTCTTCTCTGCCTGTTCTCCCGCTGGTCTCCCAGCCACCAATGAAACAAGAGTTTTAAGAAATATTGCACATATTGCACTTACTATTAGAAGCTTTGGTGGGAGGCAAATAGCCTTTAAATAAGAAACTTCTTATAACTGTATTTTAAAGGGTATGTCCAGCAAAAAAGTATGTTTCTAAATGATTTACTGAAGAACAGGAGGTAAATGCACTCTCTTACCTCCCGTTCTTCAGTAAATCTTCCAGGAGAGGAGGAGACACTTACCCGCACCAGCGACGAATTCCCCATGTCCCCGCTCCTTCGCACTGTGTGCGTACAATGCAAAAGACGGGAGATGCGTCTGGGATTTTGTCGCTGCAGCGGGTCCGCGGGTAAGTATCTCCTCCTCTCTTGTAAGATTTACTGAAGAACGGGAGGTAAGAGATCGTGCATTTACCTTCTCCTGTTCTTCAGTAAATCATTAAGAAACATACTTACTTTTTTGCTGGACATACCCTTTAATTGGTTGGGATTTAAAGGGCATCTCCACCCCCAAAATGAACTTTGGGGGCAAGGTAGGTAACCCCTACCCAGCCCCAACCACCACCATAATTCTTTAAAACAATCCCCACACTTATACTTACACAGCCTTCTCTCCTAGCAAGCAGGGGCCGGACCTCAGGCGCGTCTGTGATTGGCTGAGAAACAGCCAATCTCAGACGCGGCTAACGTAAATGGAGAGAAGGCTCTGTAAGTACGGATCGGGGGGGGGGGGGGTTATTGCGGCGGTTAGGGGCAGGCAGGGGTTAATTACCTTACCCCCAAACAATTTCACGCTAGGTGCAATGATGGCTGAGGATGGATCTGGATGGTGGGGGTACTGCGCATTCCTCAGACTTCTGATGAGGACGAGGAATCAGCATGGCACAGATAGCTCACAGACAGCTTGGAGTCTTCTGTTTCCTGGGCTTTGAAAATGGATATCTGGAGAACCATAAGGAATAGGGCCAGTAGTGGGTTAAATCATAGTTTTTGGGGTGGACATGCCCTTTAAAGGCTGATTAGCAGCTAGAAACAATATAGTATTTGGCTAAAATTTGTACACAAAACACAAATAAATGTCAGTGCTCACAACCCATGCTGTGGTGTTGACCAGCTGCTAGAAGCACCCTAGTGCCATTGCTCAGTCTAACCCACATTCTGGAGCTGCCCAGCTGCTAGAAACAATAAAAAAATCATTATTTGTACACACAAAAAATGGAAAATTGCCAGTGCACAGTTTGCCTTTAAAAATAATTTATTTTAGAAGCATGATGCAGGCTCCATTAATTTAAATGTAGTCATACATCATATCATAATAAACTGCTGCATAGCCTTGTACTATGTAGATTTTTATATGTTTAGGCTCAATATACTATATGGGCTACTTTCATACGGCAAATGCTGTTCGATGTCCTGAGCTAAAACGCTACATGTATTGTTTCCCTAGAGGTAAACATCTGAAACCGCTTAAAGGACAATTATATTCACCTTCCCTCTGCTCCTCATCTTAGGTCAGTACCTTTTACCCAGGGTGAGGACCTGAACTGCTAGGTCCTCACCCCTAGGTTCGCTTAAGTTGAAGCACAGCGTTACTGAAACGCTGCTCTGGTAGGCTCCGCCCCCTCCTCTCATCGGCGATGAGGCCAATAGGAAGGCACGCTCTGCAAAGGGCGTGCCTTCCTATTGGCCTCGTCGCGCAAGATGTTTCTTCTTCATAAGGCAGCCACCCCCCTTGCATAATCACCACTGACAACCTCAGGCAAACCTAGTCCACCTAGCAGCTAATAAAATTTAAAGGGCATGTCCACCCTTTAAAACAACTTTCCATATATTATGGAAAGCCCGATTTGGTCTCCCTCCCCCTAGTGTTAAACCCTTTCAATATATTATAGGTATTGCTTCCCCAGCCCCAACCGCTATAATCATATTAGCAGAAAGTCCCTCGATAGTTACTTACCTTACCTCTCTCATTCGCCGCACTGCCCCAGCCCTCTGCTTGCACGGAATTGAAAGGCAGCCAATCACGGACGCAGCTTCCGGCAGTTCAGAATGGCGGGAGGGGAGAGGTAAGGTAAGTAACTATCAGTGGACTTTCTGCTAATATGATTATAGCGGTTGGGGCTGGGGAAGCAATACCTATAATATATTGAAAGGGTTTAACACTAGGGGGAGGGAGACCAATTCGGGTGGGAGAGGGGGAGGGCTCTTCTGCACATGGCAAAATTCTCCCAGAGGGGAGACAGGAGGCAGAGTCCTATATGGACTCTGCTATCCTCCTGGAGGCCAGTTTTTTGGACTTGGGGGGGGGGGGGATTACTGGAGAACTATTTGGAGCTGGAATGTAAGGTAAGGATTTTATTACACTACACAGTGGGGCCAGTAGTTGGGGGGAATTATAGTTTTGGGGGTGGACATGCCCTTTAAGTTTCCTCTCGTTAGATATATATAAAAAAATATGCTTCTTGCAGAACACTTCTTCCTATTGATTCACATTCCCTGAAAGGGGTGTGGGGATCCAGCAGTTTAGATTGCTAAAGTATAGATGTACTTTAAAAAGTGAATGTTGTTTTATATGATATATATGATGTGTTCTACAAAAAGCAATCTGCTATATCACTGCAATGTGCACAGCTTTGGCGGTCAAAAAAAAGGGTAAAATGTGCACCATTTTATCAGCTTAAGGACAACAATCATAACAAACCTTTTATCCAAGCCCCATTTGTCCCGGGTCCGAACCACCAATAGAAAGATGCACCTCTTGCACAGCGCGTCTCCCTATTGGTCAGGCCATGGGAGCAATGCAGCTGCACAAAGAAAAGTATGAAAAGTTTGTTCGAATTATGCAGGCTAAATTTAGGTCTTCACTCTGGGTTCTTTCATTGGGAGGTAGTAGGTGGGAAAGGGAATTGTTGCCATTTTAAGAAAACCTGGTTTAGCTGTGAGATGACAACCGACCCAGAATGTGTGTGTGTATTTTTAGGACATGCCATACCTCTTAACACACAGTTTTGCACTTTTTGTACTGGCTTGATAAAGGGTCCAACATGTTTCCACTAATGTGTGTGAAAAAATGTACTTAATTAAAAAAAAACAAAAAAAAAACGCCTTTATGTAATACTTTTTCTGATAGTAATCTATCTATATATATATATATATATATATATATATATATATATATATATATATATATATATATAAAAATCCCAGAGCTGATGTGATTCCGTGTGTGTGTCGCTGCAGTTCCCATGGACTTACCACAAGAGGGAGAAACACACTGCAGGTAAGGTTGCTTATGAGACAGGGGGGGCCCTGCATTTGGGACCAAGGGGGGCCTGCATTTGGGATAGGGGGGCTGGATTTGGGACAGGGGTGACCCTGGATTTGGGACAGAGGGGGGGCGACCCAGGATTTGGGACAGAGGGGGGGGGGCGACCCTGGATTTGAATCAGAGGAGGGGCAACCCTGGATTTGGAACAGAGAGGGCGACCCTGGATTGGGAGGGGGGGGCTGGATTAATAGAGGGGGAGGGGGGCTGGATTTGTCACTACTTTAAAGGAATAGTTCACTTTTTGTGTTAACTATTCCTTTAATTTCAGTACATTATAGGGCAATTTGGGGAAGGCATCTCGTGAAGGGCCTAAGAAGGTTCTGTATTGCAGCTCCTAAATATCTAACAAAGTGTGTAAAAACAGGGCTGCCACTACACAGACAAGCCCCACTACAGAACCAGGAATGGGTTCCCTGTATCTCATAGAGGCCATTGCATATAGAAAACTAGACCTGGAAGAGTTCTAGCTATCTCTGCGGATCACAAATACCACTAAGAGCAAACTATGCTCTACCTGTAGCTTTGCGGGTTTACCCAAAACCCCGTTGCGTTTTACGGTTACCTTCATCCAACACTCAACACAATGAATATTAATACTCACAGAGCAAGGATCTCTCCACGTTCTTCTCTCCTCTTCCTGTGTAATGACTGACGTCATGCCGTGACTAATGTTACAGCCAATGGCTAGATACCCATAACCGATCGAGGGGTTGTGAGCAAGCTCATAACTAGCTCGCACAGGAGCAAGAGACTTTTGGTGAGGGATCCTTTTCTGTAAGTATAAAGGGGGAACTGTGGTCTCCATACAACTGGCCTTTTAAATGAAGGTCAGTTTCCTACCTTTAAGACGAGCCATCAATCACCTCTCTACTGTGCTCCAGCCCAAGATAAAAGACATTACAGACCAGAAAGTTAATGGGTGGGAGGATGACATGTGACATTCCTAAGGCTGCTCCTCCACTTCGCCGCCGGCAAGCACACGCCTCAACTTCAGTGTGTGAGGGAGACAGAAGTCCCTCTCCCTTCCTGTGTGAAGATCCCCACAGAGAAGGTAAGGCAATCTACAGCCCTACCCACCCATTATGCAAAAACAGCCTTTTCACAGTTTTTCTGTGTGCGTGTGTGGGCCTGGGGTTTTGAGTGGGGAGGGGCCCACAACGCTCGTGAGTGGGCGGGGTCAATGCACCCGTGAGTGAGTGTGTGCGGTGCCCGCGAGTGGGGAGGGCCCCAAATGGGCTACAAGTGAAAGAGCCAAGGGGGGCCTGCAAAGGAGGGCCATCGGGCCCATGAGTGGGAGGGCCAGGGGGTCTGCAAGGGCAGGAGTAGACATAGGGCAGAGTGACTGTCACATTGTTTCAGAGCAGGAACAGTAAGTGCAGGAACCTAGTGATGTTGCTGCCATATCACACACCAGAATTCTCAGGAGAGCAATTCCTATCATTTACCTAGTCATTTTTGGACCCCAGTTCCCCTTTAATAATTCATCGTGGGAGCATCAGACGAAGGAAATATACGTTTTTTTGAGGCTGGAGTTGCCCTTTAAAACAAATCACAGATATGTACTTTTAGTTAAAAAGAAATTATTTACCTTAAAGAATAGAATAAGGGCTCGTTCACACTACTTCAGTTTGTATCAGTTTTCTCAATGCAGGTGTGTTAAAAAATTTTTAAGTAAAACCCCATAGATTTCATAATATCGTTCACACCTGCTACGTTATATGCTGTTCCAGTCCGTTTAAAAAACGCACTGTATGCAGCATTTCTGTCCATTTTTCTTGCATTTTCTATATAAATCTATGGAATACACATTGTGAAAAAATAGTACAAATGTATGAAAAAAATGGTACAAACTGACAGAAACACATGCTGTACCTTTGTCAGTTTATATGTGTGAACGTAGCCTAATGATAGTTCAAGGTATACCAACAACATTTTTGGACATTATTTCCTCTTACCTTGTGCATTCAGTAACACTTTTCTGAATAAGCCTTTCCCTGTGGATACAAATGGTGTTATGTTAATACAGTGTACTTTGTGTTCATTGTGAGATTAACCAGATAAATAGTCAAACAGTCCAAACCCTCACAATAAATTACATCACCTACAACCATATTGTGCTTAACACCTCCAGCCCCTTCAATTATATATATTTTTTGTTTTGTTACAATAAATAATTGTTTTCTTCACAAGTCCCAGGAGTGCTCCAATTACTTCACTGTGATTATCCCTACTACTTGGAGGCACCTGGGCGATACTACTAAGATAGTATTTTGTGCCTCGTCTCGCTCTCTACTCAACAAGTACACATGATGGACCTCACCCCTGGGTTTACCTATAATCTGCTGCAATCTCTCGCTAGCAGTCTTCCTAGCTCTGCCCCCACGGTGTCCAGGAAGACGGGTTTCTAGCAGAGACCAGTGACCATAACTTTTAAGGAAGATTGCTGGCAATTTAGGTAACCAGGTGGGACCTAGTCGTTTAGGCCCTCACTCGAGACAATTTTTTTAGAGGGAGGGTTTGAAAAACTATAACTTAGTTTATCAGAAAAACTGAATTTTAGCCTAAAACTGCTTATTAAAGGACAACTATACTCACCTCACCCTCGCTCCTCTTACTCCATAGCTGCATAGTACCCAGGGTGAGGACCTAAAATCGCTAAGTCCCACCCTGGGTACTTTCCCTAACTCCTCCAATACTTACCACGCAAATCTGCTTCGCCGATCACCCATTCCTCCGCTCTTCCTGCTTCAGTGACAGATCGCGAGGCAGCCAATAGAAAGATCACGCTCTGCAAGGAGGCGTGTCTTCCAATTGGCTGCCTCGCGACTGTCACTGACAGTAGAAAGAGGTGGAACAGTGGTGGATCGTGAAGCAGATTTGCGGTAAGTAGTGCAGGAGTTAGGGAAAGTACCCAGGTGAGACTTACCGATTTTAGTCCTCACCCTGGTACTATGCTGCAGTGATCGGGGAAGGGGGAGTAAATTGTCCTTTAAAATGTGCCATTTGTCTTTCTGCTGAAGTGGTAATCAGACAGCATATATACAGCATGATCCCACTACATCAAAACTTTTTTCAGATTTTAAATCGGAACTGTATTGAGAAAAAATCATGTGACTCACAGCATTTACACGGAAAGACCCGTCATTCCTTCCTGCAACAATTAAAGGATAACTGTGTTGCCTCAATGAATTTTTGAATTGCTTTACAAAGAGCATGGTTTGCAGCCCTCACCATACATTTTTTTCCTGATTTCGAGTCTCTCTGCCTTCAATTAGCCATGCTGTGAAGAGGACGCAGAGAAAAACTCCTCCACCCACCCTTGATCGCTTAATTATGTAGGCTGTATACTAGCAACAGGACATTTCCAGTTTGTTTGACTGGCAGGCAGGAAAGAGAGGCTGTAACAGACATTCCACCAGCCAATGACAAGTGATATGTTAACCATGGCCCTGGGCCATTAGGAGGCAGGCTTTTAGCACTCATCTTTGCTGTGTGATATCTTAAGGGGGCAGCACGGTTGTAATGTGAGTGAGCTATTTCAGCTGCTGTAAGTGTGGACATGTAATAGGGGTGATATTGGTAAGGGGGGTGATTTTTTATATTGTTGTCCTTTGAGAGAATCAGCAGAGAAAAGAATGCAGGGAGGAGGGAGGGGATATGTGTAAGCAGAGCATTGTCCATGCTGAGGCTGTGCAACTACAAGGAGGCAATGAGTAAGGGAGGTGGGGCAATTAGGAGCCACTAACTAACATTATTAATTTAATAAGAAAGCAAGCTCAGATACATGCAAGTACAACCACTTCACTCCAATTGTAGTTTCAGATTATGTAAGTTGTTTGATTGAGTATAATGCCCCTTTAATACATAGTATTTGTACCATGTGGAATTAAGTTATGCTAGTTTTCTATTTAGTTATCATTGCAACAGCTGATCCCATGATCCTTTTTGTAAATGTCCAAAAAAATAAAAGTGATACACACATACAAATAAATTAATGTGCAATTATACTTAATTTTACCTACCCCTATTTTGAGGTTTTTAAATGGAGTACATCAAAAGAAATCAGTTAAATGGAAAAAAAGGAAATCAAACCAAAGTGGTTTCATTAATGTGCACCCCCTAAACTAATTCCTTCTTATTTTATTACAGCACCCGTATTTGTGTGTAAGAGTCTGGAAATTTTTGCCCACAACTTTTTTTCCCCTCCAAACTTTTTCGAGATCAATATTTTGCAAGGGTATCTTATCTGCACAGCTTTGTTCAGGTCACTTCACAGATTTTCAGTTATAATATGGCTTGGGCACTGGCTGTGCTATTTCATACAATGCTTCTCCTTTTTTGAAGCCATTGCTTTGTTAATTTAGCTATACGCTTAAGTCATGCAAGGTGAGGTTAATCAAGATTTCAAGATTCCTGCAGATGCATGACAATATTGTGGGAAATGCCGGTAGACCGATACTTGGAGAGATTTAGGATTTAATCTTGACAAAATGCACCAGTCCCAGCTAAACAAAATATCTAGAACACTATAGGATATGGTGTCTTTGATGATGTTTTGTGGGGGGGGGAGGGGGGGGTTGGCATTAATCTTATCTTTTAGAAATATGGCTTAGTCTCCTCAAGCCTCCATATGGATATACCTTTTTGAACAGTTCAACTGGGCATTTTTCTTGCTACCGCTGAACCCAACATATAAAGAATACAACCAGTTATTGTCATATGCAGGGATAAAATCAGTACTTGAAAAGAAATCCTGCAGCTCCTATGATGTTTTTGTAGGTCCTTGGTGGCCTACCTAGCTATTATCTTCGCACACTAATCTTGGTACAGTCCCTGCTAACCCCACCATGATCCGCGAAATGTAATACTTTTTTGCACCCTGTCCTGAGAGATACCTGTATTTATTTATTTTGTAAATAATTACATTATTTTCCAGTCCGCATTAATGGCAGACCTCTTACCAGGAGAAATACTAAATAGTTAGCTGATTTACTACCATTCCTTTTTGCTTCCACTGCTGTTGCTAGAGAGCATGTTTAGAAGGGCACAGAGTGCACTTAGACTCCCAGCAACACAAGAGATGGTTTATGGGAGGAGTTACCCTTAGTACCCACAGGTTAATTTCAAAAATCTCCAGCAGCCACAGCAAAGAGAGAGGTGACAGAGTTTTAGTATCTTTGTGAACTCTGCGTTTATCTGTGACTTTAGTTCCTTTCATAAGGTAGAATATATGGCGACAGTCTTTGATATGAATTCTAGCCTTCACTAAGCAGGGGGTGTCCATGTATGCAATATTACATGGGCCTCAATTAGACTATTTACTGTATGTATCTATTAAGACCTCTATTTAGACAGCTCATCGCGTGTTCAGGCAAACATTTACAGATACTGAGACCATATTCATGCAATTTTATCCTCACAAATTTTTTTTTTTTTTTTTTTTGGAGTTCCGTTTAATGCAGAAAGATTTTGGGCATTTTGTGTTTACATCGCTCAAAAGCAATTGCTTATTTAAAGGTTTACATAGATACAAGTCAGATATAATGTAGTACAAAGTTTATTTTGCATATTGGCTTAACTTACCATCTATATTTAGTTAAGGTCACATTTTATTTTGTGCTTAATAGAGTTCTGTAGAGGCTGAAACCTGGTCAATCCTTTTATAGCAGAACTCATATTAGCAAACATAGCATATAGGAAACAAGGAAGCATTAACTTTTATTTCCAAGCAGCATGACCGTGTACAAATATAATAGCAGTATACATCAGACTTTCATGAAAAAAAAAATCATCTTTCAAATGTGATAATTGTAGACACAAGATAAGACCAAAGGTTTTGGCAGGTAAGTATGGGCAACCTTCAGTTTATATTTACATTTTATATCACTTGTTTCTTATAACTTTAGTTGCATGCAACTTGCAAATACGCATCAGATGGTATGCAGCCTATTCAATTTATATTGATTTAGGAGTCTGAACATTGACAATGGTAGGTAACATTCATACTGCCCAATAATATTGATTAAAACCCTAGGGTGCAAATTCTTATACTTAGTAATTTTTTTCACAGGCCCCGTTTGCTGTAAGCACATTTATAAACATCATCTAGGCACTGATGCAGTTCGCTTGTGCAATTAGCATAGAGAAAAAATTAGCAAAATATTTTCACACAGGCAGCAGAATTTCTAGGACAACCACAATTTTACACATTACTATACAACAGTCTATGACACAAGGGTAGTTTTATTTGCCTAAAATAGTTGCCTTTAAACATAATTTTAAATAACAATAAGGTGTTAACTAACACTTTAAATACATGGGGCCTTGATGAGGCATGGGAGCTTACCTATTTTTCTTAAAGGATAAATATACTATAAAATGAGTTAGGGTCAATTGGAAGCATCAGCTTAAAAAAAAAATTCCATATTTCCCCCCCCCCCCTGCCCCTCCAGAGCCTACATTTGCAGAATTATAGTTGCTGACATCTTGTTTGTCAGTAGGTGATTACTTAGATCCGCCCTCCGAGATGTTCATGTAGATGCTGATTGGCTAGCCTCATTAGGTAATGCTTGATCGCTCCGTGCACGTGAATGATTGTGCATTACCTAATGAAGCTAGCCAATCAGCATCTACATGAACATCTTGGAGGGCGGATCTAAGTAATCACCTACTGACAAACAAGATGTCAGCAACTATAACTCTGCAAATGTAGGCTCTGGAGGGGCTGGGGGGGGGGGGGGGAGGGAGGGAATATGGCAATTTTGTTTTTAAAGCGGATGCTTCCAATTGACCCTAACTTCATTTTATAGTATACTTATCCATTAATGCAAGTCCTATCTGCCTTTTGGCATCCTAACAGAGAAATGCATAGAAGACTTTATGCCTTACTTTGCCTGTATGCGGCTTCCATAAATTGCGAATGGGTTAACCTATTCAGAGACTTTATACCAGTTAAATAACTTGTGCAAAAGAGCCCTCTTTCTCACACTACTGCAACTACGTCCTCAAAGTAATTTTAACCCATTCCACATCGCCTCACAGTGGTTAATGTATTTTAAGACTGTAATTGCAGATTGTAGCTTTCCTTACATTACAGTCTAGTCTGTAGTGCATTTAAAAGCAAGTCTCCAGCCAACAAGTAATAAAACCATGTTACACTTACCATATACTAAGAAGCTCTAGTGGAAAGGCAAAGCCCTTTAAGCCCCAGACAATTAAAATACACTAAGATACAACTTTATTCTAAAGGCTGAATGACAGCTAGAATAATGTACATTACTTATAATTTCCCTTCCTACTAGATCATCTAAGTATGGTAAGTGTAACAGGTCTTATTACTCCGTTATATCGTTGGCTGGGTGTTGATTTCAAACGCACTATAGAGGCAGAGCAGGAACCAAAGGCCAATGTTAATTGGCTGGCATTTAAATAGCTTCTTGTCTCCTCACTCATCATGATAAGTGCAATTTGGCCTCATTACATATTAACATCCTGCACTACAGGATGTTAATAGCAGAAGGACCCACATATGAGGGGCCTTAAAGGGCATCTATAGTGAAAAACACAAATGCCCCATTGCAAAGTTAAATTCATGTACTCTGTGCTGCCTTTCTCCTACCTCTGTCAGTGACCTGTTTTTCCATGGTTCAGATCTCTCTGCAGCACCTCCCCCTTCCCTCTGTTACCTCCTCCATGTCTCAACTCCGGCTGCCCGACAAGCTTATCATGTGCAGTAGGAGTTAACGTTTAACATCCTGAAAAACACCCTGCCAGTGGCCAATAGAAAGCAAGCTGTCCTGGAGACACGGAAAGAAGTACAGTCAGTTTATGATCTCCCTCTTTGTGACCCATCATCAATCAGTGAAAGCTATCAAGAAGGGGGGTCAAGTGCAGCCTTATTTCTGCAGTCTAAGCTCCTCTCTACCCCTGCTAATGCTCTTATCTCTATGTTTGTTACAGAGCATGGAGGGGGAGGGACTTGAGCAGGGAAGAGGATCACGTCACAGGCATTTGATTGACAGTATGAGTAGGAGTAGAGGAATGCAATCACGTATTCTTCTAATTTGTGTATCTCAGGACGAGAGGGAATCTGAAAAATGTGAAGACCCCTGGGGGTTGGAGGGAATTATAGAACACATGGAAAGAAAAAAAAAAAAAGTTAATTTTCCACTATAGATGCCCTTTAATACAGCAGACGAGCTTACATATTTTGGCCAAAGTGTGGTTCTAGCATCACTGTTATCATGCTGCATGAAAATACTTTCCTTTATTTCTAAATATAAAGGATATTAGAGCCACCAAGGAGTTCCATAACAATATAATATAAGATGGATATATTATACTATAGTATCTCAAAATGTAACAATTTTCAATGCTTTGTTTCAGATGCAAGCCTCATTATTAATAAAAACAATATTGCCACACCAAAGGCCTTATCCAAACCCTCTCCTCTTATATGGCATATTATTCAAAACTGAAAACCCCTCCTGTAGATAGATGGGAATCCAGGCTGCAGCAGGATTTAACAGAAACACAATTGCAACACATTTTTATATATAAACAATCAGCAGATGCTCAACTACATAAGAACTAAAGAAATACTAAAAATTTTTTTGACTGGTATATCACGCCATCCTTCCTTAATAAAATCAATCCATCACATTTTCCCAATTGTTTTCGAGGCTGTGAAACCCCAGAAGATCAACTGCATTGTGTGTGGACATGTGAAGAGGTACAGAAAACATGGAAGTATTGTGAAACGTTAATAATGCTACAATAGACCAGCTCAAACCCTCATAATGCATATATGCTCAGCAGCAAGATTGTTACTCTAGGGAAGCTTTAATAAATAAATCTGGTGGATCCACAAAAATGAATAGCCGACACCTTACAGAATTTTATTAAAACATGGCTAAAATAATGGGATTTATGGATAATAAAGATGGATCAGTCTACCCATCCAGGAGCTTCTTGGGTGCCCTGGGAATGGCACGGCAGACCGGCCACAGTGAAATAAGCTTATATAGCCTTTATAATCTCCATTTCAAATGTGATCTTAAAGGGTATCTTGGGTTGAATAACAGGAGGTAAGAGCTGTGTCTTACCTCCTGTTCTTCAATAAAACCTGCAGGAGCCGGGAGAGAAGATTCGGAACTTACCGGATCTCTCTCTGATGCACATGCACATAGCGTATGATGTCCATCGGGACTTGTCACAGGAAGTGGCAGGGGAGCTAGAAATCGGGTAATTCCTTACCTTCTTTTCTGGCTCCTGAACGTTTTATTGAAGAAGGGGATGTAAGACACGGCTCTTTTACCTCCTTCCTGTTCTTCATAAAACTGAATGGCAAAAAATTAATTTGCCAATGGAGATACCCTTTAATTTGAGCATTGACATATGATAATGTGAAAAAAAAATTGCAATAAATTCAACGAACAAAAAAAAAAAACAATATTGCAATATAAATTGTTCCTTTGGTCCTTTTGTATACATACAGTTTCTGACAAAAGTCTGTCGCCTGTGTATTTCCAGTAACTCCTGCATTTACCTGATTTTTAATTGATCGATTGGTGTTAGAAATAGCTCATATGAAAAAGCTAAAGCCCTCCCAAATAATATATGTACTGGTAAAAAATAGTTTCACTGAAAAAGATTTATCATTTAATCAAGACAGAAAGGTCAAAATGTTGCAAGACAAAAGTGTAGTCGCCTATACAGAAAATGATCTTCTTTACAGCCAATCCAAAAATAAGTCCGCAAATGAAGTAGTGTGCTGTGAGATCCAAATTTCATATCTTGTATGACTTCCATGAGCTTGAAGGACAGCATCCATGCGGTTTGGCAGGATCATACAATTTATTATGAAATCATCAGGAATAGCCAAGAAATAGTCCTGCATGCCTCCCAGAGTTCATCAATATTCTTGGTTTCGTCATCCATGCTTCCTCTTTCATCCTACCACCCACACTAATGCTCAATGATGTTCAGGTGACTAGGTCTGGCCAATTCTGGAGCATCTTGATCTTCTTTGCCTTAGGATCTTTGATCTGGAGATTGAAGTATGCGATGGAGCACCCATCCTGCTGCAGAATTTGGCCTTTTTTATGGTTTGGAATATATGAGGTAGCTAAGATTTCTTGGTATTTTACACTATTGATGTTGCCTTCCCACCCAGCAGATCCCTTACACAACCCCCATACTGGATGTAACCCCAGAACATGATTTTGCCTCCACCAAACTTCACTGTTTTCTGGTAAATCACGGCTTCATGCAGGTTCCAGTAGGTCTCCTGCAATATTTGTGCACTGTGGTGTAATTCGACAGAAGATTCATCTGAAAAATCCACCTTTGGCCACTTTTCCAGCGTCCATCCTTTTAGCAGGCTGTGGGACTTGGCAAATGCCACACGTTTTTTCAATTGTCTTTTGTTTAGGCTGGCTTATGGACACCGATTCGACCATGGAGGCCATTTCGAGACAGAATCCGACAAACTGTGGACACAGGGATTTTAGGTGACCAGGTCTCCTGGAGCTCTGCTGAGTTGAAATGGTCTTGCCTTGGATTTTCGAGCCAACAACGGTCCTCTAGAGCAGTTGTCTTGTGGTCTGCCTGACCTGGGCTGTAAAAACTTCTCCCAGTCTCTTCAAATCTTTTCTTTATCCTCTGAACTTAGTCTCAAGGTAAATCTTAGGCATGTTTGCAGAGGTCTATTTGCAGTTGATGTGAGGTCTAAGTGTACTGGGGTTCTTTTATACACACCTGACACCTAATTGATCCATTATTAGTCACAGGTAAAGCCCATATGACAAAGCGACAACACTTATGTCTTTGCAAAAATGTATTCAATGGGCTTTACCAAGCTGTAAATTAGAATACTTTTTTTTAGTTTCGTTTTTGGATTGAAACATTATTTATTATTTTAGCTGTTTGGGGCTGTTGGGGTAAAATGAACCATTTCTGAAACAAAATCTACATTAGAATTATTGTTAGGGCACTTCAGGTCTATTTGTACACAGCGACAAGACTTTTGTCAGAAAATGTAGTTATGTGTGTGTAATGTAGCTATAATGTTCAAGAGCATCGGAAACACTTGTTGCAGTTATACTTGGTGGAATTATTCCATTACTAAAATTCTGAGACACCTCTGGCTTCTTTGAAGTCACAAGTGTGCCCTGGCACACCTGGTCTGATGTCATCATTTTTACCCTTGTTGTGAAATTAGAAAAACTTATTTTTCATCTATCTGGGCTCCCATTGTTTTAATCCCCTTTTAGACTAATTACTCCTTGCACTTTTGATGATCTCATGCTGCCAGAACTGCAGATAACTATAAGCCAGCAGAAAGGGAGATTCTGGGAACCGTATTCCACCTAAAAATCATCCATCAAGATAAGTGCTATGCACATGTTCCGACTCAACTTTATCTAAGTATAACTTGCACTCTATTGAGAACTCAGAAGCAAGGACCTATTTAACCTATATAACCTATATAACCTATTTAACTCTATATAACCCTACATTTTGGGTTACAGTTTTATTGCATATGGAGTTGCATAGCCATAGACCCTTGTGCCAACCCTTGTCTACCACAAAAAAACATCTACAATGGGCATGTGAGCATTAGAATTAAACCACCGCAATGAATGCTGATGCAATTTTGGCCTTAAGCATTGTAATTTAGGCATTTTTCAGATCATTTTAGATTTTTAATTATTTTATACATATAAGGTGTTACTAATGGGCCATTATTTATTACAGACACTTGCCCTTTTTTGGATATACAACCCACCAGTTTTGGACTTGACATTTTATATTTGGGACCTTGGGACAATATGATATTTTGGACAAGGTTGGACTTTCATTACTAACCACCTGAGTAATAACCAAGGACTTAGCCTTAAAGGAAAGTTTACCCAAATGTGGACGAACGGTGTGGGGAGGGTAATTTCTATCACATGGAGGGAGGGTCACGTGATGAGCACTGGTATTTAAGTTGGTTTCGGTTGCCTGTGAGTTGTCTGAGAACGGTCTGTAACGGACCGAAACGCGTCGATATTTAGCACATTAAAGCAAGTTGGAAAATCCCAGGATATATATATATGTGTGGTGCGTTTGTAGAAAAACAGCACTCCACCTTCCAAAATTGCTTGGTGCTAGTTTGTTGGGGATCCAGCTGAATTGTCCCAATAATAAACATCCATATATATATATATATATATATATATATATATATATGTGTGTGTGTGTGTGGATTTTTTTTGTTTTTAATTTGTCTTATTTTGTAACTCAGGTTGTCATATACAGCATACCTTGCAGTGGTGTATCATTTTGATGGGTTATAGTTTAAAGAATGGAATTATTGCGCATGTACATAAAAATTGTAAATACTTACTTTTTCCAGCTTTTATCTATTGTGATTTGAATGTGATCTTCAAAAGGTCAGTAAGAAAACTTCAAGTACTCCGGGATTGGACATTAACAAATGTGGAGCGGGATTTAGCTCTGAAGGTTTCATATGTAAGTGGAAGTGTTATCTGTAAAAAAAAAAAAAAAAAAAAACACAAAAAAATGGAGTGGTTTATTTTTTGATATATTGTGGCAGAGTGAAGACAAGCAATTTTCTGACGCACTGAAACTTAAGCATGGAAGGTTGTGTCAGATTGGCAGTCATCTGCAAGAGATTGCTGCAGAATCATGCCTTTCCAGAGCTGTGCAAAGTTCAGGTTCATTTTGTCTCCCCCTGCAGCTGCTGCACTATGTTGTTTTCTATAAATGGTATAACAGATTAGACATTTTTGTTTATCTGAAAAAATTCAAATTGTCTTTTTTAAACTATTCACAACCCCCTTTTTTTATTTGGAAAAAGTAGTCAGCTGGGGAATAGATATGCTGTCTCCAGGGATTGAAAAAAAGCACTTCAATGACACCAATTATCTAACAGCAAAAATAGGACCATGCCATGCAAGCAGGGAAGAACAATAGCTAATGGGGTAATCCATGGTAACAACCAGCTGCCTCATTCCATTATTTTACTGGCAAGGAATGGGGTAATTTCCAGGACTGAAGGGAGTTGTAAAATTGATTAATATTAGCTAATAATGAAATATTTTTTCAGCTTATTTACTCATTTTTACTGGAAAGCCTAGCACTCTAAACACCTAAACAAAAACTGACTTTTAAAATCAGTTAGTGCACAATAAACCATGAAAGGACAACACAGTTTTTAGAAAAATGTAGGTTGCCAACATTGTTATTCTGAGTAAATACAAGATTTGGGGATATACAGTAACTATAGCCTAGGGACAAGATTCTACAAGAGCAGCCTTGAACAAAAAATTACTTACTCAGTCTGCTATCACTGACACTTCCTGGTCATGGGCTTTGGAAGGCTGTGCTTGTGTTTCCCTTCTGTCTATACCAATATAGCCTATTGCATGACAGAATTCAATCTTAGAGTGAATGACATACACCACACCAGTCCAAGCCAGTCTGACACATTAAGGCATCACTACAGAACATACCTACAAAACCAGCGAGTATCGGACATCTGCACATAATAAGATGATCCAGAACTGCCTTTATGCTTCTGTAATGTGGAGAACAATTCAATCACCTTTAGCAAGCCTCATAATTACTACGTGTAAGTGTGTTTGACAGCCAAGGGACCGAAGAAAAAGTATCCTGACTGCCAGCTAGTCTAATGGAGGACTGAGAAAAAGACTGAACTTTCAGGGTGTGATTCTCTCTCAACACCTTAAAACATCAACTCAAATAAGCACGCACAAAAAAAATATTTCCTATTCTAGTTAAAATGTGTACACATGAAGAAAACAAACATATGGGAGACCTGAAAGACTCTTAATTTAATTCAAATGACTTGCTAGTGTAAAACAAACATGTAATGTATTTTTTTGTGAATAAGCCTTCTTTGCTTTGTTTCAAGCTCCTCAGCACAACCTTCAACCCCTATAGAATTCAATAAGTGTAGACAGTAGACCATGGGAAATATCAGGCAACAGCAATAAATGTGTATATATTAGATTTTTAGGAAGCTCTATACAGTAAAAAAAAAAATATATTTATATTATTGGATGATTCCAGCCCCCCAACCTTTAAAAGGGTATCTCCACACACAAAATATAATTTTTCTGTAGTTTAGACCACCTGCAGCCTAAACGCTAGAGTTTTAGGTTAAAAAAAAGTGTACAGAAAGCAATTCGTTCCGTCTTGTTATGATGGCTTCTTCCAGGAACGGAGTAGCCAGTATGGGCAGGACTGGCAGCCGTGCCAGAGTTACTCCTACTCTTTAGTTTAATTGACTTAAAAATAATAAATATGCCCAAAATTCATCACAAGGGTGATGCATTGCATACTATTTATCATAACACTACTAGCAACCCTCACAGAACCCTGAATGAAACGATGATCGGACTCACTTCTCCCTGTCTTCTCTAGTCACAACCTTTTTGAACCCAAATGCTATACATCAACTACTGTAAATTTAAATGCAGTAAAGCAAAACAATACAAGAAAGATTCTAACCTTGATAAAGAAATCCACAACATCCTTATGGGCAGATATGCCAATCTGTAGTCCAATCCCCAAAAATGGTAGATTACCGAGCACATCCTGCTCCTGGGCCATCACAGAAGACTATATATATCAGTAAATTACACAAAATAACAACTTTATTTATTCATAATGCTGACAAACACATTTCGGTCTCCCGAATCTTGTGTTTGTCAGCATTTATTGAATAACTCAAGTTATTATTTCTATATGAGAAGTGCTTCTGCTTATTGACAGAAATGGGAAAGCTTGCATTGGGGTCTCAGGCAATTTTCTTCTGTCAAGAATGCCCAGAAGTTTTATTATTTTTAAAGAATCAGAAAACACAATCTCCACGGGGGGCCTTCATTTGGGATAGGGGGGCTGGATTTGGGACAGGGGTGACCCTGGATTTGGGACAGAGGGGGGGGCGACCCAGGATTTGGGACAGAGGGGGGGGGGGCGACCCTGGATTTGAATCAGAGGAGGGGCAACCCTGGATTTGGAACAGAGAGGGCGACCCTGGATTGGGAGGGGGGGCTGGATTAGGGATAGAGGGGGAGGGGGCTGGATTTGTCACTACTTTAAAGGAATAGTTCACTTTTTGTGTTAACTATTCCTTTAATTTCAGTACATTATAGGGCAATTTGGGGAAGGCATCTCAGTGAAGGGCCTAAGAAGGTTCTGTATTGCAGCTCCTAAATATCTAACAAAGTGTGTAAAAACAGGGCTGCCACTACATGCAGACAAGCCCCACTACAGAACCAGGAATGGGTTCCCTGTATCTCATAGAGGCCATTGCATATAGAAAACTAGACCTGGAAGAGTTCTAGCTATCTCTGCGGATCACAAAATACCACTAACGGAGCAAACTGCTCTACCTGTAGCTTTGCGGGTTTACCCAGCAAAACCCCAGTTGCGTTTTACGGTTACCTTCATCCAACACTCACACAATGAAATATTAATACTCACAGAGCAAGGATCTCTCCACGTTCTTCTCTCCTCTTCCTGTGTAATGACTGACAGTCATGGCCGTGACTAATGTTACAGCCAATGGCTGATACCCATAACCGATCGAGGGGTTGTGAGCAAGCTCATAACTAGCTCGCAACAGGAGCAAGAGACTTTTGGTGAGGGATCCTTTTCTGTAAGTATTAAAGGGGGAACTGTGGTCTCCATACAACTGGCCTTTTAAATGAAAGGTCAGTTTCCTACCTTTAAGACGAGCCATCAATCACCTCTCTACGTGCTCCACAGCCCAAGATATAAAGACATTACAGACCAGAAAGTTAATGGGTGGGAGGATGACATGTGACATTCCTAAGGCTGCTCCTCCACTTCGCCGCCGGCAAGCACAGCCTCAGACTTCAGTGTGTGAGGGAGACAGGAAGTCCCTCTCCCTTCCTGTGTGAAGATCCCCACAGAGAAGGTAAGGCAATCTACAGCCCTACCCACCCATTATGCAAAAACAGCCTTTTCACAGTTTTCTGTGTGCGTGTGTGGGCCTGGGGTGTTTGAGTGGGGAGGGGCCCACAACGCTCGTGAGTGGGCGGGGTCAATGCACCCGTGAGTGAGTGTGTGCGGTGCCCGCGAGTGGGGAGGGCCCCAAATGGGGCTACAAGTGAAAGAGCCAAGGGGGGCCTGCAAAGGAGGGGCCATCGGGCCCATGAGTGGGAGGGACCAGGGGGTCTGCAAGGGCAGGAGTAGACATAGGGCAGAGTGACTGTCACATTGTTTCAGAGCAGGAAGCAGTAAGTGCAGGAGACCTAGTGATGTTGCTGCCATATCACACACCAGAATTCTCAGGAGAGCAATTCCTATCAATTTACCTAGTCATTTTTGGACCACAGTTCCCCTTTAATAATTCATCGTGGGAGCATCAGACGAAGAGAAATATACGTTTTTTTGAGGCTGGAGTTGCCCTTTAAAACAAATCACAGATATGTACTTTTAGTTAAAAAGAAATTATTTACCTTAAAGAATAAGAATAAGGGCTCGTTCACACTACTTCAGTTTGTATCAGTTTTTCAAATGCAGGTGTGTTAAAAAATTTTTAAGTAAAACCCCATAGGATTTCATAATATCGTTCACACCTGCTACGTTATATGCTGTTCCAGTCCGTTTAAAAAACGCACTGTATGCAGCATTTCTGTCCATTTTTCTTGCATTTTCTATATAAATCTATGGAATACACATTGTGAAAAAATAGATACAAATGTATGAAAAAAATGGATACAAACTGACAGAAACACATGCTGTACCTTTGTCAGTTTATAGTGTGAACGTAGCCTAAATGATAGTTCAAGGTATACCAACAACATTTTTGGACATTATTTCCTCTTACCTTGTGCATTCAGGTAACACTTTTCTGAATAAATGCCTTTCCCTGTGGATACAAATGGTGTTATGTTAATACAGTGTACTTTGTGTTCATTGTGAGATTAACCAGAAATAAATAGTCAAACAGTCCAAACCTCACAATAAATTACATCACCTACAACCATATTGTGCTTAACACCTCCAGCCCCTTCAAATATATATATATTTTTGTTTTGTTACAATAAATAATTGTTTCTTCACAAGTCCCAGGAGTGCTCCAATTACTTCACTGTGATTATCCCTACTACTTCGGAAGGCACCTGGGCGATACTACTAAAGTAGTATTTTGTGCCTCGTCTCGCTCTCTACTCAACAAGTACACAGGATGAGGACCTCACCCCTGGGTTTACCTATAATCTGCTGCAATCTCTCGCTAGCAGTCTTCCTAGCTCTGCCCCCACGGTGTCCAGGAAGACGGGTTTCTAGCAGAGACCAGTGACCATAACTTTTAAGGAAGATTGCTGGCAATTTTAGGTAAACCAGGGTGAGGACCTAGTCGTTTAGGCCCTCACTCGGAGCAATTTTTTTAGAGGGAGGGTTTGAAAAACTATAACTTAATGTTTATCAGAAAAAACTGAATTTATAGCCTAAAACTGCTTATTAAAGGACAACTATACTCACCTCACCCTCGCTCCTCTTACTCCATAGCTGCATAGTACCCAGGGTGAGGACCTAAAATCGCTAAGTCCTCACCCTGGGTACTTTCCCTAACTCCTGCAATACTTACCGCAAATCTGCTTCGCCGATCACTCCATTCCTCCGCTCTTCCTGCTTCAGTGACAGATCGCGAGGCAGCCAATAGAAAGATACGCTCTGCAAGGAGGCGTGTCTTCCAATTGGCTGCCTCGCGACTGTCACTGACAGTAGAAGAGAGGTGGAACAGTGTGGATCGGTGAAGCAGATTTGCGGTAAGTAGTGCAGGAGTTAGGGAAAGTACCCAGGGTGAGGACTTACCGATTTTAGGTCCTCACCCTGGGTACTATGCTGCAGTGGATCGGGGGAAAGGGGAGTATAATTGTCCTTTAAAATGTGCCATTTGTCTTTCTGCTGAAGTGGTAATCAGACAGCATATATACAGCATGATCCCACTACATCAAAACTTTTTTCAGATTTTAAATCGGAACTGTAGATTGAGAAAAAATCATGTGAACTCACAGCATTTACACGGAAAGACCCGTCATTCCTTCCTGCAACAATTAAAGGATAACTGTGTTGCCTCAATGAATTTTTGAATTGCTTTACAAAGAGCAATGGTTTGCAGCCCTCACCATACATTTTTTTCCTGATTTCGAGTCTCTCTGCCTTCAATTAGCCATGCTGTGAAGAGGACGCAAGAGAAAAACTCCTCCACCCACCCTTGATCAGCTTAATTATGTAGGCTGTATACTAGCAACAGGACATTTCCAGTTTGTTTGACTGGCAAGGCAGGAAGAGAGAGGCTGTAACAGACATTCCCACCAGCCAATGACAAGTGATATGTTAACCATGGCCCTGGGCCATTTAGGAGGCAGGCTTTTAGCACTCATCTTTGCTGTGTGATATCTTAAGGGAGGGCAGCACGGTTGTAAATGTGAGTGAGCTATTTCAGCTGCTGTAAGTGTGGACATGTAATAGGGGTGATATTTGTAATAGGGGTGATTTTTTTATATTGTTGTCCTTTGAGAGAATCAGCAGAGAAAAGAATGCAGGGAGGAGGGAGGGGATATGTGTAAGCAGAGCATTGTCCATGCTGAGGCTGTGCAGAACTACAAGGAGGCAATGAGTAAGGGAGGGTGGGGGCAATTAGGAGCACTAACTAAACATTATTAATTTAATAAGAAAAGCAAGCTCAGATACATGCAAGTACAACCACTTCACTCCAATTGTAGTTTCAGATTATGTAAAGTTGTTTGATTGAGTATAATGCCCCTTTAATAACAATAGTATTTGTACACATGTGGAATTAAGTTATGCTAGTTTTCTATATTAGTTATCATTGCAACAGCTGATCCCATGATCCTTTTTGTAAATGTCCAAAAAAATAAAAGTGATACACACATACAAATAAATTAATGTGCAATTATACTTAATTTTACCTACCCCTATTTTGAAGGTTTTTAAATGGAGTACATCAAAAGAAATCAGTTTAATGGAAAAAAAGGAAATCAAACCAAAGACTGGTTTCATTAATGTGCACCCCCTAAACTAATTCCTTCTTATTTTATTACAGCACTCCGTATTTTTGTGTAAGAGTCTGGAAATTTTTGCCCACAACTTTTTTTCCCCTCCAAACTTTTTCGAGATCAATAATTTTGCAAGGGTATCTTATCTGCACAGCTTTGTTCAGGTCACTTCACAGATTTTCAGTTATAATATGGCTTGGGCACTGGCTGTGCTATTTCATAACAATGCTTCTCCTTTTTTGAAGCCATTGCTTTGTTAATTTAGCTATACGCTTAAGTCATGCAAGGTGAGGTTAATCAAGATTTCAAGATTCCTAGCAGATGCATGACAATATTGTGGGGAAATGCCGGTAGACCGATACTTGGAGAGATTTAGGATTTAATCTTGACAAAATGCACCAGTCCCAGCTAAACAAAATATCTAGAACACTATAGGATATGGTGTCTTTGATGATGTTTTGTGGGGGGGGGAGGGGGGGGGTTGGAATAAATCTTATCTTTTAGAAATATGGCTTAGTCTCCTCAAGCCTCCATATGGATATACCTTTTTGAACAGTTCAACTGGGCATTTGTCTTGCTACCGCTGAACCCAAACATATAAAGAATACAACCAGTTATTGTCATATGCAGGGATAAAATCAGTACTTGAAAAGAAATCCTGCAGCTCCTATGATGTTTTTGTAGGTCACTTGGTGGCCTACCTAGCTATTATCTTCGCACACTAATCTTGGTACAGTCCCTGCTAAACCCCACCATGATCCGCAGAATGTTTAATACTTTTTTGCACCCATGTCCTGAGAGATACCTGTATTTATTTATTTTGTAAATAATTACATTATTTTCCAGTCCGCATTAATGGCAGACCTCTTACCAGGAGAAATACTAAATAGTTAGCTGATTTACTACCATTCCTTTTTGCTTCCACTGCTGTGTGCTAGAGAGCATGTTTAGAAGGGCACAGAGTGCACTTAGACTCCCAGCAACACAAAGAGATGGTTTATGGGAGGAGTTGACCCTTAGTACCCACATGTTAATTTCAAAAATCATCCAGCAGCCACAGCAAAGAGAGAGGTGACAGAGTTTTAGTATCTTTGTGAATCTGCTGTTTATCTGGTGACTTTAGTTCCTTTCATAAGGTAGAAAGATATAGGCGACAGTCTTTGATATGAATTCTAGCCTTCACTAAGCAGGGGGTGTCCATGTATGCAATATTACATGGGCCTCAATTAGACTTATTTACTGTATGTATCTATTAAGACCTCTATTTAGACATGCTCATCTGCTGTTCAGGCAAACATTTTACAGATACTGAGAACAATATTCATGCAATTTTATCCTCAACAAGATTTTTTTTTTTTTTTTTTGGAGTTCCAGGTTTACAATGCAGAAAGATTTTGGGACATTTTGTGTTTACATCGCTCAAAAGCAATTGCTTATTTAAAGGTTTACATAGATACAAGTCAGATATAATGTAAGTACAAAGTTATATTTGCATATTGGCTTAACTTACCATGCTATATTTAGTTAGAGGTCACATTTTATTTTGTGCTATATATAGGAGTCTGTAGAGGCTGAAAACCTGGTCAATCCTTTTATAGCAGAACTCATATTAGCAAACATAGCATATAGGAAACAAGGAAGCATTAACTTTTATTTCCAAGCAGCATGACCGTGTACAAAATATAATAGCAGTATACATCAGACTTTCATGAAAAAAAAAAAAAATCATCTTTCAAATGTGATAATTGTAATGACACAAAGATAAGACCAAAGGTTTTGGCAGGTAAGTATGGGCAACCTTCAGTTTATATTTACATTTTATATCACTTGTTTCTTATAACTTTAGTTGCATGCAACTTGCAAATACGCATCAGATGGTATGCAGCCTATTCAATTTATGTATTGATTTAGGAGTCTGAACATTGACAATGGTAGGTAACAGTCATACTGCCCAATAATATTGATTAAAACCCTAGGGTGCAAATTCTATTACTTAGTAATTTTTTTCACAGGCCCCGTTTGCTGTAAGCACATTTATAAACATCATCTAGGCACTGATGCATGTTCGCTTGTGCAATTAGCATAGAGAAAAAAAATTAGCAAAATATTTTCACACAGGCAGCAGAATTTCTAGGACAACCACAAATTTTTACACATTACTATACAACTAGTCTATGACACAAGGGTAGTTTTATTTGCTCTAAAATAGGTTGCCTTTAAACATAATTTTAAATAACAATAAGGTGTTATACTAACACTTTAAATACATGGGGCCTTGATGAGGCATGGGAGCTTACCTATTTTTCTTAAAGGATAAATATACTATAAAATGAAGTTAGGGTCAATTGGAAGCATCAGCTTTAAAAAAAAAAATTTGCCTTTTTTCCCCCCCCCCCTGCCCCTCCAGAGCCTACATTTGCAGAATTATAGTTGCTGACATCTTGTTTGTCAGTAGGTGATTACTTAGATCCGCCCTCCGAGATGTTCATGTAGATGCTGATTGGCTAGCCTCATTAGGTAATGCTTGATCGCTCCGTGCACGTGAATGATTGTGCATTACCTAATGAAGCTAGCCAATCAGCATCTACATGAACATCTTGGAGGGCGGATCTAAGTAATCACCTACTGACAAACAAGATGTCAGCAACTATAACTCTGCAAATGTAGGCTCTGGAGGGGCTGGGGGGGGGGGGGGGGAGGGAGGGAAATATGGCAATTTTGTTTTTAAAGCGGATGCTTCCAATTGACCCTAACTTCATTTTATAGTATACTTATCCATTAATGCAAGTCCTACTCTGCCTATTTGGCATCCTAACAGAGAAATGCATAGAGAGACTTTATTGCCTTACTTTGCCTGTTTATGCGGCTTCCATAAATTGCGAATGGGTTAACCTATTCAGAGACTTTAATACCAGTTAAATAACTTGTGCAAAAGAGCCCTCTTTCTGCACACTACTGCAACTACGTCCTCAAAGTAATTTTAACCCATTCCACATCGCCTCACAGTGGTTAATGTTATTTTAAGACTGTAATTGCAGATTGTAGCTTTCCTTACATTACAGTCTAGGTCTGTAGTGCATTTAAAAGCAAGTCTCCAGCCAACAAAGTAATAAAACCATGTTACACTTACCATATACTAAGAAGCTCTAGTGGAAAGGCAAAGAGCCTTTAAGCCCCAGACAATTAAGATACAACTAAGATACAACTTTATTCTAAAGGCTGAATGACAGCTAGAATAAATGTAGCATTACTTATAATTTCCCTTCCTACTAGATCATCTAAGTAAATGGTAAGTGTAACAAGGTCTTATTACTCCGTTTATATCGTTGGCTGGGTGCTTGATTTCAAACGCACTATAGAGGCAGAGCAGGAACTCAAAGGCCAATGTTAATTGGCTGGCATTTAAATAGCTTCTTGTCTCCTCACTCAATCAATGATAAGTGCAATTTGGCCTCATTACATATTAACATCCTGCACTACAGGATGTTAATAGACAGAAGGACCCACATATGAGGGGCCTTAAAGGGCATCTATAGTGAAAAACACAAATTGCCCCATTGCAAAGTTAAATTCATGTACTCTGTGCTGCCTTTCTCCTACCTCTGTCAGTGACTCTGTTTTTCCATGGTATCAGATCTCTCTGCAGCACCTCCCCCTTCCCTCTGTTACCTCCTCCATGTCTCAACTCCGGCTGCCCGACAAGCTTATCATGTGCAGTAGGAGTTAAACGTTTAACATCCTGAAAAACACCCATGCACAGTGGCCAATAGAAAGCAAGCTGTCCTGGAGACACGGAAAGAAGTACAGTACAGTTTATGATCTCCCTCTTTGTGACCCATCATCAATCAGTGAAAGCTATCAAGAAGGGGGGTCAAGTGCAGCCTTATTTCTGCAGTCTAAGCTACCTCTCTACCCCTGCTAATGCTCTTATCTCTATGTTTGTTACAGAGCATGGAGGAGGGAGGGACTTGAGCAGGGAAGAGGATCACGTCACAGGCATTTGATTGACAGTATGAGTAGGAGTAGAGGAATGCAATCACGTATTCTTCTAATTTGTGTATCTCAGGACAGAGAGGGAATCTGAAAAATGTGAAGACCCTCTGGGGGTTGGAGGGAATTATAGAACACATGGAAAGAAAGAAAAAAAAAAGTTAATTTTCCCACTATAGATGCCCTTTAATACAGCAGACGAGCTTACATATTTTGGCCAAAGTGTGGTTCTAGCATCACTGTTATCATGCTGCATGAAAAATACTTTCCTTTATTTCTAAATATAAAGGATATTAGAAGCCACCAAGGAGTTCCATAACAATATAAATATAAGATGGAGATATATATATACTATAGTATCTCAAAATGTGAACAATTTTCAATGCTTTGTTTCAGATGCAAGCCTCATTATTAATAAAAACAATATTGCCAAACACCAAAGGCCTGATATCAAACCTCTACTCTCTTATATGGCATATTATTCAAAAACTGAAAACCCCTCCTGTAGATAGATGGGAATCCAGGCTGCAGCAGGATTTAACGGAAACACAATTGCAACACATTTTTATATATAAACAATCAGCTAGATGCTCAACTAACATAAGAACTAAAGAGAAATACTAAAAATTTTTTTTGACTGGTATATCACGCCATCCTTCCTTAATAAAATCAATCCATCACATTTTCCCAATTGTTTTCGAGGCTGTGAAACCCCAGAAGATCAACTGCATTGTTGGTGGACATGTGAAGAGGTACAGAAAACATGGAAGTATTGTGAAACGTTAATAATGCTACAATAGACCAGCTCAAACCCTCATAATGCATATATGCTCAGCAGCAAGATTGTTACTCTAGGGAAGCTTTAATAAATAAAATCTGGTGGATCCACAAAAATGAATAGCCGACACCTTACAGAATTTTATTAAAACATGGCTAAAAATAATGGGATTTATGGATAATAAAGATGGATCAGTCTACCCATCCAGGAGCTTCTTGGGGTGCCCTGGGAATGGCAGCGGCAGACCGGCCACAGTGAAATAAGCTTATATAGCCTTTATAATCTCCATTTCAAATGTGATCTTAAAGGGTATCTTGGGTTGAATAACAGGAGGTAAAGGAGCTGTGTCTTACCTCCTGTTCTTCAATAAAACCTGCAGGAGCCGGGAGAGAAGATTCGGAACTTACCGGATCTCTCTCTGATGCACATGCACATAGCGTATGATGTCCATCGGGACTTGTCACAGGAAGTGGCAGGGGAGCTAGAGAAATCGGGTAAGTTCCTTACCTTCTTTTCTGGCTCCTGAACGTTTTATTGAAGAAGGGGATGTAAGACACGGCTCCTTTACCTCCTTCCTGTTCTTCAATAAAACTGAATGGCAAAAAATTAATTTGCCAATGGAGATACCCTTTAATTATGAGCATTGACATATGATAAATGTGAAAAAAAAATTGCAATAAAATTCAACGAACAAAAAAAAAAAACAATATTGCAATATAAATTGTTCCTTTTGGTCCTTTGTATACATACAGTTTCTGACAAAAGTCTTGTCGCCTGTGTATTTTCCAGTAACTCCTGCTATTTACCTGATTTTTAATTGATCGATTGGTGTTAGAAATAGCTCATATGAAAAAGCTAAAGCCCTCCCAAATAATATTAAATGTACTGGTAAAAAATAGTTTCACTGAAAAAAGATTTATCATTTAATCAAGACAGAAAGGTCAAAATGTTGCAAGACAAAAGTGTAGTCGCCTATACAGAAAATGATCTTCTTTACAGCCAATCCAAAAATAAGTCCGCAAATGAAGTAGTGGTGCTGTGAGATCCAAATTTCATATCTTGTATGACTTCCATGAGCTTGAAGGACAGCATCCATGCGGTTTGGCAAGGATTCATACAATTTATTGATGAAATCATCAGGAATAGCCAAGAAAATAGTCCTGCATGCCTCCCAGAGTTCATCAATATTCTTTGGTTTCGTCATCCATGCTTCCTCTTTCATCCTACCCCACATATGCTCAATGATGTTCAGGTGACTAGGCTGGCCAATTCTGGAGCATCTTGATCTTCTTTGCCTTAAGGATCTTTGATCTGGAGATTGAAGTATGCGATGGAGCCCCATCCTGCTGCAGAATTTGGCCTTTTTTATGGTTTGGAATATATGAGGTAGCTAAGATTTCTTGGTATTTTACACTATTGATGTTGCCTTCCACCCAGCAGATCCCTTACACACCCCCATACTGGATGTAACCCCAGAACATGATTTTGCCTCCACCAAACTTCACTGTTTTCTGGGTAAATCACGGCTTCATGCAGGTTCCAGTAGGTCTCCTGCAATATTTGTGGCTACTGTGGTGTAATTCGACAGAAGATTCATCTGAAAAATCCACCTTTGGCCACTTTTCCAGCGTCCATCCTTTTAGCAGGCTGTGGGACTTGGCAAATGCCACACGTTTTTTCAATTGTCTTTTGTTTAGTGCTGGCTTATGGACACCGATTCGACCATGGAGGCCATTTCGAGACAGAATCCGACAAACTGTGGACACAGGGATTTTAGGTGACCAGGTCTCCTGGAGCTCTGCTGCAGTTGAAAATGGTCTTGCCTTGGATTTTCGAGCCAACAAACGGTCCTCTAGAGCAGTTGTCTTGTGGGGTCTGCCTGACCTGGGCTTGTAAAAACTTCTCCAGTCTCTTCAAATCTTTTCTTTATCCTCTGAACTTTAGTCTCAAGGTAAATCTTAGGCATGTTTGCAGAGGTCTATTTGCAGTTGATGTGAAGGTCTAAGTGTACTGGGGTTCTTTTTATACACACCTGACACCTAATTGATCCATTATTAGTCACAGGTAAAGCCCATATGACAAAGCGACAACACTTATGTCTTTGCAAAAATGTATTCAATGGGCTTTACCAAGCTGTGAATATTAGAATACTTTTTTTTAGTTTCGTTTTGGATTGAAACATTATTTTATTATTATTAGCTGTTTGGGGCTGTTTGGGGTAAAATGAACCATTTCTTGAAACAAAATCTACATTAGAATTATTGTTAAGTGGCACTTCAGGTCTATTTGTACACAAGCGACAAGACTTTTGTCAGAAAATGTAGTTATAGTGTGTGTAATGTAGCTATAATGTTCAAGAGCATCGGAAACACTTGTTGCAGTTATACTGGTGGAATTATTTCCATTACTAAAATTCTGAGACACCTCTGGCTCTTTGAAGTCACACCAGTGTGCCCTGGCACACCCTGGTCTATGTCATCATTTTTACCCTTGTTGTGAAATTAGAAAAACTTATTTTTCATCTATCTGGGCTCCCATTGTTTTAATCCCCTTTTAGACTAATACTCCTTGCACTTTCTGATGATCTCATGCTGCCAGAACTGCAGATAACTATAAGCCAGCAGAAAGGGAGATTCTGGGAACCTGTATTCCACCTAAAAATCATCCATGCAAGATAAGTGCTATGCACATGTTACCAGACTCAACTTTATCTAAGTATAACTTGCACTCTATTGAGAACTCAGAAGCAAGGACCTATTTAACCTATATAACCTATATAACCTATTTAACCTATATAACCCTAACATTTTGGGTTACAGTTTATTGCATATGGAGTTGCATAGCCATAGACCCTTGTGCCAACCCTTGTCTACCACAAAAAAACATCTACAATGGGCATGTGAGCATTAGAATTAAACCACAGAGCAATGAATGCTGATGCAATTTTGGCCTTAAGCATTGTAATTTAGGCATTTTTACAGATCATTTATAGATTTTTAATTATTTTATACATATAAGGTGTTACTAATGGGCCATTATTTATTACAGAGCACTTGCCCTTTTTTGGATATACAACCCACCAGTTTTGGACTTGACATTTTATATTTGGGACCTTGGGACAATATGATATTTTGGACAAGGTTGGACTTTCATTACATAACCACCTGAGTAATAACCAAGGACTTAGCCTTAAAGGAAAGTTTACCCAAATGTGGACGAACGGTGTGGGGAGGGTAATTTCTATCACATGGAGGGAGGGTCACGTGATGAGCACTGGTATTTAAGTTGGTTTACTGTTGCTGTGAGTTGTCTTGAGAACGGTCTGTAACGGACCGAAACGCGTCGATATTTAGCACATTAAAGCAAGTTGGAAAATCCCAGGATATATATATATGTGTGTGCGTGTAGAAAAAACAGCACTCCACCTTCCAAAATTGCTTTGGTGCTAGTGTTGGGGGATCCAGCTGAATTGTCCCCAATAAATAAACGTCCATATATATATATATATATATATATATATATATATATGTGTGTGTGTGTGTGGATTTTTTTGTTTTTAATTTGTCTTATTTTTGTAACTCAGGGTTGTCATATACAGCATACATTGCAGTGGTGTATCATTTTGATGGGTATAGTTTAAAGAATGGAATTATTCGCAATGTACATAAAAATTGTAAATACTTACTTTTTCCAGCTTTTATCTATTGTGATTTGAATGTGATCTTCAAAAAGGTCAGTAAGAAAACTTCAAGTACTCCTGGATTGGGACATTACAAAAATGTGGAGCTGGATTTAGCTCTGAAGGTTTCATATGTAAGTGGAAGTGTTATCTGTAAAAAAAAAAAAAAAAAAACACAAAAAAGATGGGAGTGGTTTTATTTTTTGGATATTGTGGCAGAGTGAAGACAGCAATTTTCTGACGCACTGAAACTTAAGCATGGAAGGTTGTGTCAGATTGCAGTCAATCTGCAAGAGATTGCTGCAGAATCATGCCTTTCCAGAGCTGTGCAAAGTTCAGGTTCATTTTGTCTCCCCCTGCAGCTCTGCACTATGTTGTTTCTATAAATGTATAACAGATTAGACATTTTTTGTTTATCTGAAAAAATTCAAATTGTCTTTTTTAAACTATTCACACCCCCTTTTTTTTATTTGGAAAAGTAGTCAGCTGGGGAATAGATATTGCTGTCTCCAGGGATTGAAAAAAAGCACTTCAATGACCCCAATTATCTAACAGCAAAATAGGAACCATGCAAGCAGGGAAGAACAAATAGCTAATGGGGTAATCCATGAAGTTAACCAGCTGCCTCATTCCATTAATATTTTACTGCAAGGAATGGGGTAATTTCCAGGACTGAAGGGAGTTGTAAAATTGATTAATATTAGCTAATAATGAAATATTCTTTTCAGCTTTATTTACTCATTTTTACTTGGAAAGCCTAGCACTCTAAACACCTAAACAAATGACATTTTAAAATCAGTTTAGTGGCACAATAAACCAATGAGGAAAGCAACACAGTTTTAGAAAAATGTAGGTTTGCCAACATTGTTATTCTGAGTAAATACAAGATTTGGGGATATACAGTAACTATCCTAGGGACAAGATTTCTACAAGAGCAGCCTTGAACAAAATTACTTACTCAGTCTGCTATCACTGACACTTCCTGGTCATGTGCTTTGGAAGGCTGTGCTTGTGTTTCCCTTCTGTCTATACCAATATAGCCTATTGCATGACAGAATTCAATCTTAGAGTGAATGACATACACCACACCAGTCCAAGCCAGTCTGACACAGTAAGGCATCACTACAGAACATTACCTACAAAACCAGCGAGTATCGGACATCTGCACATAATAAGCTGATCCAGAACTGCCTTTATAGCTTCTGTAATGTGAGAACAATCAATCACCTATTTTAGCAGGCCTCATAATTACTACGGTAAGTGTGTTTGACAGCCAAGGGACCGAAGAAAAAGGATCCTGACTGCCAGCTAGTCTAATGAGGACTGAGAAAACGACTGAACTTTCAGGGTGTGATTCTCTCTCACACACCCTTAAAACATCAACTCAAATAAGCACGCACAAATAAAAATATTTCCTATTCTAGTTAAAATGTGTACACATGAAGAAAACAAACATATGGGAGACCTGAAGACTACTTAATTTAATTCAAATGACTGCTAGTGTAAAACAACATTGTAATGTATTTTACTTTGTGAATAAGCCTTCTTTGCTTTGTTTCAAGCTCCTCAGCACCACCTTCAACCCCTATAGAATTCAATAAGTTAGACAGAGGACCATGGGAAATATCAGGCAACAGCAATAAATGTGTATATATTAGATTTTTAGGGAAGCTCTACAGTAAAAAAAAAAATATATTTATATTATTGATGATTCCAGCCCCCCAACCTTTAAAGGGTATCTCCACCACAAAATATACATTTTTCTGTAGTGTAGAACCCCCTGCAAGCCTAAACGCTAGAGTTTTAGGTTAAAAAAAAGTGTACAGAAACAGAATTCGTTCCGTCTGTGTCTATGGCTTCTTCCAGGAACGGAGTAGCAATATGGGCAGGACTGGCAGCCGTGCCAGAGTTACTCCTACTCTTTAGTTTAATTGACTTAAAAATAATAAATATGCCCAAAATTCATCACAAGGGTTGATGCATTGCATACTATTTATCATAACACTACTAGCAACCTCTCACAGAACCCTGAATTAGAAACGATGATCTGGCTACACTTCTCCCTGTCTTCTACTGTCACAACCTTTTTTGAACCCAAATGCTATACATCAAACTGCTAAATTTAAATGCAGTAAAGCAAACAAATACAAGAAAGATTCTAACCTTGATAAAGAAATCCACAAATCCCTTATGGCAGATATGCCAATCTGTAGTCAATCCCCAAAAAAATGGTAGATTTACCGAGCACATCCTGCTCCTGGGCCATCACAGAAGACTATATATATCAAATAACATTACACAAAATAACAACTTTATTTATTCAATAAATGCTGACAAAACACATTTCGGGTCTCCCGAATTCTTGTGTTTTGTCAGCATTTATTGAATAAATCAAGTTATTATTTTCTATATAGAAGTGCTTCTGCTATTGTTAGCAGAAATGGGAAGCTGCATGTGTGGGGTCTCAGGCAAATTTTCTTCTGGTCAAGAATGCCCCCAGAAGTTTATTATTTTTAAAGAATCAAGAACACAATCTATTAACATGCTTACGGTAAATGTAAGGCTCGGTACACACGGGGAAATTATTTGTTCCGACCTAGCATTCGTTACCATGGCACCGAACCGCATGATCTGCCGTGATTTACCAACAGGTCCAATCTGGCCGAACGGGCGGCCGCACACACAGTAAGATATTTTTGGCCGACCGACCGTTACACAGCACTATCAGTCGGTTGGCTGAAAATATGTTACCGTGTGTACCCAGCCTAAAGGGCATGTTTACCTCCCACACAAACTTTTACAAATATTTGCAATATTTAGCTTTCTCCCTGGCACTCAATTCCAGATCTTACCTTGAAACTCTTCTGGACTCTTGCTGTTCTTAGCCGCCTCCTTTACAGCTGGGTGAGCTCTAAGTGGGCTCACGCAGCTGTAAAGCAAGTGAGCAGTGTAGCCATCATAAATCATCGGCTGTGACATCACCTTCACAGCCTCTACTGGTGGCTGTAATGTATGAGTGCGTCAAACATTGGTGAGGGACCAGAGGAGTTCAAGGTAAGATGTTTGGACTTGGGAGCAAATTGGGTTTGGGCAGAGACGATTATCTGCAAAAGTTTCTGAGGAGAGAGGGGGGGGGGGGGTGAACATTCCCTTTATAGGGAACCTACTATATCCATTTTTTTGCATTTCATATAATTTTAGACAACATTCATACTAGCTAACGGACAACACAGGGGGAAACACCCATAGCATTTTCCATGTTTTTTCCCCCAAGCGTTGTGTTGGTGGTTCAGTTTCATACAATTAACTGCATTATAATACACACGCATGCAGCATGTTTTTCTAACACGCCACCTAAGTGTAAACACTATCTATGTTTTTCCAGAAAGCATTCATTCCAAAAATTATATAAATAATGCTGGCCATACCTTATTTAGATACTAAAGACTAAAGAATCTACCTTCTTAGCAATTCTAACCAGCCACTTTCCCAGGCGAATTACACTTTACAATCAAATTAACAGCTGCAACATCAGTTTTTGTGTGGATTGAAAAATCCAGTTCAGGGGAACACTGCAGGTAAGTTACTATTGTATGTGCACCTTTAGGGGAAGGCAGGATAGCACACCCTGCAATCGCCTTGGACAGATGGAGTGGGGGCAAGAGCTATCATCAGTATTGGCTCTCCTCTCCAGCCTAACAAACTCCATGTGCAGTTTGACTTTGTATTGCAAAAAGGTAAAAAAATGGGTATAGTTGCTGACCATTGTACAACTTAAAATGAGAATTTTCTGAGCATGTGTGACTATACAAAATATAAATTATTACACAAGTGTCCAGGGCATACTATGAAAAATAGAAACCTGCAGATTCCTCCGCAATGCTGATTTAAAAAGTACCAGCTACCATTAAACAGATGCACTCTGTTGAGTCTGGAACAGTCGACCCACAATTCTTATTTGAGCTTTATTTCTCCTTTACAGTTTTTCCCGTTATATTCCCTGTGAGGCAGACCTAGGATCAGGATTAGCAGAAATGTCTGGCACAGCTAGAGTTAAAAGCTGAATGTGCCATGCAGTCTCTGGAGGGGCTGATGCAAAACATCTCATTGAACTGGTTAACCCTCCTGTGACCTGTCAGTCCCATTGCTACAGAGAGTTCATTGTGTCCCCCTGGGCCCTGTCAGTCCAATGACTTACCTAGGACTGTAGGGTTGTTGGGTAACTAGACAGGAATAACTGGGGCCCTATAGCACCCCCATTGGCTGTCCTGTGCTGAACTACCACTCCCCGCCTCTCCCTCTCAGGTCCATCTCCATTGGTTGTAGCGGCATTTCCACTTTATCTGCGAACCCTCTGAGGTAGCGGCGCAGTCCGGCTGGTTCCCAGCCCTACCCCCCCATGGATAACACGGTACTTGGCATAGGACCTGCACTTTACTCACCTGCTGCAAAAACGCGTCGCGACTTTTCTGCCAGAACTCTCTATTAGCACTAAACTCCTGAATAACAGCCAACCCTGTCAGACAGCAACTCCCCCTGTCACAGCCCGAACACACGGATCACACACCGGGAGCTCTCAGGCTTTTGTTGTTCCAGCCCCTCTGTGTCTCACCCAGTCCTGCCACACGCCTACATCGCCGCCACTGCTTAGTCATGTGACGTATCGAAAGCCACACCCACCCAGAAGCTGAAACGTTGACTGGGAAACCGCCCGGGGGTGTGGCCAGGGCGTGATCTCCGAGTGACATGACAATTTGTAGGCGGGTGATCAGGGAGAGGTGGAGTGACATGTGGCGGTTGAATTGATTGCGAGTAACGTTTGCTCTGTATTAATAGCAGCTCCATTAGGCCCCTGGGAACGCGGTGAGTATGTCTGGTCCTTGTGGCTCAGTTAGTGGTTGACATTGTTGTAATGGGACAGTCCCCAATTCTACATTTTGGGTCACTGACTGTGACAGTCACTTTCTGTCTTTACACTTGTGAAGGTTCTCATTCATCCAGGTCATGGTATATCTGTTGTATTCAATTAGATCAACTGGACTTGAAGTTTAGTTCTTGAAGATGTTTTGCTAGTCATCCGACTGGCTTTCTCAATTCAGAATGACTTGTACAAGAATCTGTTGGCAATTATGTACCCTGGAAAATCCCAATTAGCATATCACAGCCAAGTGTTAAGGGCGTGATTGGATAGTGGCTAAGAGGTGTTATAGAAACGCCCAGAGTAAGGTGTCAAAACAGCATTGTACATGGCAGACAGTTGGTATCGAACCCCCCCACCTCTATTTAGGCTTGGTTTCTTTATTTTCACATAAATGGCCTCCTTAACACCTCTCTTTAACCAGTTATGTTCCTTTGCCAATATGTTAACATTACAATCTTCAAAGGTATGTCCTTTATCCTTAAGATGCAGGCACACGGCTGAGTCCTGACCCGAGGAATTGGCTCTTCTGTGCTGGGCCATACGTTGATGCAGTTGCTGTTTGGTCTCCCCCACATACAAATCAGAGCATTCTTCACTGCACTGCACTGCGTATATGATGTCGCTTTTCTTGTGTTTCAGTATTGGGCCTTTCGGATGTACCAATTGCTGCCTCAGTGTGTTGTTCGGTTTAAAGCAGACAGGGATACGGTGTTTTTTGAAAATTCTTCTTAATTTCTCAGAGACCATGTTCTTTCTTCTGTCTTGCTTTTCCCCTTAACTGTTGGTATTCATGTTCTTTTTTTTCCTTCTACTTCTTTTGACAAAGGCCCAGTCTGGATATCCACAAGTTTTAAGGGCTCCTCTGAGATATTTCATTTCTTTCACCTTTGCCTCTGTGCTAGTGGGGATGTTCTCAGCTCTGTGTTGCAGGGTTCTGATGACACCCAGCTTGTGATCTAAAGGGTGGTGGGAGTCAAACATCAAATGCTGATCTGTGTGTGTTGGTTTTCTATAAACCTCTACTTCCAGTTTACCATTTTCCTTAACTTCTACCAAGCAGTCCAAGAAAGCCAGTTTGTTGTTTTGTACCTCTTCCCTTGTAAATTTGATGTTTTGGTATACCACATTAATGTGTTCTGTGAAAGCTTGTACTTCCTTCTGGTGGATTTTAACCCAGGTGTCATCCACATATCTGAACCAGTGGCTGGGTGCTATGCCATTAAAGGTATTAAGCGCCTGTTTTTCTACCTCCTCCATGTAAAGGTTGGCCACAATGGGTGAAACTGGAGATCCCATACCACATCTGTGTTTTTGCTTATAGAGCTTATCCCTGTGTTTGAAATAGGTGGTATTCAGGCACAAGTCCAGTAAGGAACACACCTGTTCTGGGTTGAGATCAGTTCTGCTGGTAAGAGTGCTGTCTTGGCCTAGCCGTTTTCTCACCATGTCAACAGTCTCCTTGGTGGGTATACAGGTGAAGAGAGATGTCACATCATAGGACACTATAGTTTCTTTCAAAAAACACTGTATTCCTGTCTGCTTTAAACCGAACAACACTCTGAGGCAGCAATTGGTACATCCGAAAGACCCAATACCGAAACACAAGAAAAGCGACATCATATACTCAGTGCAGTGCAGTGAAGAATGCTCCGATTTGTATGTGGGGGAGACCAAACAGCAACTGCATCAACGTATGGCCTAGCACAGAAGAGCCAATTCCTCGGGTCAGGACTCAGCCGTGTACCTGCATCTTAAAGATAAAGGACATACCTTTGAAGATTGTAATGTTAACATATTGGCAAAGGAACGTGACTGGTTCAGGAGAGGTGTTAAGGAGGCCATTTATGTGAAAATAAAAAAACCAAGCCTAAAATAGAGGTGGGGGGGTTCGACACCAACTGTCTGCCATGTACAATGCTGTTTTGACACCTTACTCTGGGCGTTCCTATAACACCTCTTAGCCACTATACAATCACGCCCTTAAAGGGCAAGTCCAGCCCTAAAATGAAAACTTATATACAGATAAATCTTCCCCCAAAACCCTAAATGGTAATAGTTTGAAATCTGAAATATATAAGTCTAACCTGAAATCCTGCACAATGTCCTGTTGCCCCTGTTTCTGCTTCCTGGTTATTCCAATTAGCAACTGTCAGCTATGAATTTGACAGTTGACATCACAGCCAATGACTGAATGTTAATCCCGTCTGCCTCTTCTGAGCATGCCCAGGCTCAGTAAACGCTCAATACAGGCTTCTAAATTGCTCAGTTTCCATGAGGCCTCCAGAAGCATAGCAGGCATACAGTAATGAATTCATAGGACAAACTATGATATATAAACATATTTTAAAGAGGCCATTCTTTCTAAAAGATGTTTTTATGAGAGTGGAGTTGTCCTTTAACACCTGGCTGTGATATGCTAATTGGGATTCATTCTGAATTGAGAAAGCCAGTCGGATGACTCCCACTGAAGGGGAGGTGACAAATCGATTTAACACCTTATGTGCCGGAACAATCAATTCTAAATATAAAGGCAAAGATGTCACCTCGTGCAGTTAAAGTGCATGAGTGCTAAAAAGTGATGGGTGCATAACTAGCGTATAAAACTAACACGTATTATAAAAAGTATAAAAAATATAACTGATGGGAATCACTACTGAGAGCTCTAGACACAACACATGACAATTGAGAACACATATGGTCGAACTCTGAGATGTGCAGCGCATGGAGCGGGACTGTTAAAGGTACCTGTACTACTATACAAAACAGGATAAATATTGGACTAGAATACGGGGCTGCTGACTTTAGAATTGATTGTTCCGGCACATAAGGTGTTAAATCGATTTGTCACCTCCCCTTCAGTGGGATTTCCAGCTTCTCCTTGACACGAACTTACTGGCCGCTCCGGTCCCATGCCACTCTGCACTTCCGGGTGGGCGGTGTCGTTAACGCCACAGCGCCTAAACGCCGGGCGGCGGGAAGATTCAAAAGCCGGCGTCCTCCTGGACCCGGTGCCCGATAGTAGCATTCAGCTACCTCCCGGCTCTGTACTTACCTGCCTTGATTCCTGGTCCTCTCATATTCTTACCTGTTGTTCCAGTACCAGCACACTTTCCTGTAGTTCCAGCTTTCTGCATACCTACCTGTTCTTCTAGTTACCAACATACTCATCTGTTGTTCCAGTCTCCAGTACTACTCACTCCAGCCTACAGTTCCCAGCAGCACCTTGTTCCAGTATTCAGCCTACAGTTCCCAGCAGCACCCTGTTCCAGTATTCAGCCTACAGTTCCCAGCAGCACCTTGTTCCAGAATCCAGCCTACAGTTCCCAGCAGCACCTTGTTCCAGAATCCAGCCTACAATTCCCAGCAGCACTTTGTTCCAGAATCCAGCCTACAGTTCCCAGCAGCACCTTGTTCCAGAATCCAGCCTACAGTTCCCAGCAGCACCTAGTTCCAGAATCCAGCCTACAGTTCCCAGCAGCCCCTGTGTCCTGCATCTTCCGGGCTATCCGCCTCCTCCTAAAGCGTACTCATAAGTACCCCGGCCGTCCGGCCGTCTATTACACTCCTGTTCACTTAGTCATTCATAGGTTCGATTCTGAGACACACCTCATGTGTCAGCTGGTTACGTACCCCGCTGCTCCCATTGGTTATCATCATTATGATGTCACCTGGACACGCCCCCTCACTTGCACGGATTGGATGAACAAGGGGGGAGATTCAATATGGCCCTTTTCCATCTAAAACCCACATTAACCCTAAAAAAATTTGGGTTAACGTGGGTTTTGGACGGATTTTCGAGCACAGCGCCATTTCCGAATGTTTTTGGAAATATCGCTGTGCTAACGATCCAAAACCTGTAGTGTTATGGTTTGCGCTACTTTGTAGCGTGAAACTTAACGCTACGGCTTGTGGAGCATTAAAGTCCCGCTCCTTACCTTAGCCCGATCCCGCGATGCAATAACTGACGTAATCTCGTTTACGTCAGTTATTGTATCGCGGGATCGTGCTAAGGTAAGTAACGACCCGATATTGAATCTCCCCGCACGTATTTAATCTTTTGTAGCACTGAAGTCAGACGTTCTGAAGACGGCCCCTTTGTTGGGGCGGAAACATGTCAACCACCATGTTTGAATAAACACCTGCATTGTCCAGTATATATTATATAATAAATTTATATTTTTACGGAGATTGCATTGAGTATTTAGGAGCAACTAACTAGGTGGGGGTATATAGCATTATTACACATAGGAAAGGTCCATATATATGTGTGTAATTAGCACTATTTAATTAAAATCACCATAAGAAATAACACCATACAAGTATAGTACTACTATCTAGTACTGAATTACAAAACAATTTATATACAATTCATAAACTAAACTTACTTTACTGGACACCCTTAAGATTAAATGGAAAACTCAAAATGATAGGTTAAGACACACCTCCAGGATTTCTACAGGGTCTCCATGTAGACACTAAAAGGAAGTGGAATTTTACTAACATCCAATGAGAGGTTCTGATCTTCCACTGTTAGCAAATCAAAAAAATCTCTTAGGCACTGTCCATGAAAAGACAAGAAGTGTAAGGTAGTTCCTGTATTACACCCAGTTATGTGCTGTTTGTAAAACATGTGACAGTCTTAGCCAATTAGAAAATTCTTCAGACTCTCACATTTACTCCCCCTCCCCTCTCCATAGAAAGTAATGAGACAATCCAGTTTCTGTTTGCTAGACAGGAAGTGTCTGTTTATGATTAAATGACTTTGCATGTCTCTGAAACTACCCAGCATTCTTAGAGAAATGGGCAGTTTTTACCCCAATATTAATATATTAAAGGACAACTCCACCCTCATAAGAACATCTTTTAGAAAGAACAGCCTCTTTAAAATATGTTGATATATCATACTTTGTCCTATGAATTCATTACTGTATGCCTGCTATGCTTCTGGATGCCTCATGGAAACTGAGAAATTTAGAAACCTGTACTGAGCAGGTACTGAGCCTGGGCATGCTCAGAAGAGACAGATAGGGGATTAACATTCAGTCATTGGCTGTGATGTCAACTGTCAAATCCATAACTGACAGTTGCTAACTGGAAGAACCTGGAAGCAGAAATGGGAAACAGGACATTGTGCAGGATTTCAGGTTAGAATTATATATTTCAGATTTCAAACTATTACCGTTTTGGGGGGTGATTTACCTGTATGTACGTTTTCATTTTAGGGCTGGACTTGCCCTTTAAACATGAGGCTGTCAGGTACCTTCAGTTATATAAGAAGGCTCTACTTCATTTTATACCTTGTGGGGAGCTTTTAGATCCTTTATCCAAACCTCTTCATAACTTGTCAAGCTAATCAGAATCCTGTGTTTCCTAACCCCATAGTGACTGTAAATGTGGAACTTGCTGTGGTAATTACCAATAAGTATGAACCTAGCATGTTATTCTGGATCCTGTATAGGGTCTCAGGATGTTCAATGGAGCTGTTCAGGTTGAATTGCACATTGTGGCAGGATTCCCTGGATCTGTGTTCAGATATACAGGTTAATACCATTTTGTCTGGATACATATAATACATGTGTCCCAACTGAGCATCTGCTTTGTGTGAGAGCCCTGCCAGGACAGATGACTGTTGGTCACAGTAACAGTGGCTGCACGTAAAAGGTCACAAGTTAAACACGCCTGCTCTATACTATTAGGCTGTATTATATCTAGACACATGCCTTTGCCACAGGCAATAAATAAGATACTTTGCATGTCCCCACCAATTTCTTTAAGTGAGAAATATGTGTATATATGTTAGATTATTAAGGCAATGCAATTATAATAACAGGATTCTATGAGGTACCTTCTGTAATAAGAAGGCTCTATTTCATTTTATACTCTGTGTGGAGCTTTTAGCTCCTCTATCCACACCTCTCCCTAACATGTATATTCAATCAGTATCCTGTGCTCCCAAGTCCTAATCTCATAGGTTAGTTAAACTTGTTGTGGTAAATACTAATAAATATGAACCTTGCATGTTAATCGGGATACTGTATAGGATTTAAGGTGGGTATACATATAGTTGATTTTACTTATCCAACCAAGCGCTCATGCAATATTAGTTTGATCTTGCCAGAACCACCTTTCCCATTCTTCTATGCCACAGACAGGCGGATATATGTATGGGCTGCTTTTAAATGCCCAAAGGTGCTGTTTTAGATTGCCTGGGTCAGTTCTCAGACCTGCAAGTTTATTCCACATACCGGTAGACCCTCTATATTCTAGCTGGCAGGTAGTATAAGTAAGGGAGGATATAAGTGTGTGTTTGTTCATTTAATATGATGCGATTTGTTTGTTTTTTAGAACCTTCAGACGAATTTTATTATTGCCCCCCTGGATGTTTCCTGTTGGTCCTGTGAGCACTGCGACTACAGATAGCAAAACATACACACATAATTTCCACTGTGCACCAACAGGCACACTTTTGCTAGTTAATACATATACTATAGTTCTGGTTGATCCAAAGATACTTTCCGATTGCCGTTTGGAGTCAGGAAGGATTTTCCCCTCTCCCTTTTTAGCTGTTTTTTTTTTTTGCCTTCCTCTGGAGCAACTGTTAGTTAGAGTAAGAGGTTGGACTTGATGTTACTATGTGATCAGTCCTTTTTTGGTAATACGTGTATGCCCTTAAAGGACAATTATACTCACCTTCCCTCCGCTCCTCTTCTTTGGTCAGTACCTTTTACCCAGGGTGAGGACCTGCAGAGCATGCCTTCCTATTGGCCTTGTCGCAGACGGGGAGGAGGGGACAGAGCCTACCGGAGCAGCGTGTCAGTAAGGCTATGCTGCAAGTTATGCGAACCCAGGGGTGAGGACCTAGCGGTTCAGGTCCTCACCCTGGGTAAAAGGTACTGACCAAAGAAGAGGAGCGGAGGGAAGGTGAGTATAATTGTCCTTTAACAACCATTTGTGATGTTGACAAATGTTCAGAGTTGGAAATGGTAGTTACAAATTGAATATACGGTTGAGTATAGGGAGTGAGCCAAAATAGTTAAGTGTATGGTATGGCAGTCACAAGCTAACTCCCTTTACTTTACACAGGTAGAACATTTGTGACTGTGTGAAGCCACATCTTTTAAAGATTGGTAAAGCGTGTACCCACCTTAAATAGTATGTCCACTACCCCAACTGAAACTTGCCCTAATGTTGAGCACACTGTGTAGTGTTAAATAATCCCTACCTTTCTTTTCTGCTGCATATAGTTGTCCAGCATGGCCGAAATACAGTCCAGGAAACTGAAGAATAGGAACCTTTTTCTAGTGTAATCCATTTTTGCCTCTAACTGTTCCTCCTTGAGGTTTTTGGCATGCGCAGTGAAGTTCTTCTCCTATCTCATGCTGCTGTTCCGTACACAAATTTTAATTTGGTAAAAAACAAGTATCTTGCTTGAAATGCCCCCATACGTAGACCACGCTAGGTTAAATAGTGCCAATTCTGATTCTAAATATGCTAACCAGCCTTCATTCCATCACCCTTTTGTTGTTTATTCTGATCACCAACTCTAATAAGTGTATGGTCAGCATTTATCAAGTGACAAACATCTCAGGCAATGGAAGGCTTGTCCCCCTGAATTGTTGTCAGTTGTTTGACTTTGTTTCACTTAAAAAGGGTAAAGCTCCTCATATCCAATTGTGGGGGTCTGCATGTGCAGTCTTGTTTATTTATGTCCAGATGTCCCTGTGCATCAAACTTGTGGTTCCGTTCCTGTTTACTTGAATGGTGATCGACAAAGCAGCTTGTATGTAGGGACACCCAAATGACTGATCCATGCAGAAATGCAGGAGAAACATTGCTTTATTTATATGCCAAAACTGCAGTATTTTAAATAAGGGAATCTACTGGAAATAACCAGACATTTTCAGTTTATATGACAGTCATACATTTTTAAATAACCCTCTAATTCAACAAGTATGTCTGCCAGGGCCCTGTGGGATTTGGTCTGCTCACAGTCCTGTACACTGTCTATACTATAAGTCACTTATACACGGATATAAGTATCTGAGTGACTAATAATGTGTCTTCACAAATGCATGTAACTAACCTTTCGACTAAATAATTTTAATATAATTTCCTGACAATCTACGGGCACTCTTGCTATATTTACACAGTCTCTTCTGGTGGTTAAATTGAAGAACGGCAGGTAAGATATAGGTAAAGTAAGGCTGGGTACACACCATGAGATATTGCTGGCCAACTGACTGATCGTGCCATGTATTGTCCGGATTGGACAAACGGGCTATTTGGTCTGTTCGTAAATCACGGGAGATTGTACGGTTCCCTATGGGACCGCAAGATCAGTCGCGCAAACTGTTGGTCGTGACTAACAGTCATTTGTCCTGGCCGAGCACTCGCTAGTCCCCTCATTTGTACCCAGCCTAAGAAGATGAAGAAGTACACACGTGCAGATTTTTCAGCCCAATCAACCGATACTTCCGTGTATTGGTCATTTGTAACTAAAAATCTGTTTTTTTCCATGGCCATAACCGGGCTTGGTCGCACGTTCGTGTGGATCGAGCCTGTTGGTAAATCATGACCGATCGTGCGGTTTCCTATGGGACAGCACAATCGGTCGCACCAACTGTCAGCCGCAGCCACTATTGCCGCGAATAACAGTCATCGAACGACAAATAGTCCCCTTGTTTGTACCTAGCCTAAGAAGATGGGGTTAAGCTAAGATTAAATAATTGTTCATCTTTTTACATTGATACTTTTTCAAGATAACAAGTGCAAAAAAAATCATCCATCAATCTAAACCCATTTAAAACAAACCCAAACATAGGCCCATATTCATAAAGATGAGGTAACGCTATTTTGTGATACCACGCACTTAACGATTGTTTCTGCAACTGTAAATTTACAATATCAGTCATAAATGTATGATAGCTGTCGTAAATCGCAGATTTACGATCCCCCATACAATACCATTGAGGTATTTTGATACAGCACGGTATTGTACACACAGATGTTCGTGCATTTACTGTGGCCATACATTTACGTGATTGTACTTTAACAGTAACCCGCGGTATAGCAAGTTTATGATACTGCAGGTTTTTGAATATGCCCCATAGGGAGGAGAATAGTGAGGGAGTGAGGTACAAAACATTTTCTAGCTATGGTTGTCACAGGATGCCCTTTGTTGAGTTGTGAGCAATAAGATAAATCAACACACCAAGCAAAATCTTACTGAGGAAAACAATAGACGTAGTCACTGGGCTCTCTCTTCACTGCCTGAGAAACTTCTGAGCTGTAGCAGACTTAAGCTAGGTACACACCATACAATATTTCTGGCCGACTGACTGACCGATATTACCGTGTATTGGGCAGTCAGAAATATTGCATGGTGTGGGTGGGGACGTCCGTGAACGATATCGGTAATGTTGGTAAATCTTTTGCTGCAACCGATAGTCATTTGTTCTGGTCAACTATTAGCTAGTGTGGGATGCTTGGTCAGGACAAATCTCGTCCTGTGTGTTAAATATATGTATTTTCCGCAGTTCTTACCTTCTGGTGTTCCCGCCTGGCCCATTCATTTTGCGATTACAATGAATAATGGGTCAGAGGGTTCTTCTCATGTCACACGAATGTTGAAAGAACAGCAGAAGGGGAGAGGCATGTGTCCTAATCCAGTTTTGATTAGGTTAAGCTGCTCTATTTACTTCCCTTTAAAGTACAAATGTGCAGCCTAAAATGAGCATTAAAAAAAACAGACCAATAAGCAAATACCTTATGTCAAGGCCCATTCAGACTTTCTGGAACCAAGTTGCTTAATTAATGATAGACAGTCCTAGGAGGTTACGCACTAAGCCATCTTGTGGTAAAAAGGCCAATGGTATGCTTTATACATTATATAAATATATACAAATTGTCGACCGAAACACTGAAATGTCAGTCGTTTGGGACGAATTATTGGATGGTGTATACCCAACTTAAGTAGTGTATGGGCACCTTTAGTTGAAATGGGCTTTGATCACAGCAACAACATACTGTAGATGTAGACGAGGCTTTAAACATCGCTCTGAACTATTATCTATGTCGATTTGGGGGTTAGAGGAAAGACTTGCAGACCGTTAATGTTGAATCATGAATCAAAGCATACAGGTGCATGTATTATTGATAAATACTGCAAGCATTAGATAAGCATTTATAACATCAATAGACCAAGCTGAGATTCAGCATAGCAATAAAGGCTCCTCATTCCTGTAGTCCTGAAGATAGATTGATAAATGATTTACTTATAGCAATAAAAACCTTTTATAGCAAAAAGCAGTACATATACACATATCTGTTGTATTCAATTAGATCAACTGGACTTGAAATGTAGTTCTTGAAGACGTTTCGCTAGTCATCCGACTGGCTTTCTCAATTCAGAATGACTTGTACAAGAATCTGTGGCAATTATGTACCCTGGAAAATCCCAATTAGCATATCACAGCCAGGTGTTAAGGGTGTGATTGGATAGTGGCTAAGAGGTGTTATAGGAACGCCCAGAGTAAGGTGTCTTCTCTGGTGCCCCCCCATTGACCTCCGCTCATCACAGAACCATCGACTTATATAAAACCCCTCACACACTGCCTCTTCTCGCCTTAACCTTTTTCTCTTCTGGCCCCCTCCTCTGGAATTGTATTCCCTCTTTCTACGCCAAGAAACCTCAATACAAGTTAAATGTAACTCTCATCCTATCTCACTGAGCACAGCACAGCACAGGACTGTTGGTACTGCCACACAGTTATTACTTTAGCGACATTACACCTTTTTCTATGTATCTGTATGTTACCCAACCTTATTAGATTGTAGCTCTCGGGTCAGGGACCTATCTTCCTCATGTTACATGTTTCAAGCACTTGTATATTTCATGATGCCTCATACTTAAATATTTATTTATTTACTTACTGTCCCCCATGTACAACTTTTTGTATCTAATTGTACAGCGCTGCGTCCCCTAGGGCGCTATATAAATAAACATAGCATACATACATTCATTGCACTCAGGTGCGTCACTGTAATAGAATTCTCGCCACTCGCACCTCCCCACCTCTCCCCTTCCACCATGTTTCCTCCATTTACTGTGAAGCTGTTCTTTCAGAATATAAAAAGTTAAGTTAAAGTTAATGGTGTTATTTTGAAATGTAAAGAAGGACCGAGCAGGCTCTCACCCTGTCTGGTTCCTGTCATGATGAATTATGCTGAAGATAAGAGGAGCAGACAGCCCAAGTTCAATTATTTATGACTCACAGAATGTGCCACTCCTCCTTATCTTTAGCATAATTCTTTTAGTATAAGTTGCCCTATAATACCTGGAAAGTCACAACTAATAAAAAATGCTGGAATAACTCCAGAGCTATGCTTTGGTAGTTATTATGTATTTTTCTCTTATTTCTTTAGGAAAGATCCTTAGACATGAAAGAAAGAGTTTACTATTGGAGTGCTTGATTTGTACTCAAATCAGGTCTTTTTCCAAATGTAGCAGATAATGTTTTCAATAATCCAGTAGCTGCTATGGTAGTAATCTTTTATTTTATAGCAATGGAAAGTAAAGACTTGCTTGATTTCTGCTTGAGGTGGCCATACACTACAGAAGGTTATTGCTATCGTAATTATATTGTAAACCCACCGATACTTTGATAGACAGATGTACAATGTTAATTGTACATAGATGTACCATCCATATTGTTCGACATTTAATTAGTTTGGCGATTATTGTCTAAGTGTTAATATGTAAGGGTTACATTACATATACATTAATTGGACACTACAATATTTAACCGATCAACTAATTTCCCAATCATAATACAATCGATATAATGATCCTATATCGCATTATAAGATTGGGGAAACGTACAATTTTTGGGCCAGTTAATGTAAAAGTCAACTCAATGTCAGATTGATCGTATATTGTGTCCCGTGTATGACCACCTTTACATTTACATCATAGCAACAGAAAAAGAGTCATTAATGCAAAAGGTATTAAAGGAAGGAAATAAAGGCCTTCAGCCAAGACCATGTATAGATGGATACTTGATATTTCTATCAGAAAAGGTTGTGCCACTTCAGGTAAAGCACCACTGACGCTTAAACATTTAAATGTCTCAAGCAAATCATTGTCACTTTAAAATGGTTTCTGCATGATAGTAGCTCAGGTAAATAATTTCCCCAAATTTCATGCTGTAATAGTTATGGTGTTTTTTTTATCAGTAAACAAGTAATCTGATAGCCACACTTGACTGACAAGATCAGTGTAAACGCATTAGAAAAAAAGTTTCGAGTGCGCCACTGTTTGGTTATTCTATCCAATATTTGGTTCTGAACGGCCCATAAATGCAAGAAGCAGTTATTATCTCCACCACCTGATGATGGTTACAGATTACCTGAAGATCAGTAAATTAACACATTTTGGATGCTGAATAGGTGCTTATGGGCCATCATTTTTTTAAAACCAGACTGTCCTGACAGCACTGTCTAATCTTGTTTAAATATTGTTGTTAAACACCCATTTAAGACTACAGTTAAGCGTGGATTTGACAATACTTCCTTCCTATCTAAGACACTTAAATGCCCATCAACATTAAACTGACAAAACTGTAATCAAAGATCTATTTGATGGATCTTTGAATATTTTGCATGAAAGAATGAAATAATCCTTGATATTATATTTAATAAGGAAGAGAACGTATCCCTGTAAACACTTTAGTTATAAAGCTGTGGTATAGGATTGAATTGTTCTTGACATATTTCAGTTAAGAACGTCTTTAATTACAGAAATCATTCAGTAGTGTTAACAAAATAAGGCTGATATAATCTAAGCATTTACTTGTATTCTTTTTTTACCCATTTTAAAGGGCATCTATACTGAAAAAAAAATGTAAATTTAAATTGACCATTACTGGAAACTATAATTCTTCCTTTCTATATATTTTTGTTTGATACTTGTCCCCTATTTTTTAGATAGCCAATCTAAAACATCTTATATTTCAGCTGTCAATCAAATGCCTTGCTCTCATAAACTATTCTTCTGTGAGTAGCTTTTTGTGCTGGAATGGTGACAGTTTTGACGTTGGAATGCTGTATGCTGGTGTTGACAGTTGGTCAAAAAGTCAGTTCAGATGGAAGTGGTTAAAGAGAGGGGACACTGCTCCTGGGAAAGTCCTCAAACGTGCTGGATGGAAGGCATACAGCAATACAACACACACACCTCAGAGTAAGTGCTACTTACACATATTTATTTATAGATTAAAGGAGAACTAAAAATACCAAATACAGGCAGCTCCACAGACTCTATAACTGTCACTTAGTAAAACATTTTTTTCTCACCTCTGAATTCAGCCTCTTAGTGTAGAAATCATTTATAAAACATTTCTGAGTACTGGCAAGCTATGATGTCATGCTGCTTCTAGTGTTGCCTCTTCCTGGTGGTCCAGGTACCAAAACTTCTTCTGCACATGCTAACTAGCTACCTTGTGTTTGTTTCCCACTCCCCTTATGCTAATCTGCGTAACAGTTGATCTCAGTCCCCACCTGCCAGTGTCTCCCAGCCAATCATCAGAGATAGCAGTGAATATTATTAGCAGATTTTCCTGCTCAAACAGAGTGGGGGAAGTTGTTAACCCTTTTCATATGTATTTAGGAAGCAACTTATTAACCCTTTATTTTGTGAGCATTCTGCAGGAGACTGTCAGGCTCATTTACCCAGACTCGCTGGGCAGATATATGGAGTTAATCGTACTAGCCAGTTTGCTACCGGTTAGCGCGACTTTAACTCCATATTAGCGTTGGATGCAAGGGTTATGCAAAATCACTGCGCATCCGACACTCGCAATTCAATATCGTGTTTGTGCTAGCGCAGGATTTTAATGCCAGCAAATAGCTGGCGTTAAAGGACAACTCCACCCTCATAAGAACATCTTTTATAACGAATGGCCTCTTTAAAATATGTTGAAATATCCTACTTTGCCTATGAATTCATTACTGTATGCCTCTATGCTTCTGGATGCCTCATCGAAACTGAGCCATTTAGAAACCTACTGAGCCTTTACTGAGCCTGGGCATGCTCAGAAATGGCAGACAGGGGATTAACATTCAGTCATTGGCTGTGATGTCAACTGTCAAATCTATAACTGACAGTTGCTAACTGGAAGAACCAGGAAGCAGAAACGACGGAGCAGGTGCCACTTGTGCAGGATTTCGGTTAGACTTATATATTTCACATTTCAAACTATACCGTTAGGGTTTGGGGGGGTGATTATCTGTATGTAAGTTTGATTTTGGGCTGGACTTGCCCTTAAAATCCTGCAGTGGGTAAATAACTGACTGAGATTTGCAAAAGTGATATTGAACACAAACAGGACACTTTACCCACAGTGATAGGGAGGACGCACGTTCGCAATGCGTGATAGTGCTTGCTTCCTTGAATGGTGTCGCAAACCGCAATCCAAAACGGGCTAGAGGGAGTAGCCCTAAGAGTTTGAGTCTTAAAGGGAAAGGTAAAATTGAACTGACCACTTTAAAGGTACACTTATAAAAACAAAAACAGCTCAGAGCTGCAGGTGTAGCATATTGACGTGAACATGGTCTTAGCCCAGCTCTGTGCAATGCATTTTACTGGCCACCTTTGCCTTTAAGACCCAAACAAGTACTAAATCTACATGTGCAGTGCTAAGTTCTATTGTATTAAATACAAACTATCAGCCTACATCATGCTTCTAAAGAAAATACTAACAACCTTTGTTTGTTTAGATATTATCAGGCCTATGTAATACATTTCTTAAAAATCTGATTGGTTGGGGCAAATTTGCACCATTTTTAACCGATAAAATCTTTTAATACATAGGCCTGTATATGTGTTTGGGTCTTAAAGGCAAAGGTGGGAACCCTAGTTGGAAGAGGGTTTTGTTTATGCAAAACTTCCCACAGGCAGCCCACCTGCTGCATTAATTTTATATTAACATTTGCATTCCCTCTAACAGTGCCCCTTTAATTGGCATTCCCTCCAATAATTCCTATTATATGTACATTTTAGAAACATGGCGCAGAGCTGCAAATGGAATACTCTCACATTCCCCTTTAATATGTACACATATAGAGCATGGTGCAGTGCGGCAGGTGGAGGATAATATAATGACTTGATCTTAGCACAGCTCTGGGCAATGCATTTCTCTGTGTAATGTATTTCATAGCTTAGCTCTGTACTACAGTTTGTTGTTTTGTGTACAGACAGCTGAATTAAAAACACACTTCCTACCCTCCAACATTCCCTTAATAAGGTACACTGATGTGAAATACATTGCACAGAGCGTGCTAAAATCAGGTCTACTTCACTATCACCCCCTACAGTTCTGCACCATGTGGTTTATATAAAAACACACCTCTTCCTACCCTCCAACAAGGTACTGATATGAAACACATTGCAGAGCTGGTGCTAAAATCTGCTCACTTCACTATCCCCCCTACAGTACTGCACCATGTGTTCCTTTCCACTAATATTTCTGCAGCTTACATGGCAAGCTAGAGACCTTCACACTACGGGCCATATTTATGCAGGTGTGGGTATCGCCTTCTTAGCGATCATTATGGCAATCGTTAATTTATTATCACTAATCGAAAACTTGTAAATGTACGATAGCAACATAAATCTACGACCGCCCTAGAATATCATTACAGTAGTTTACAGTAGTTTACAGCATTGTATACTACTGTAACGGTCGACAGTAAGGAAAACCAGTGGTTTTGCAAGTTTTAAATAGGCCTCCAACACTTAAACAATACATTGCAGGTGAAACATACAAAGACACAAGTCTGTAACTGTGAATAATGCAGGTTTATTGTAAACATGCGTGCTACATGTCTCTGATCCACGTCCTTCCTTAAGTGCTTGAGTGGGTCTGAAACATGTAGCACACATTTTTTGCAATAAACTTGCAATATTCACAGCTACAGACCTGTGTCTTGGTATGTTTCACCTGCAATTTATTGTTTATATATCAGATTGGTGGAGTGAAAGCTGTAGGTGAGACATCATTATTTCAGATCCAGACACACTAGATACCCAGACCTATATACACCACACTACACAAAACACTGCTACTAGGAAAGGGTTAATCAGCTGCACCACCAATTTGAATATTGATGATTTAATATATCCTACATCATAGGGGTTAAGAGGTGAGAGTGGAAATCACACAGGTGCTGAAAATGTAATCAAGGTAAAAGTACTGGCAGACAATTGAAAATGTCGCTTCAGATTTGGGGAACAAAAGAACCTAAAATGAGTTTATAGAGGTAAAGCAAAGGCCCCTGAGTGGAATCTTCCATGCTGAGAATGGTGGTTAAGGCAAGTATCTTTCTAACCTAAACTTTTTGGGTTTAGTTCTCCTTAAAATGAGGAAGAGTGTCCCCCCCCCCCCGTATAGTGTCCCTTTAAGTTAATATGGATGAGATCTAACCTGTGTGCTGCCACCTGGTGGTGAATCAAGTTATCGCCTACATTATTTGGGGATGTGATCCGACCTTTGTGTTGTCATCTGTGGTGAATGATTGATCACCTAATTGGGGATAAATACTGAATTGGATTGGTACCTGCTGTTAGCTGATTTGCGGATAGGGTACACTACAGTAAGTTTGAATAGGTTACAGGTCTGGTTTGGTTAGAGAGTTGCAAGTCCAAGTCATACCAGGTAGCTGGGGCGGGTTGCGAGTCTGTTAAATTTCTGGTGCGGGTCATTGTGGGTACAAGTCATAACAGGTAGCTGGGGGCGGGTTGCGAGTCTGTTAAATTTCTTGTGCGGGTCGTTGTGGATCAAGTGAAATTTGTGAATTTGTTAATATTCCCTTTTCTAACACAGGTTAAATATTTATATAAATCCGGCCCTGATCACATGTGCAGAAAATTTTGTTGGTAGCTGGAAAATGTAAATATTAAAGTCTATTTGTAGCACTATAGACAGCAGTAAACAATTAATACAGAAAAGCTCTAGAGTAATCACTAAACTTTCATGGATCTGGTGCTACAAAAATGTTGCTATAATTGTATTACAAAATATTAGGCCAAATTACTTTGAGTATTTACAGATATTACCATTCCAGTGGCTTCCTCAAGTTGACAACAATGACCTGGATGACTGAACCCTTCCTGGAGAAGTTGCTACAGAGAATTAAAATAGATACTGTATGAATGTTTTCAATCATGTAGGTCATTATTTATCTAATAGTCAAATCAAATGCAACTTAACTTGCTTAATTGAATCCAAGTGACTTCCTGGGGTTGGAATGCATTAAATAAGGAATTTATGAAAATATATTGTGTTCTTGCAGAATATATATTAAAGATAATATTAAAATGCAAAAAGTTTACAGGCTTGCAAATTATTTGAGTGGCATTTATTGTAATGCTACTGTTTATTTTAGTACTTTTACCATATTTTTTCTTAAGTTTTTGTGTTGCACGACCTTAAAATGTATTTTTATTAGCAGATTTACAGTTTCATTTTGCTCACTTTTCCATCTGATCTGTTTCATGTAGATTCACACTGTAAATAAAAGCAGCCATTGGTTGTTTCAGTCACATTGGTTCAATATAACCAGTAACAGCAAGAGCTGTTCTTTGCCTGTATGGGCTGTTCAACTTCTGAACCAAAAAATATAAACAAAATTGAAGGATGCTATCTGATGTTTTTAATTCTACTGCACCACTTGAGACAGATAGGAAAAACGCACTAACAAACTGACAATGCTTGTTATTGTAAGAAAACTACTGTATCAGGATTTTGTACTATATTGCTGTTGAGTATTGTTTTGTGTCTGTTTCTGAACCTCCATGGACACATGTCCTATTTTAAGTGGTTTATAAACTGTCTGTCCTATTTTGGAATGACATTATTTCTTCATTAAAAAAGGATTTCTAAAATCTTAAATGTATCATTGGTATTGTGCCTTTGTTATACTGAAAACATAACTTTCCAACCTTTTTGATAGGAAGCTAATATAGTGTAATCCCGTTTGTGCCTGAAGAAAAGGAATATGTGCATAAATGTGATGCAATCTGGATGGTGTGTTTTATTTATTCATTTTGGTACTAATCCCATTACTATTTTCTGCGTAATCATAAGAATATGTGCATGCATTTTGATAAAGAAATTAAAGACAATGCAAGCTCCCCCCCGTATCACATCATTGATATTCTGATCACTCATCATGAAATTCGGTCAAACGATCGGAATATGAAAGACTTTTTTAGTGTTTTTTTTAAAGACTTATAGGCAGAAATCAGACGAGGTGGAAAATTTTCTGTAGACCCCAATTTTTCCAAGCTGAAATCTACAGAATACTCGGCAGCAAAGGTGGAGAATTATGAACAGTTCTTCCATTCGGATTTTTCTGCCAATTGAAATTACAATCGGAAAACCATCACCCCATGCATGGCTTGCTTAAAGGACAACTCACCCTCATAAGAACATGTTTTAGAAAGAATGGCCTCTTTAAATATGTTGATATCATACTTTGTCCTATGAATTCATTACTGTATGCCTGCTATGCTTCTGGATGCCTCATGGAAACTGAGCAATTTAGAAACCTGTACTGAGCCTGGGCATGCTCAGAAGAGGCAGATGGGTATTAACATCAGTCATTGGCTGTAGTGTTAACTGTCAAATTTATAACTGACATTTGCTGGAAGAACAAGGAAGCAGAAACGGGGGCAACAGGACATTATTAGGATTTCAGGTTAGACATATTTCTCATTCAAACCCGGTTTTGGGGGGTGATTTACCTGTATGTAAGTTTTCATTTTGGGCTGGACTTTCCCTTTAAGGCCAGGTTCACACATTGTCTAGCATGTTCACTTTTTTTGTGAGCAGCCAGAAAAAACTACACAGGGATAAAAAAAAAAACACTAAATTAATTCTGTTGCTTTCGCATCCATCCAAATCCATATTTTATACTTATGGTAAGGACCTCCAACCCCATTTTCCACTGTCTTGGAAAGCAGCAGAAGGTGGTGCTTTCTTAAAGGGTAAGTCCATCAAAAAAGTGGAGGGAGGAGGAGCATTGCGGACCCGCTCCAGCGCCGACTTCCCCGACGCCTCTCCAGTCCTTGCACGGCGCGCATGTGCGCGAAGGAGCGAGGACGCGTTAGAGATGTACGTGCAGGAAGTCGGCGCTGGAGCGGGTCCGCGGGTAAGTGTCTCCTCCTCTCCTGTAAGATTTACTGAAGAACGGGAGGTAAGAGATAGTGCATTTACCTCCGTTCTCAGTAAATCAGATAGAAACCAACTCACTTTTTTGATGGACATACCCTTTAACAGTCATCAGACATCTGCAGGGAGGTCACTGTCACAGTGACAGACATTACCAGTAGATGCAGGATTGAATAAGAGGTGCAGATGAGGGATCAGGTTCTGTAAGCCCCTTTAGGAGCAACTTGGGTGAGAATAACAAAAACTGGGATTTGTGGGTGGGGGGTCCTTATCACAATATGTAATAAATAACATTTTAATAGAAATTATACCTTCCCAACTACCTCCCTACCATTTGAAGTTTCCAGAATGAGGACCTAAAACACTAGGTCCTCCCCTCTGGTTTCCCCTATCTAAACATGTGACCGCACTGTTATGGTCCTGTTCCCTCTCTCGGCCAGGAACCATAGTGTAAGCCCATATTTTGGTAAGTATCTCAGACTAGTAGAGACGTATGATTTTATCATCAAAAATCGAATATTAGAAAAATTAAGGGGGAAAAAATTGAAAAATGTGTTTAAAAATTGCAAATAAAAAATTGAATTTTTTTTTAATCAATTGGGTTTCAAATGGAAACTCCCCAGTTTCATTCATCTCTACTAACTAGGGGAAACCATGAGCTCATTTTAAGTCCTCAGCCCTTTAAATATTTTATACATTATTTTAAAATATTCAGGGGAATTAACTAGAAAATCAAACATAAAATTGTAAACAATGTAAGATTTAAAATAGCTAAAGCAAGTGATCCTTTCCGATTTCCATTTGGAGTTAGGCTGGAATTTCCCCCCCCTCTTTTAGATTTTATTTTTTGCTCTTCTTCTGGATAAACTGTTAGGTAGGGTTAAAAGAGGGTATAAGGTTGTATATGGTTGGACTAGATGGACATATGTCATTATTTAACCACAATTACTATGTTACGTGTAATTACATGTTACGTTATGTTCAAAACCTGGGTACTTGCTCAGCTAAAAAAGTAACATCATTTCAACTTAAAGTGAAGTACACTTAATGCTTATTGCAAACCTAATAAACTGGATCATTATGTTGCATTTAGAACACAATACCCTGACAGCTCAATGCCGCACAAGTTAAAGAGGAACTGGGTCCAAAAAGACTTAGGTAAATGAAGCAATGCCCTGAGAGTTTTTGCAATTTATTCATTTGCATAGTTTGAAGATATACATTTTGTGTGTGATATGGCAGCAGCATTCACCAGATCCCCTGCACTTCCTGCTCTGAAACCGTCTGTCAATCGCCCTGTGTCTCCTCCCCTTTGCAGTCCCCCTGGTCCCTCCCACTCATGGACCCCATGGTCCCTCCGGTTGCAGGCCCCCCTTGGCCCATCCCTTACAGCCCCATGTGGCCCCGCCCACCCGTGGGTGCCATGGCCCCGCCCACTCACGATTGCCTAAGCCCCACCCACTCACAGGTGCTGTGGGCCACTCTGACGCCCCCCGAAACTCTGTGGAAACAGCCTTTTCAGGCAGAGTGAGAACTCTGCCTGAAAAGGCTGTTTTCACATAGTGAGAGAGAGGGCTGTAGATTCCCTTACCTTCTCTGCAGCTGCAGGTCCTTCACACAACAGAGAGGAGGAGGGACTTCCTGTCTCCCTCACCACTGAGGGAGTCTGAGGCTGTGCTCGCCGGCGACACTTTCAGGAGAAGCCTTAGGAATGTCACATGTCAGCCTCCCACCCATTAACTTTCTGGTCAGTCATTTTTTTATATCTTGGGCAGTGGAGCACGTAGAGAGGTGATTGATGGCTCGTTTTAAAGGTAGGAAACTGGCCTTTCATTAACCAAAATTTTTTGGAGACCACAGTTTCCCTTTAATATGTAAATACAAGAAGTGAAAGGCAAAACTGGACAGATCAATAACATGAAAATTTGCTACTAGCATGTACCAACTACTGCTGTAGACCAACTAGGGTTTTTTTTGGTCGTGATGTTTTATTCACAGCAATCTACAAACAAAATGTTGTCACAATTATGTTTTGCGGAAAATGGGATTTTGTTAAATACGATAGCTTTGTTTTGGCTAAATACAGCAGTAGCCAGACACTATTGTTTACTTTACACAGCTGAATGAAATAATCTCATTTCCTCCGGGGCATAAAATCAATGAATGTTAGAGGATTTGGTGAACATTTTGTTTTTTACATTGCTCCAGAATAGGGCCAAGTTGTACAGTAACACATTTTCCATCTGGTATAAAATACGTCTATTGTGGAACTTGGGAGAAGTGGAGCAGCTACAAACACCTATGGAACAGCATTTGCCAACTGCATTAGGACCATTTTCAGTAAATAGCAGTCATCTGCAGGTCACGGTTTCTGTTTAGATTTGGCAGGACCATCACTATCTAATTACATTCTGTTGAACCTGTTTCCAATGCAAAGCATTTTTATCTTCTATTCTATGCGTGTAAATAAGAGATAATCATATTGTTACTTTAACATGTCCAACCTCTTGCCAGACTGGGCAATTTTATTCTTCTATATGTCTATCAATGGGAAAAAAATAGTTTTTAGCTGTATATAAATGATCCCCACAAAGAAACACTTTCCTTAAGTACACACTGTGTAACAAAAGGATTTTTCATATAATCAGCCTGTTTGTTTTCCTTAACACTACAGTGTAAGCTTAAGAAAATAGCCTTTTTAGACTGTTATCTGGGTTCACTTGGGGAGAAGGGCACCCTCTACAGGAGGGAATCTGGACAGAAAGCTGGATAAAATACAATAAATGCAATTATACAGACCCACTGTTTTTTATGTAGGGCTCCAAAACATATTTTCTTTCTTAAATACATATAAATTTATAAGTTAATAGATGGTGCAAAGAGCAACAAAAGCAGGTCCCCATTTTGATGTTACATAGTAACAAAGGTTAAATATAGACATAAATACATCTAGTCCCTACCCTATACCCTACTCATTAACCCAGTGTTTTCTCAACTTTTATTTATCTGTGGGGACCCCTGAAAACTATTTTCGTGTGTTGGGGACCCCCTACATAAAATTATGATAATATATTATGTTTCTTGTCCACAATGATCAAAAACTTAATTTATACAATATAATTGATAGATCTATAAATACATCTCTATTCAAAAAAATGCACTCAAATTCATATCAGGGTGGGAACCCTTACATTAAAACATTAGTTATTTTTATTATATCTCAGACACATCAACACCAAACACATAATTCATACAGAACATAAAACACAGAATGATAATATATAGAAAAATATATCTGTTTTCGTCAAAATGCTGGATCCATAAATTTATGGCAATCTCTTGAGGACCCCCATGCAACCTCTCAGGGACCCCTAGGGTCCCCGGACCCCTGTTGTAGAAACACTGCATTACCCTACCTCTTTACAGTTCATCTAGAGGAAGGCAAATGCCTTGACAAATGACAATCGTAAAGAATCCCTGATAATAATCTGATTCAGAGGACTGAGCTTTTTCCACTACCAGCAAGACGGAGAGTTTAGAGGATCCTTGTTTCCTATATGGCATTTTAAAAGGCACCTTGGACCTGATGCAATGTGGAAAACTATTTGTACTACGATGTAGTGCAAAACTTGTCCTGAAGGGAGGCAGCAAGCCTGCTCCTTACCTGACTGTGATCCCACAACAATGCAGTAAATCTGACAAAGTGAGGCTTTGCATAATTGCATCTACCCCATATTCTTTTAAAGTTAGTGAAATCTATACAAAAAGAATCTGCGTTCCGTCTAAATATAACCGTCTAAACTATATATCAATAATCGCTTCTATTACTGTGTCAGCTTCCCTATATTCTATCAAAAATCAAGTCAGACTAGACGCATCGTGTTAATCCTATGGTGTGGGAATTTAAAGGAACTGCAGTAAATGTTTACTAGAATAGCTTTTCAAATGTTATTGTAATATATGTAATCTTCTTGCTTTGACAGGCTGCATCTCAGTAGTTAGAAATTGCAAAAGCAAGTAATATACAAAAGCAATAAAAATATTATTATTTCAATTTACAAGGCACTGGTAAGGCCTCAAAACTGTGGTGAATTTTTGGAATTTCATATCAAAAGGGACATCTTGGAAATGGAGTTCAGGGCAACTAAAATAACTGGAATGGAGGGGCTTGAATATGCAGGAGATTAGGCTGTTTACATTGGAGAAGCAATGTTTGGGTGGATATAATCACTTTGTAGAAATATATTAATGGGCCATACGTAAACTCTCATTGATTAGCTTTAAAAGTGGACTGGATAAGTTTATAAAACTAAAAAATACAGAGAATTACAGGTTATTAATACATTACTACTGCATTTCTGGTTGATCCAGGGATACTTTCCGATTGCCATTTGAAGTCAGGAAGGAATTCCCCCCCCCCCCCCCCGTTTTAGTTTTTTTTTTTGCCTTCCTCTGAATCAACTGTTAGGTAGGGTTAATGAAGAGGGTATAAAGGTTTGACATGCACGTATGTCTTTATTCATACTCAACTACTATGTTATACACTGAGCAGTTAAACAAGTACAATTCAAAAAGCATGTTTCTGCAAAACATGGCAAGTGGGTTGCCACCTACTGGGCCAATATTCACTATGACTGGCAAATGTGTGCAAGTACTAGTAAAATACAAGATTTTGGATGGTTATATTATTATAGTGGGCAAAGGCCACTCCATAGCCATGCTCAAACAGAACCAGAACGCTTCTCATGTTTCAATTATTGGTGCTTGTGGTTTGTAGAGAATGTACACATCTGGCCACAGGATGTGATAATTTCCATCTTTTAGCATTGTGTCATGGACAGTCCAGGCAGCTAAACAAGACCATTCACCTTTACAACAAAAATAATGCAAATCACATGAAATAACCTTTAAAGGGCATGTTCACCCCACAAAAATGTTCACACATAGTGTAACCCCCTCCCCCAAACCCAGTTTTCACAATATTTTGTCTCTACTCAGCCCTTCTGTGTCCAGATATCTTACCGTGAAGTCCTTTTGTCCCTTGCTGCTTTCACCACACTTCCATATGCGGTTTCAGCCATGGCTAATGACTTACGATGACTGCACTGCAAGTCTGCTTTACTGCTGTGCTAGCTCACTAAAGCTCACAAAGTCTAAAGGAGGCAGCAGAGAGCAGTGAGGGACCAGAAAAATTCAAGGTACTATATCTGGACTCAGGAGGGCCAAAAGAAAGGTAAGTATTGTGAAATTGGGGTTTAGAGGTGATTACTCTATCAGGGAGATGCAATATCTCATGCTAAGGTGGAAAAAATAACCAATGTAATATTGAGTTAGCAAGGGTTTTGTACTCATTTTGCATTTCCTGCGCCATTTCCAAAGACGTTTGCAATAAATTTAGCAATGATGATTTTGCTTTTTTTTGCACCAAAATTAAAACCATTTCAATTGTGGCTTTAAAGCCATGCAAAAGATTGCAACTTACCACTTGCAAAAACAGCCACAATTTAAGAATAATTTAGTCACCAAGGAATTTTGTGACCGTAAGAATCAGGCTGAGTTCATGTGGCTAATGAACAGGATACAGAGCCACCCCATTGAAGCTTTATTCCCAGCACCCACGATTATTTACAGTTAGTTTAATTTACAGTTTGGCCTCATAGAATTATACTACAAGTGTGGATTATATGCTAATTAATTACACATACAATATGTTCAATTTAGTGTATTTTAGTACACAAATAAAAATATACAAAATGCTGCTTAGAATTCTTGGATCTTTAAGTAAAGACAGTTGTAACTACACAAAAACAATATTAGTCATGTTACAAAAAGAGCATGCAAATGAGGGGGCAGTGTGAGGCAGGCAGTTGCTAAGCAACTCTTAGGCTAATAAATTGCAATTAGTTGTAGGAGTTGACCTGATTGTTTAAAATCCCAATAAAATGCTTCCCAGCTCTACAAACTGCAAAAAATAAACTTCACTATAATATAATTGTTTTTAACTTTACTCCCAAAACACAAAGTTATTAAAGATGTAATTAGAATGCATTGTGAAAGAAACTAGTAGGACAGTACAGTGAGGTGAAATTACTTAAAACCGAGTACAAATCGGTGTATAAAGACTTTGCAGGTGATAGGGTGTACGTTCCAGGGCTTGACTCATAGTCATAATTGGGACTTCTGATGCTGACATTCATGGCCCCCCACTGATGCAGTATAGGACCCACACACACAGAAGACATTCCCAGCATGTACAGCAAGATGCACAAGCAATAAAATAATTTTTGCTTGACTTTTGTAACACAAGTAGTAATATGTACACACTGTAACGTAATATGGGGTGCTGTTGATTTACTGCATGTTAATTTTCAAGCAATAAGACTATTAGCAGCTCCTAATCCTTGTCATATTCCTGGATAATTCTGTCAAACCATTACAGGCAATCTAGCTACTTACAGTAGTTTTTTGTAACAAACCTATACATATAGATTTATTGCAATCTGTGTCTTGCTGATTTTTGTTGAATTAACCAAAGTAATACATTTTAATCAAATTACCAGTATCAATGTACTTCCTGGCTCTGAAACAGATTTAGAGTGTATTTATGCAGTTACAGTATAGTACAGTAGCAACCATTTTATTGACTCTGTTCACAGTATTTTTTCCGTGCACGTGCGTGTGCACGGAACTCACAAGCATTACTGTTTAGGCTCAAGCAGGAGAAAGCAGAGGAATCTCAGAGGGGCGGAGCTTAACATTAAGCAAACCAGTAACAAGATGTCAGCAACTTCCAAGGCAAAGGTAGGCTCTGGAGGGACATAGGTAAAAACAAAAAAAAAAAGCTGCAGCTTCCAATGAACATACTTGATTTTACAGTGCACTTATCCTTTAAGTTGCAGGCTACAAGCACAAAACATAAAGAGGAAGTTTAATGCAAATACTTTTAAGGAAAATGCTTTTAAGGAAAAAGTATATGTTTTACTATTTCAGTGATCTTAATCTGCCCATCCAGTATTTTGTATGCGCATAAATAAATAAATACTTCGGAATACTGAATTCATGTTTGCAGTACCCCTAATGGTGCCTGTTATAGTCTTGCCCTTAACTCAGGCCCTGGATTGATTTTGTTGCTCAGTAGAGATCTGAGCATGTTTGACCCTCCAACAGCCCAATGAGATACTAAAAAAATATATATAGATGGTGTCTAAACCTGCTATCAGCGGGGGTGGGTACACCAATTACAGTGGGTGCCTAGTGGAGGAAACAACAAATATAGTGGAGAGGATAGAGAGGAATAGAGAGAAAAGATAGAGGAAAAGAAGATAGACTCCACTATAACGAACAAACACAGTTCCATGGCACTCTACCACCAATATCCCATAATTATTACCCATGGTGGGGGGGACCTTTCCATAACCCCCCAGGGAGTGAAATGTAAACACTTCAAGTCCAATGATTATTATTTTGATAATAAATGCACTACATTTATTATCAAAAACACAATTTTGACTGGATATGCACCTTATGCCGAATAGTTGTCACAGCCGTGCGTTGGCTGTTTTGGTAGCTCTGAGGCTTTGGACCCCTGCCCTGCCCCGTGTGTATCCCTATCTCCCTAGGCACTGTGAGGCCGATGTTCGGTGTAGCAGATTGTTTCAAACTTTGAATGGGCCGCTGAGGAGATACGTGAACTGCTGTGATGGAACTATTCGGCATTAAGTTGCACATCAGTCATCAGTGGTGTCCGGGAATAGAGCAGAGCAGAAAGGCGAACTATACAGGTGAGATCGTTCCTATATGCATGCATGTATTTGTGTTACACCTGTTGGAAAATGGGTGGACGCACCCATATGTCTATTGATCCCAACTAAGCCCGCTTATTACTGAGAGGTGAAAGGGCATCAGAACTTATTTTCTGTTACTGGACAGTGCTTACTGACCATTGGGGACCTATTACCACAAGTCAGGCTACCTGGACTTTTTTTTACTCCTAGCCCTACCACCTACCAGTGGTTTAATAATGTTATATTTACGAAGTTATAGTAGTGTATTTATCAATGTATGTTTTTGATAATGAATGTAGTGCATACCATTGGACTTGTAGTGTTTACATTCCACTCCCTGGGTGGATTATTATTATGGGTAATAATTATACACATTGATATAATAATTATACTGGGATATTGGTGGTAGAGTGCCATAGAACAGTTTTTCCATGTTATAGTGGAGTCTATCTTCTTTTCTTCTCTATTGTCTAGCCAATGTGATTGTTCTCTGCTTATTAGCATATATCATCCAAGGACCGTATTAATAAAGATGTTGTATTGCTAGTATGCGATACCGTACACCTTTACAAACGCTGTTTTTACGACCCCGGTCAGAAATGTATTTACTGAAATTACTGGTCCAGTTTCGCATTTGATGACTATCTGCAGTCTGGCCAATGGGAGGAGCTGTTTTTGCAGACAGTCCTAGTGGTTTACTCCTCAACCTGGGTATTTTTAAGTAAAGGGAATATAATTGTCCTTTAAATATAACACTCTATTTGCTTCATTGTATAAACTTTCATTTCAAATGGCTATATTAAAGGGCATGTCCACCCCCAAAACTATAATCCCCCCAACTACTGGCCCCACCATGTAGTTTAGTTTAATCCTTACCTCACATCCCAGCTCCATAGGGTTCTCCTGTAAACCCCCCCCCAAAGTCTCAAAACTAACCACCAGGAGGATAGCAGGTCTCTGCCTGCTATCTAGCCTCCGGTAGATATTGCCATGCGCACTGCAGCCCTCTCCCCCCTCCCTCTCCCTCCCGTTCTACTATCCCTCCCCCTAGCGTTAAACCCCCTTAATATTCTGCTCCCCCATGTCCCCCAGCCCCAACCGCATGTTTTTTTTTTTCAAAAAGCTCCCCAAACTCTTACTTACCTCTCCCGTCCTTCCTCCCTGCACTGAATGACCGGCAGCCGCTCCGTGATTGGCTGCCGCTCAGCCAATCACAGACGCGACTGCCGGTCCCGCCCCTCTGCTTGCATTCTCGCAAGCAGAGGGCCGGCAGTGCGGGCGGAGATCGAGGGGAGGTAAGTAATGTTTGGGGAGCTTTTTAAAGAAGAAACATGCGGTTGGGGTGGGGGACATGGGGGAGCAGAATAATAAAAACCTATTTTAGGGGTGGAAATACCCTTTAACATATATATATATATATATATAGAAAGAAAGTCCTTTGCACTCCCCATTGTATTTCAGCGCCCCCTGGTGCTGCCGAAGGGTTTCTATAAACGAAAAGGAATGCCGGCGCACACGTGGGATCTTTTCAAACAGTGCAAACTATTTATTCAGCAAGAGCATTACATAATCAACCCTGACCTAAGATGGCTGAAACGCGTTGATTATGTAACGCTCTGTGCTGAATAAATAGTTTGCACTGTTTGAAAAGATCCCACGTGTGCGCCGGCATTCCTTTTCGTATATAATATATATATATTATATAAAATGCATTATATTTATACAAATGTGTATATGTTGCTTGTGATGGTTTCTATTCATCCAGGTCATGGTATATCTGTTGTATTCAATTAGATCAACTGGACTTGAAATGTAGTTCTTAAAGACGTTTCGCTAGTCATCCGACTGGCTTTCTCAATCAGAATGACTTGTACAAGAATCTGTGGCAATTATGTACCCTGGAAAATCCCAATTAGCATATCACAGCCAGGTGTTAGGTGTGATTGGATAGTGGCTAAGAGGTGTTATAGGAACGCCCAGAGTAAGGTGTTAAAACAGCATTGTACAGGCAGACAGTTGGTGTCGAACCCCCCACCTCTATTTAGGCTTGGTTTCTTTATTTTCACATAAAGGGCCTCCTTCACACCTCTCTTGAACCAGTCACGTTCCTTCGCCAATATGTTAACATTACAATCTTCAAAGGTATGTCCATTATCCTTAAATGCAGGTACACGGCTGAGTCCTGACCCAGGAATTGGCTCTTTGTGCTGGGCCATACGTTGATGCGTTGCTGTTGGTCTCCCCCACATACAAATCAGAGCATTCTTCACTGCACTGCACTGCATATATGATGTCGCTTATCTTGTGTTTTGGTATTGGGTCTTTCGGATGTACCAATTGCTGCTCATGTGTTGTTCGGTATAAAGCAGACAGGGAAACGATGTTTTTTTGAAAATTCTTCTTAATTTCTCGGAGACCCCTGCTACATATGGGATGACCATGTTCTTCCTCCTGTCTTGCTTTTCCCCTTCACTGTTGATATTTGTGTTCTTTTCTTTCCTTCTACTTCTATTGACAAAGGCCCAGTGGATATCCAGACTGGGCCTTTGTCAAAAGAAGTAGAAGGAAAGAAAAGAACACAAATACCAACAGTGAAGGGAAAAGCAAGACAGGAGGAAAAACATGGTCATCCCATATGTGCAGGGGTCTCCGAGAAATTAAGAAGAATTTTCAAAAAACATCGTATCCCTGTCTGCTTTAAACCGAACAACACACTGAGGCAGCAATTGGTACATCCGAAAGACCCAATACCAAAACACAAAGATAAGCGACATCATATATGCGTGCAGTGATGTGAAGAAGCTCTGATTTGTATGTGGGGGAGACCAAACAGCACTGCATCAACGTATGGCCCAGCACAGAAGAGCCAATTCCTCGGGTCAGGACTCAGCCGTGTACCTCATCTTAAGGATAAAGGACATACCTTTGAAGATTGTAATGTTAACATATTGGCGAAGGAACGTGACTGGTTCAAGAAGGTGTGAAGGAGGCCATTTATGTGAAAATAAAGAACCAAGCCTAAATAGAGGTGGGGGGTTCGACACCAACTGTCTGCCATGTAAACTGCTGTTTTAAGAGGGATCACTATTGGTCAATGTGTTAGAGAGGGATCACTATTGGTCAATGTGTTAGAGAGGGATCACTATTGGTAAATGTGTTAGAGGGATCACTATTGGTCAATGTGTTAGAGAGGGATCACTATTGGTAGATGTGAGGTCCTATGAAGAACCCAGACTATCCTGTCATGTTTCAATCTTATTACATTTTATCAGTTCAGGGCACAGGTTCACAGGCATCCCACCTCTCCCTGAAGTTCAGGGAGTCTCCCTGATTTTAACTGCAGACCCCTATCTCCCTGAAATGTGTTGTTTGGAATTGTGAGGGAGAACAATGATGCCAGAGTCTTTTAGTGGTTAACAAGTGACAAAAACACTTAATAGTGACATGACTTGTTGCATGTGTGTCTGACTGTTTTCATGAGTGTGTGTCTGTTGAAATGCATGTGTTTGTGTGCAAGAGTGTCTGACTGTTTACATGTGTGTGTCTGTATGCATGGATTATGCGTTAACCTTGGGGTGGGGCTTTAGGTGGTGGTTATCCTCCCTGAAATGAGTTTTGGCAGGGTGGGATATCTGAGTTTATGGCTTCTATGGGGTCTATTGCTTAAATAATGTAATAAACCATTAACAAACACATATCTGTTGTATTCAATTAGATCAACTGGACTTGAAATGTAGTTCTTGAAGACGTTTCGCTAGTCATCCGACTGGCTTTCTCAATTCAGAATGACTTGTACAAGAATCTGTGGCAATTATGTACCCTGGAAAATCCCAATTAGCATATCACAGCCAGGTGTTAAGGGTGTGATTGGATAGTGGCTAAGAGGTGTTATAGGAACGCCCAGAGTAAGGTGTTAAAACAGCATTGTACATGGCAGACAGTTGGTGTCGAACCCCCCCACCTCTAGGGGGTTTAACGCTAGGGGGAGGGATAGTAGAACGGGAGGGAGAGGGAGGGGGGAGAAGGGCTGCAGTGCGCATGGCAAATATCTACCGGAGGCTAGATAGCAGGCAGAGACCTGCTATCCTCCTGGTGGTTAGTTTTGAGACTTTGGGGGGGGGTTTACAGGAGAACCCTATGGAGCTGGGATGTGAGGTAAGGATTAAACTACACTACATGGTGGGGCCAGTAGTTGGGGGGGTTAAATTTTTGGGGGTGGACATGCCCTTTAATATAAGCCATTTGAAATGAAAGTTTATACAATGAAGCAAATAGATGTTATATTTAAAGGACAATTATATTCCCTTTCACTTAAAAATACCCAGGTTGAGGACGTAAACCACTAGGACTGTCTGCAAAAACAGCATCCTCCCATTGGCCAGACTGCAGATAGTCATCAAATGCGAAACTGGACCAGTAATTTCAGTAAATACATTTCTGACCGTGGTCGTAATAACAGCGTTTGTTAAAGGTGTACGGTATCGCATACTAGCAATACAACATCTTTATTAATACGGTCCTTGGATGATATATGCTAATAAGCAGAGAACAATCACATTGGCTAGACAATAGAGAAGAAAAGAAGATAGACTCCACTATAACATGGAACAAACTGTTCTATGGCACTCTACCACCAATATCCCAGTATAATTATTATATCAATGTGTATAATTATTACCCATAATAATAATCCACCCAGGGAGTGGAATGTAAACACTACAAGTCCAATGGTATGCACTACATTCATTATCAAAAACATACATTGATAAATACACTACTATAACTTCGTAAATATAACATTATTAAACCACTGGTAGGTAGGTAGGGCTAGGAGTAAAAAAAAGTCCAGGTAGCCTGACTTGTGGTAATAGGTCCCCAATGGTTCAGTAAGCACTGTCCAGTAACAGAAAAATAAGTTCTGATGCCCTTTCACCTCTCAGTAATAAGCGGGCTTAGTTGGGATCAATAGACATATGGGGTGCGTCCACCCATTTTCCAACAGTGTAACACAAATACATGCATGCATATAGGAACGATCTCACCTGTATAGTTCAGCCTTTCTGCTCTGCTCTATTCCCGGACACACTGATGACTGATGTGCAACTTAATGCCGAATAGTTCCATCACAGACAGTTCACGTATCTCCTCAGCGGCTCCATTCAAAGTTTGAAACAATCTGCTACACCGAACATCGGCCTCACAGTGCCTAGGGAGATAGGGATACACACGGGGCAGGGCAGGGGTCCAAAGCCTCAGAGCTACCAAAACAGCCAACGCACGTGGCTGTGACAACTATTCGGCATAAGGTGCATATCCAGTCAAAATTGTGTTTTTGATAATAAATGTAGTGCATTTATTATCAAAATAATAATCATTGGACTTGAAGTGTTTACATTTCACTCCCTGGGTGGGTTATGGAAAGGTCCCCCCCACCATGGGTAATAATTATACTGGGATATTGGTGGTAGAGTGCCATGGAACTGTTTGTTCCGTGTTATAGTGGAGTCTATCTTCTTTTCCTCTATCTTTTCTCTCTATTCCTCTCTATCCTCTCCACTATATTTGTTGTTTCCTCCACTAGGCACCCACTGTAATTGGTGTACACCACCCCCGCTGTTATAGCAGGTTTAGACACCATCTATATATATTTTTTTAGTATCTCATTGGCTGTTGGATGGGTCAAACATGCTCAGATCTCTACTGAGCAACAAAATCAATCCAGGGCCTGAGTTAAGGGCAAGACTATAACAGGCACCATTAGGGGTACTGCAAACATGAATTCAGTATTCCGGAAGTATTTATTTATTTATGCGCATACAAAATACTGGATGGGCAGATTAAGATCACTGAAATAGTAAAACATATACTTTTTCCTTAAAAGCATTTTCCTTAAAAGTATTTGCATTAAACTTCCTCTTTATGTTTTGTGCTTGTAGCCTGCAACTTAAAGGATAAGTGCACTGTAAAATCAAGTTATGTTCATTTGGAAGCTGCAGCTTTTTTTTTTTGTTTTTACCTATGTCCCTCCAGAGCCTACCTTTGTGCCTTGGAAGTTGCTGACATCTTGTTACTGGTTTGCTTAATGTTAAGCTCCGCCCCTCTGAGATTTCCTCTGCTTTCTCCTGCTTGAGCCTCAAACAGTAATGCTTGTGAGTTCCGTGCACACGCACGTGCACGGAAACAAATACTGTGAACAGAGTCAATAAAATGTGTTGCTACTGTACTATACTGTAACTGCATAAATACACTCTAAATCTGTTTCAGAGCCAGGAAGTAACTATTGATACTGGTAATTTTGCATAAAATGTATTACTTTGGTTAATTCAACAAAAATCAGCAAGACACAGATTGCAATAAATCTATATGTATAGGTTTGTTACACAAAAACTACTGTAAGTAGCTAGATTGCCTGTAATGGTTATGACAGAATTATCCAGGATATATGACAAGGGATTAGGAGCTGCTAATAGTCTTTATTGCTTGAAAATTAACATTGCAGTAAATCAACAGCACCCCATATTACGTTACAGTGTGTACATATTACTACTTGTGTTACAAAAGTCAAGCAAAAATATATTTTATTGCTTGTGCATCTTGCTGTACATGCTGGGAATGTCTTCTTGTGTGTGTGGGTCCTATACTGCATCAGTGGGGGGCCATGAATGTCAGCATCAGAAGTCCCAATTATGACTATGAGTCAAGCCCTTGGTAACGGTACACCCTATCACCTGCAAAGTCTTTATACACCGATTTGTACTCGGTTTTAAGTAATTTCACCTCACTGTACTGTCCTACTAGTTTCTTTCACAATGCATTCTAATTACATCTTTAATAACTTTGTGTTTTGGGAGTAAAGTTAAAAACAATTATATTATAGTGAAGTTTATTTTTTGCAGTTTGTAGAGCTGGGAAGCAATTTTATTGGGATTTTAAACAATCAGGTCAACTCCTACAACTAATTGCAATTTATTAGCCTAAGAGTTGCTTAGCAACTGCCTGCCTCACACTGCCCCCTCATTTGCATGCTCTTTTTGTAAACATGACTAATATTGTTTTTGTGTAGTTACAACTGTCTTTACTTAAAGATCCAAGAATTCTAAGCAGCATTTTGTATATTTTTATTTGTGTACTAAAATACACTAAATTGAACATATTGTATGTGTAATTAATTAGCATATAATCCACACTTGTAGTATAATTCTATGAGGCCAAACTGTAAATTATAACTAACTGTAAATAATCGTGGGTGCTTGGGAATAAAGCTTCAATGGGGTGGCTCTGTATCCTGTTCATTAGCCACATGAACTCAGCCTGATTCTTACGGTCACAAAATTCCTTGGTGACTAAATTATTCTTAAATTGTGGCTGTTTTTGCAAGTGGTAAGTTGCAATCTTTTGCATGGCTTTAAAGCCACAATTGAAATGGTTTTAATTTTGGTGCAAAAAACAAGCAAAATCATCATTGCTAAATTTATTGCAAACGTCTTTGGAAATGGCGCAGGAAATGCAAAATGAGTACAAAACCCTTGCTAACTCAATATTACATTGGTTACTTTTTTCCCACTTAGCATGAGATATTGCATCTCCCTGATAGAGTAATCACCTCTAAACCCCAATTTCACAATACTTACCTTTCTTTTGGCCCTCCTGAGTCCAGATATAGTACCTTGAATTTTTCTGGTCCCTCACTGCTCTCTGCTGCCTCCTTTATGACTTTGTGAGCTTTTAGTGAGCTAGCACAGCAGTAAAGCAGACTTGCAGTGCAGTCATCGTAAGTCATTAGCCATGGCTGACAACCGCAATATGGAAGTGTGGCTGAAAGCAGCAAGGGACAAAAGGACTTCACGGTAAGATATCTGGACACAGAAGGGCTGAGTAGAAAGACAAATATTGTGAAAACTGGGTTTGGGGGAGGGGGTTACACTATGTGTGAACATTTTTGTAGGGGGTGAACATGCCCTTTAAAGGATTATTTCATGTGATTTGCACTTATTTTTGTTGTAAAGGTGAATGGTCTTGTTTAGCTGCCTGGACTGTCCATGACACAATGCTAAAAGATGGAAATTATCACATCCTGGTGGCCAGATGTGTACATTCTCTACAAACCACAAGCACCAATAATTGAAACATGAGAAGCGTTCTGGTTCTGTTTGAGCATGGCTATTAGGAGTGGCCTTTGCCCACTATAAATATATACCATCCAAAATCTTTGTATTTTACTAGTACTTGCACACATTTGCCAGTCATAGTGAAATATTGGCCCAGTAGGTGGCAACCCACTTGCCATGTTTTGCAGAAAAACATGCTTTTTGAATTGTACTTGTTTAACTGCATCAGTGTATAACATAGTAGTTGAGTATGAATAAAGACATACGTGCATGTCAAACCTTTATACCCTCTTCATTAACCCTACCTAACAGTTGATTCAGAGGAAGGCAAAAAAAAAAACTAAAACGGGGGGGGGGGGGGGAATTCCTTCCTGACTTCAAATGGCAATCGGAAAGTATCCCTGGATCAACCAGAAATGCAGTAAATGTATTAATACCTGTAATTCTCTGTATTTTTTAGTTTTATAAACTTATCCAGTCCACTTTTAAAGCTAATCAATGAGAGTTTACTGTATGGCCCATTAATATATTTCTACAAAGTGATTATATCCACCCAAACATTGCTTCTCCAATGTAAACAGCCTAATCTCCCTGCATATTCAAGCCCCTCCATTCCAGTTATTTTAGTTGCCCTGAACTCCATTTCCAAGATGTCCCTTTTGTATATGAAATTCCAAAACTTCACCACAGTTTTGAGGCCTTACCAGTGCCTTGTAAATTGAAATAATAATATTTTTATTGCTTTTGTATATTACTTGCTTTTGCAATTTCTAACTACTGAGATGCAGCCTGTCAAAGCAAGAAGATTACATTATATTACAATAACATTTGAAAAGCTATTCTAGTAAAACATTTTACTGCAGTTCCTTTAAATTCCCACACCCATAGGATTAACACGATGCGTCTAGTCTGACTTGATTTTTGATAGAAATATAGGGAAGCTGACACAGTAATAGAAGCGATTATTGATATATAGTTTAGACGGTTTATATTTAGACGGAACTGCAGATTCTTTTTGTACTAGATTTCACTAACTTTAAAAGAATATGGGGTAGATGCAATTATGCAAAGCCTCACTTTGTCAGATTTACTGCATTGTGGGATCACAGTCAGGTAAGGAGCATTGGCTTGCTGCCTCCCTTCAGGACAAGTTTTGCACTACATCGTAGTACAAATAGTTTTCCACATTGCATCAGGTCCAAGGTGCCTTTTAAAATGCCATATAGGAAACAAGGATCCTCTAAACTCTCCGTCTTGCTGGTAGTGGAAAAAGCTCAGTCCTCTGAATCAGATTATTATTCAGGGATTCTTTACGATTGTCATTTGTCAAGGCATTTGCCTTCCTCTAGATGAACTGTTAAAGTAGGTAGGGTTAATGCAGTGTTTCTCAACCAGGGGTCCGGGGACCCCTAGGGGTCCCTGAGAGGTTGCATGGGGGTCCTCAAGAGATTGCCATAAATTTATGGATCCAGCATTTTGACGAAAACAGATATATTTTTCTATATATTTATCATTCTGTGTTTTATGTTCTGTATGAATTATGTGTTTGGTGTTGATGTCTGAGATATAAATAAAAATAACTAATGTTTTAATGTAAGGGTTCCCACCCTGATATGAATTTGAGTGCATTTTTTTGAATAGAGATGTATTTATAGATCTATCAATTATATTTGTATAAATTAAGTTTTTGATCATTTGATGACAAAGAAACATAATATATTATCATAATTTTATGTAGGGGGTCCCCAACACACGAAAATAGTTTTCAGGGGTCCCCACAGATAAAAAGGTTGAGAAACACTGGGTTAATGAGTAGGGTATAGGGTAGGGACTAGATGTATTTATGTCTATATTTAACCTTTGTTACTATGTAACATCAAAATGGGGACCTGCTTTTGTTGCTCTTTGCACCATCTATTAACTTATAAATTTATATGTATTTTTAAGAAAGAGAAATATGTTTTGGAGCCCTACATAAAAAACAGGTGGTCTGTATAATTGCATTATTGTATTTTAATCCAGCTTTCTGTCCAGATTCCCTCCTGTAGAGGGTGCCCCTTCTCCCCAAGTGAACCCAGATAACAGTCTAAAAAGGCTATTTTCTTAAGCTTACACTGTAGTGTTAAGGAAAACAAACAGGCTGATTATATGAAAAATCCTTTTGTTACACAGTGTGTACTTAAGGAAAGTGTTTCTTTGTGGGGATCATTTTATACAGCTAAAAACTATTTTTTTCCCATTGATAGACATATAGAAGAATAAAATTGCCCAGTCTGGCAAGAGGTTGGACATGTTAAAGTAACAATATGATTTATCTCTTATTTACACGCATAGAATAGAAGATAAAAATGCTTTGCTATTGGAACAGGTTCAACAGAATGTAATTAGATAGTGATGGTCCTGCCAAATCTAAACAGAAACCGTGACCTGCAGTATGACTGCTATTTACTGAAAATGGTCCTAATGCAGTTGGCAAATGCTGTTCCCATAGGATGTTTGTAGCTGCTCCACTTCTCCCAAGTTCCACAATAGACGTATTTTATACCAGATGGAAAATGTGTTACTGTACAACTCTGGCCCTATTCTGGAGCAATGTAAAAATACAAAATGTTCACCAAATCCTCTAACATTCATTGATTTTATGCCCCGGAGAGAAATGAGATTATTTCATTCAGCTGTGTAAAGTAAACAATAGTGTCTGGGCTTACTGCTGTATTTAGCCATAAAACAAAGCTATCGTATTTAACAAAATCCCATTTTCCGCAAAACATAATTGTGACAACTTTTTGTTTGTAGATTGCTGTGAATAAAACATCACGACCAAAAAAAACCCTAGTTGGTCTACAGCAGTAGTTGGTACATGCTAGTAGCAAATTTCTCATGTTATGATCTGTCCAGTTTTGCCTTTCACTTCTTGTATTTACATATTAAAGGGAAACTGTGGTCTCCAAATAAGTGTTTAAATGAAAGGCCAGTTTCCTACCTTTAAAACGAGCCATCAATCACCTCTCTACGTGCTCCACTGCCCAAGATATAAAAAAATGACTGACCAGAAAGTTAATGGGTGGGAGGCTGACATGTGACATTCCTAAGGCTTCTCCTGCAAAGTGTCGCCGGCGAGCACAGCCTCAGACTCCCTCAGTGTGTGAGGGAGACAGGAAGTCCCTCCTCCTCTCTGTTGTGTGAAGGACCTGCAGCTGCAGAGAAGGTAAGGGAATCTACAGCCCTTCTCTCTCACTATGTGAAAACAGCCTTTTCAGGCAGAGTTCTCACTCTGCCTGAAAAGGCTGTTTCCACAGAGTTTTCGGGGGGCGTCAGAGTGGCCCACAGCACCTGTGAGTGGGTGGGGCTTAGGCAATCGTGAGTGGGCGGGGCCATGGCACCCACGGGTGGGCGGGGCCACATGGGGCTGTAAGGGAATGGGCCAAGGGGGGCCTGCAACCGGAGGGACCATGGGGTCCATGAGTGGGAGGGACCAGGGGGACTGCAAAGGGGAGGAGACACAGGGCAGATTGACAGACGGTTTCAGAGCAGGAAGTGCAGGGGATCTGGTGATGCTGCTGCCATATCACACACAAAAATGTAAATATCTTCAAAACTATGCAAAATAAACAATGAAAATAAATTGCAAAAACTCTCAGGAGAGCTATTGCTATCAATTTACCTAAAGTCATTTTTGGACCACAGTTCCTCTTTAATAACTTGTTGCAGGCATTAGAGCTGTCAGGGTATTGTGTTCTAATATAGCATGACATAAATGATCACGTTTATTAGGTATAGCAATCTATAAGCAAAATGTTACTTTCTTTATTTGAAAGGTGAGTACTTTACTGTGTTAAATAACTTTTTTAAGCTGAGCAAGTACCCAGGTTTTGAACATAACGTAACATAGTAATTACATCGTAACATAGTAATTGTGGTTAAATAATGACATATGTCCATCTAGTCCAACCATATACAACCTTATACCCTCCTCTTTAACCCTACCTAACAGTTTATCCAGAAGAAGAGCAAAAAAATAAAATCTAAAAAGAGGGGGGGAAATTCCAGCCTAACTCCAAATGGAAATCGGAAAGGATCACTTGCTTTAGCTTATTTAAATCTTACATTGTTTACAATTTTATGTTTGATTTTCTAGTTAATTCCCCTGAATATTTTAAAATAATGTATAAAATATTTAAAGGGCTGAGGACTTAAAATGAGCTCATGGTTTCCCCTAGTTAGTAGAGATGAATGAAACTGGGGAGTTTCCATTTGAAACCCAATTGATTAAAAAAAAATTCAATTTTTTTATTGCAATTTTTAAACACATTTTTCAATTTTTTCCCCCTTAATTTTTCTAATATTCGATTTTTGATGATAAAATCATACGTCTCTACTAGTCTGAGATACTTACCAAAATATGGGCTTACACTATGGTTCCTGGCCGAGAGAGGGAACAGGACCATAACAGTGCGGTCACATGTTTAGATAGGGGAAACCCAGAGGGGAGGACCTAGTGTTTTAGGTCCTCATTCTGGAAACTTCAAATGGTAGGGAGGTAGTTGGGAAGGTATAATTTCTATTAAAATGTTATTTATTAACATATTGTGATAAGGACCCCCCACCCCAAATCCCAGTTTTGTTATTCTCACCCAAGTTGCTCCTAAAGGGGCTTACAGAACCTGATCCCTCATCTGCACCTCTTATTCAATCCTGCATCTACTGGGTAATGTCTGTCACTGTGACAGTGACCTCCCTGCAGATGTCTGATGACTGTTAAAGGGTATGTCCATCAAAAAAGTGAGTTGGTTTCTATCTGATTTACTGAAGAACAGGAGGTAAATGCACTATCTCTTACCTCCCGTTCTTCAGTAAATCTTACAGGAGAGGAGGAGACACTTACCCGCGGACCCGCTCCAGCGCCGACTTCACTGACAGTCTCTAACGCGTCCTCGCTCCTTCGCGCACATGCGCGCACAGTGCAAAGGACTGGAGAGGCGTCGGGGAAGTCGGCGCTGGAGCGGGTCCGCAGGTAAGTGTCTCCTCCTCCTCCACTTTTTTGATGGACTTACCCTTTAAGAAAGCACCACCTTCTGCTGCTTTCCAAGTACAGTAAAAATGGGGTTTGGAGGTCCTTAACATAAGTATAAAATATGGATTTGTGGATGGACATGCCTTTTAACAGATATTTAATTTTGTTGATTTTTTTTTTTTATCCCTGGTGTAGTTTTTTCCTGGCTGCATCACAAAAAAAGTGAAACAAATGCTAGACAATTGTGTGAACCTGGCCTTAAAGGGAAAGTCCAGCCCCAAAATGAAAACTTACATACAGGTAAATCACCCCCCAAAACCGGGTTTGAAATGAGAAATATATGTCTAACCTGAAATCCTAATAATGTCCTGTTGCCCCCGTTTCTGCTTCCTTGTTCTTCCAGCAAATGTCAGTTATAAATTTGACAGTTAACATCACAGCCAATGACTGAATGTTAATCCCATCTGCCTCTTCTGAGCATGCCCAGGCTCAGTACAGGTTTCTAAATTGCTCAGTTTCCATGAGGCATCCAGAAGCATAGCAGGCATACAGTAATGAATTCATAGGACAAAGTATGATATCAACATATTTTAAAGAGGCCATTCTTTCTAAAACATGTTCTTATGAGGGTGGAGTTGTCCTTTAAGCAAGCCATGCATGGGGTGATGGTTTTCCGATTGTAATTTTCAATTGGCAGAAAAATCCGAATGGAAGAACTGTTCATAATTCTCCACCTTTGCTGCCGATATTCTGTAGATTTCAGCTTGGAAAAATTGGGGTCTACAGAAAATTTTCCACCTCGTCTGATCTTCTGCCTATAAGTCTTTAAAAAAAACACTAAAAAAGTCTTTCATATTCCGATCAGTTTGACCGAATTTCATTGAAGTGATCAGAATATCAATGATGTGATACGGGGGGGAGCTTGCATTGTCTTTAATTTCTTTATCAAAATGCATGCACATATTCTTATGATTACGCAGAAAAATAGTAATGGGATTAGTACCAAAATGAATAAATAAAACAACCATCCAGATTGCATCACATTTATGCACATATTCCTTTTCTTCAGGCAAAACGGGATTACACTATATTAGCTTCCTATCAAAAAGGTTGGAAAGTTATGTTTTCAGTATTAACAAAGGCACAATACCAATGATACATTTTAAGATTTTAGAAATCCTTTTTTAATGAAGAAATAATGTCATTCCAAAATAGAGACAGACAGTTATTATAACCACTTTAAAATAGGACATGTGTCCATGGAGGTTCAGAAACAGACACAAAACAATACTCAACAGCAATATAGTACAAAATCCTGATACATTAGTAGTTTTCTTACAATAACAAGCATTGTCAGTTTGTTAGTGCGTTTTTCCTATCTGTCTCAAGTGGTGCAGTAGAATTAAAAACATCAGATAGCATCCTTCAATTTTGTTTATATTTTTTGGTTCAGAAGTTGAACAGCCCATACAGGCAAAGAACAGCTCTTGCTGTTACTGGTTATATTGAACCAATGTGACTGAAACAACCAATGGCTGCTTTTATTTACAGTGTGAATCTACATGAAACAGATCAGATGGAAAAGTGAGCAAAATGAAACTGTAACATCTGCTAATAAAAATACATTTTAGGTCGTGCAACACAAAAACTTAAGAAAAAATATGGTAAAAGTACTAAAATAAACAGTAGGCATTACAATAAATGCCACTCAAATAATTTGCAAGCCTGTAAACTTTTTGCATTTTAATATTATCTTTAATATATATTCTGCAAGAACACAAATATATTTTCATAAATTCCTTATTTAATGCTATTCCAACCCCAGGAAGTCACTTGGATTCATAATTAAGCAAGTTAAGTTGCATTTGATTTGACTATTAGATAAATAATGACCTACATGATTGAAAACATTCATACAGTATCTATTTTAATTCTCTGTAGCAACTTCTCCAGGAAGGGTTTCAGTCATCCAGGTCATTGTTTGTCAACTTGAGGAAGCCACTGGAATGAGTAATATCTGTAAATACTCAAAGTAATTTGGCCTAATATTTTGTAATACAATTATAGCAACATTTTTGTAGCACCAGATCCATTGAAAGTTTAGTGATTACTCTAGAGCTTTTCTGTATTAATTGTTTACTGCTGTCTATAGTGCTACAAATAGACTTTAATATTTTACATTTTCCAGTCTACCAACAAAACTTTTCTGCACATGTGATCAGGGCCGGATTTATAATAAATATTTAACCTGTGTTAGAAAAGGGAATATTAACAAATTCACAAATTTCACTTGCATCCACAACGACCCGCACAAGAAATTTAACAGACTCGCAACCCGCCCCAGCTACCTGTTATGACTTGTACCCACAATGACCCGCACCAGAAATTTAACAGACTCGCAACCCGCCCCAGCTACCTGGTATGACTTGGACTTGCAACTCTCTAACCAAACCAGACCTGTAACCTATTCAAACTTACTGTAGTGTACCCTATCCGCAAATCAGCTAACAGCAGGTACCAATCCAATTCAGTATTTATCCCCAATTAGGTGATCAATCAATTCACCAACAGATGACAACACAAAGGTCGGATCACATCCCCAAATAATGTAGGCGATAACTTGATTCACCACCAGGTGGCAGCACACAGGTTAGATCTCATCCATAATTAACTTAAAGGGACACTATACGGGGGGGGGGGGGGGACACTCTTCCTCATTTTAAAGGAGAACTAAACCCAAAAAAGTTTAGGTTAGAAAGTACTTGCCTTAACACCATTCTCAGCATGGAAGATTCCACTCAGGGGCCTTTGCTTTACCTCTATAAACTCATTTTAGGTTCTGTTTGTTCCCCAAATCTGAAGCTGACATTTTCAATTGTCTGCCAGTACTTTTACCTTGATTACATTTTCAGCACCTGTGTGATTTCCACTCTCACCTCTTAACCCCTATGATGTAGGAATATATTAAATCATCAATATTCAAATTGGTGGTGCAGCTGATTAACCCTTTCCTAGTAGCAGTGTTGTAGTGTGGTGTATATAGGTCTGGGTATCTAGTGTGTCTGGATCTGAAATAATGTATGTCTCACCTACAGCTTTCACTCCACCAAATCTGATATATAAACAATAAATTGCAGGTGAAACATACCAAGACACAGGTCTGTAGCTGTGAATATTGCAAGTTTATTGCAAAACATGTGTGCTACATGTTTCAGACCCACTCAAGCACTTAAGGAAGGACGTGGATCAGAGACATGTAGCACGCATGTTTACAATAAACCTGCATTATTCACAGTTACAGACTTGTGTCTTTGTATGTTTCACCTGCAATGTATTGTTTAAGTGTTGGAGGGCCATATTTAAAAACTTGCAAAACCACTGGTTTTCCTTACTGTACGACCGTTACAGTAGTATACAATGCTGTAAACTACTGTAAACTACTGTAATGATATTCTACGGGCGGTCGTAGATTTATGTTTGCTATCGTACATTTACAAGTTTTCGATTAGTGATAATAAATTAACGATTGCCATAATGATCGCTAAAGAAGGCGATACCACACCTGCATAAATATGGCCCGTAGTGTGAAGGTCTCTAGCTTGCCATGTAAGCTGCAGAAATATTAGTGGAAAGGAACCACATGGTGCAGTACTGTAGGGGGGATAGTGAAGTGAGCATGATTTTAGCACAGCTCTGCAATGTGTTTCATATCAGTACCTTGTTGGAGGGTAGGAAGAGTGTGTTTTTATATAAACCACATGGTGCAGAACTGTAGGGGGTGATAGTGAAGTAGACCTGATTTTAGCACAGCTCTGTGCAATGTATTTCACATCAGTGTACCTTATTAAAGGGAATGTTGGAGGGTAGGAAGTGTGTGTTTTTAATTCAGCTGTCTGTACAAAAACAACAAACTGTAGTACAGAGCTAAGCTATGAAATACATTACACAGAGAAATGCATTGCCCAGAGCTGTGCTAAGATCAAGTCATTATATTATCCTCCACCTGCCGCACTGCACCATGCTCTATATGTGTACATATTAAAGGGGAATGTTGGAGAGTATTCCATTTGCAGCTCTGCGCCATGTTTCTATAAATGTACATAGTAATAGGAATTATTGGAGGGAATGCCAATTAAAGGGGCACTGTTAGAGGGAATGCAAAATGTTAATATAAAATTAATGCAGCAGGTGGGCTGCCTGTGGGAAGTTTTGCATAAACAAAAACCCTCTTCCAACTAGGGTTCCCACCTTTGCCTTTAAGACCCAAACACATATACAGGCCTATGTATTAAAAGATTTTATCGTTAAAAATGGTGCAAATTTTGCCCCAACCAATCAGATTTTTAAGAAATGTATTACATAGGCCTGATAATATCTAAACAACAAAAGGTTGTTAGTATTTTCTTTAGAAGCATGATGTAGGCTGATAGTTTGTATTTAATACAATAGAACTTAGCACTGCAACATGTAGATTTAGTACTTGTTTGGGTCTTAAAGGCAAAGGTGGCCAGTAAAATGCATTGCACAGAGCTGGGCTAAGACCATGTTCACGTCAATATGCTACACCTGCAGCTCTGAGCTGTTTTGTTTTTATAAGTGTACCTTGTAAAGTGGTCAGTTCAATTTTACCTTTCCCTTTAAGACTCAAACTCTTAGGGCTACTCCCTCTAGCCCGTTTTGGATTGCGGTTTGCGACACCATTCAAGGAAGCAAGCACTATCACGCATTGCGAACGTGCGTCCTCCCTATCACTGTGGGTAAATGTCCTGTTTGTGATTCAATATCACTTTTGCAAATCTCAGTCAGTTATTTACCCACTGCAGGATTTTAAAGGGCAAGTCCAGCCCCAAAATCAAAACTTACATACAGATAAATCACCCCCCAAAACCCTAAACGGTAATAGTTTGAAATGTGAAATATATAAGTCTAACCTGAAATCCTGCACAATGTCCTGTTTTCCTGTTTCTGCTTCCTGGTTCTTCCAGTTAGCAACTGTCAGTTATAGATTTGACAGTTGACATCACAGCCAATGACTGAATGTTAATCCCCTGTCTGCCATTTCTGAGCATGCCCAGGCTCAGTAAAGGCTCAGTACAGGTTTCTAAATGGCTCAGTTTCGATGAGGCATCCAGAAGCATAGCAGGCATACAGTAATGAATTCATAGGACAAAGTAGGATATTTCAACATATTTTAAAGAGGCCATTCGTTATAAAAGATGTTCTTATGAGGGTGGAGTTGTCCTTTAACGCCAGCTATTTGCTGGCATTAAAATCCTGCGCTAGCACAAACACGATATTGAATTGCGAGTGTCGGATGCGCAGGTGATTTTTGCATAACCCTTGCATCCAACGCTAATATGGAGTTAAAGTCGCGCTAACCGGTAGCAAACTGGCTAGTACGACTTTAACTCCATATATCTGCCCAGCGAGTCTGGGTAAATGAGCCTGACAGTCTCCTGCAGAAATGCTCACAAATATAAAGGGTTAATAAGTTGCTTCCTAAATACATATGAAAAGGGTTAACAACTTCCCCCACTCTGTTTGAGCAGGAAAATCTGCTAATAATATTCACTGCTATCTCTGATGATTGGCTGGGAGACACTGGCAGGTGGGGACTGAGATCAACTGTTACATGCAGATTAGCATAAGGGGAGTGGGAAACAAACACAAGGTAGCTAGTTAGCATGTGCAGAAGAAGTTTTGGTACCTGGACCACCAGGAAGAGGCAACACTAGAAGCCAGCCATGACATCATAGCTTGCCAGTACTCAGAAATGTTCTATAAATGATTTCTACACTAAGAGGCTGAATTCAGAGGTGAGAAAAAAATGGTTTTACTAAGTGACAGTTATAGAGTCTGTGGAGCTGCCATTGTATTTTGGATTTAGTTCTCCTTTAATCTATAAATAAATATGTGTAAGTAGCACTTACTCTGAGGTGTGTGTGTGTATTGCTGTATGCCTTCCATCCAGCACGTTTTGCCCAGGAGCAGTGTCCCCCTCCCTCTTTTAACCACTTCCATCTGAACTGACTTTTTGACCAACTGTCAAACCAGCATACAGCATTCCAACTGTCAAAACTGTCACCATTCCAGCTACAAAAAGCTACTCACAGAAGAATAGTTTATGAGAGCAAGGCATTTGATTGACAGCTGAAATATAAGATGTTTTAGATTGGCTATCTAAAGAAATAGGGGACAAGTCAACAAAAAAATATTATAGAAAGGAAGAATTATAGTTTCCAGTAATGGTCAATTTAAATTTACATTTTTTTTTCAGTATAGATGCCCTTTAAAATGGGTAAAAAAAAGCCAATACAAGTTAAATGCTTAGATTATATCAGTCTTATTTTTGTAACACTACTGAATGATTTCTGTAATTAAAGACGTTCTTAACTGAAATATGTCAAGAACAAATTCAATCCTATACCACAGCTTTATAACTAAAGTGTTTACAGGGATACGTTCTCTTCCTTATTAAATATAAATATCAAGGATTATTTCATTTCTTTCATGCAAAATATTCAAAGATCCAATCAAATAGATCTTTGATTACAGTTTTGTCAGTTTAATGTTGATGGGCATTTTAAGTGTCTTAGATAGGAAGGAAGTATTGTCAAATCCACGCTTAACTGTAGTCTTAAATGGGTGTTTAACAACAATATTTACACAAGATTAGACAGTGCTGTCAGTGACAGTCTGTGGTTTAAAAAAATGATGGCCCATAAGCACCTATTCAGCATCCAAAATGTGTTAATTTACTGATCTTCAGGTAATCTGTAACCATCATCAGGTGGGTAGAATAACTGCTTCTTGCATTTATGGGCCGTTCAGAACCAAATATTGGATAGAATAACCAAACAGTGGCGCACTCAGAAACTTTTTTTCTAATGCGTTTACACTGATCTTGTCAGTCAAGTGTGGCTATCAGATTACTTTGTTACTGATAAAAAAACACCATAACTATTACAGCATGAAATTTGGGGAAATTATTTACCTGAGCTACTATCATGCAGAAACCAATTTTAAAGTGACAATGATTTGCTTGAGACATTTAAATGTTTAAGCAGTCAGTGGTGCTTTACCCTGAAGTGGCACAACCTTTTCTGTATAGAAATATCAAGTATCCATCTATTACATTGGTCTTGGCTGAAGGCCTTTATTTCCTTCCTTTAATACCTTTTGCATTAATGACTCTTTTTCTGTTGCTATGATGTAAATGTAAAGGTGGTCATACACTGGGACACAATATTACGATCAATCTGACATTGAGTTGACTTTTACATTAACTGGCCCAAAAATTGTACGTTTCCCCAATCTTATAATGCGATATAGGATCATTATATCGATTGTAATTATGATTGGGAAATTAGTTGATCGGTTAAATTATTGTAGTTCCAATTAAATGTATATGTAATGTAACCCTTACAATATTAACACATTAGACAATAATCGCCAAACTAATTAAATGTCGAACAATATGGATGGTACATCTATGTACAATTAACATTGTACATCTGTCTATCAAAGTATCGGTGGGTTTACAATCATAATTACGATAGCAATAACCTTCTGTAGTGTATGGCCACCTCAAGCAAGAAATCAAGCAAGTCTTTACTTTCCATTGCTATAAAATAAAAGATTACTACCATAGCAGCTACTGGATTATTGAAAACATTATCTGCTTACATTTGGAAAAGACCTGATTGAGTACAAATCAAGCACTCCAAATAGTTACAACTTTCTTTCATGTCTAAGGATCTTTCCTAAAGAAATAAGAGAAAAAATACAATAATAACTACCAAAGCATAGCTCTGGAGTTATTCAGCATTTATTTTATTAGTTGTGACTTTCCATGGTATTATAGGGCAACTATACTGAAAAGAATTATGCTAAAGATAAGGAGGAGTGGCACATTCCTGTGAGTCATAAATAATTGACTTGGGCTGTCTGCTCCCTCTTATCTTCAGCATAATTCATTCAGTGACAGGAACCAGACAGGGTGAGAGCCTGCTCGGTCCTTCTTTTACATTTCAAAAATAACACCAGTTAACTTTAACTTAACTTTTTATATTCTGAAAGAAACAGCTTCACATGTAAATGAGGAACATGGAAGGGGAGAGGTGGGGAGGTGCAGTGGCGAGAATTCTTATTACAGTGACGCACCTGAGTGACTAATGAATGTATGTATGCATATGTTTATTTATATAGCGCCACTAGGGGACGCAGCGCTGTACAATATAGATACAAAAAGTTGTACATGGGGGACAGTAAGTAAATAAATAAATATTTAAGTATGAGCATCATGAAATATACAAGTGCTTGAAACATGTAACATGAGGAAAGAGGTCCCTGACCCGTAGAGCTTACAATCTAATAAGGTGGGTAACATACAGATACATAGAAAAGGGTGTAAATGCTAAAGTAATAACTGGTGCAGTACCAACAGTCCTGTGCTGTGCTGTGCTCAGTGAGATAGGATGAGAGGTTACATTTAAACTTGTTTATTGAGGTTTCTTGGCGTAGAAAGAGGGGAATACAATTCCAGAGGATGGGGGCCAGAAGAGAAAAAGGTTTAAGGCGAGAAGAGGCAGTGTGTGAGGGGTTTATATAAGAGATGGTTCTGTGATGAGCGGAGGGTAAATGGGGGCACCAGAGAGGAAATATAAAAAGGGGGAACAGAGCGAAGGGATTTAAATGTTAAGAGAAGGATTTTGTAGATAAAGCATTGTTTCAAGGGGAGCCAGGTAGATGTGCGGCACAGAGGAGATTTAATTTCCCGATTGTTAGAGAACGAGATAATGCGCGCGGCATTGTTGAGTATGGACTGAAGCGTAGAAAGATGGGAAGCAGGAAGACCAGAAAGCAAAAGTCTAGGCATGATAAGATGAGAGCATGGATAAGCATAGCAGTAGTCGGAAGTGAAAGGAATCTATGGATTTTCGCAATATTAGAAGAAAAAAGCGACAGGTTTTAGCAACATAGTTAGTGTGATTGGAAAAGGAGAGAGCGGAATCAATAATAACCCCTAAGCAACGTGCCAACTGAATAGGGTAAATGGGAGTGTTGTCCACAGAAATAGAAAAAGGTGGGATAGGACCAGGTTTAGGTGGGAAAATGATTAGTTCGGTTTTAATCAGGTTTAGTTTGAGGCATCGATGCGCCATCCATGAGGAGAAAGCACTGAGACAGTCGGAGATGCGTGATTGGGTGTCAGGTCTAAGCGTGGGGGTGGAAGAATAAATTTGCATATCATCAGCATACAGATGGTAGTTAAAGCTGATGACTTCTCCCCGGGAAATAGTATAGAGGGAGAACAGCAGGAGTCCAAGAACAGAGCTCTGCAGAACCCCAACAATAAGAGGAACCGGCAAGGATGTTTTATTATCATATAACACAGAGTAGGTTCTGTTTGAGAGGTAGGATCTTAGCCATGATGCCGTGTCGAAAGCAGAGGAGAGGTTGAGAAGGATGAGAATAGAAAAGTGGCCATTGGCTTTGGCAGTCTGAAGGTCATTCACAACTTTGCACGGGGCTGTCTCTGTGGAGTGCGTAGGATGAAATCCTGATTGCAAGGGGTCCAGTAAGTTATGAGAATTAAGATAATTAGTGATATGGGAGAAGACGAGACGTTCCAGTAGTAGTTAGCAAGACAATACGTGTCCAAAGAGGCTTTTTGATTATGGGTTTCACGTGGGCATGTTTAAAGGAGGAAGGGAAAATTGAATAGGTGTTGAATCTTTGGGTAAGTAAAGGGGTGACTGCTTCAGTAGGAAAGAGGGCATGGGATCGAGGGTACATGTAGTGAGCGGACATGACCGAAGCAGAGACGGGACCTCTGACTGGGTCACTGGACTAAAAGATTCAAGAGCAGTAGAAGGGGGTGTGGGTAAAAGAATATGAGAGCTATGCTGTGGGTTTGAAATCTGCATACGGATGGACTCTATTTTATTTATGAAGTAGTCAGCTAAGTCTTGGGTAGAGCGTGGAGGGAGAAAAGTGGGCGAGGGACGGAGAAGGGAGTGAAAGATAGAGAACAGGTGGCGTGAGTTTGATTTCTTATTATCTATAAGCGTCTTTTAGTAATTTTGTTTTGCTCCCAACAGTGCGGTGTTGAGGCATTGTAGCATAAACTTGTAATGGAGAAAGTCAGTCTGGGTACGAGACTTTCTCCACATCCGCTCAGCAGCACATGCACACCTACATATAAAATGGGTTGTGGGACTGAGCCAGGGGCGAGAATTTGAGAGACGGCGATTGCGGGTTGCAAGGGGGAAAGGGAATCAATAGCATCAGTCAGGACAGAGTTATAGGAGTTAAGAAGCAAGTCAGGGTCAGAGAATAAGTATTCTCGCCACTGCACCTCCCCATTGTAAGTATTGAGACTTACGGTATGTATAATAATAATAATACTATGTTACCCTATATCATAAACTTTTCTTAAACATTGTAAAAATGTAAATTACCAGCAAAACAAAATTAAAGTCTTGGTGCTTTTAATATCCTAACCTGTGCACTTTATATAATATAATGCATGCAAAATGATTAGTGGCTTTAAATGGCATTCAAATAACAAGATTAGAGTTTTAAGCACAAATACACTAGAATCAAAACATTACAGAAGCTAAGTACTAAAAGAAAATAATAACATTGTGAAAGATAATAAACAGATAAATTCAGCTAGTTTAGGATTGTATGGCACCTGTGGTTTATAAATTACATACTGTAAACCTGTTCACTGCCTTAGAGGGTCTTGTAACAGAGTCCCAGACCACTCAGCTAGTGAGAAGAGCAATGAGTTATTTTAAATATTCACAGTTCTAATAACATCTGTTTAGTTTTTCAAAACTAGATTTTACATCATTTAAACAGTGTATATATTTTTGTATATGAGTGTCTTTATTGAAAAATTAATATATATATATATTTATATATTTACACTAAGAGCTTGTATGGCTGATTTATGATATATTCTTGAAAGGGAAACCATATATTAGCCCTAAACTAAGACTCCTTTATTGTGTATACACTGCACAAATAAATATGTAGATATCGCAGAACTAAAAAAATAGTGATATTCGAAGATCTTTATCTTATCCAGTAGTTTCAAAAAGCCATAAAGCGCAGCATGGCTTCAATTAAAAAGTGTTTCTTTTTAACAGAAAAGAAATTATTAATTTCTGTACATGGGGGTGAATTTGGTTAGAGTGGGAGCCAATGTTAATGCATAAAACTGCCATTTTCTTCTGATGAGTACAGTGCAATGCAGATCATATTTGGAAATTCTGTATGGCATGCGCAACCCCTTGTGTGCCAGACAGCACACAAATAAAAAAAGGTATTTCTGACAAGAGGGTCAGTTGATATGCACACAGTCCCAGTATTCAGCAAGAAACTACAATCCACTACAGCTTGTGTAAGTGCAGTCCTTTGTGATGGCCACCACTACTAGATATGTGGCAGAGTGTGTTTTGGTGACACTAAGGCACTCAGACATCTAGTAGCTATAAGAAGTAGAGGAGACATTCCATTTCAGATCACTGGTTTCTTAGTGTTCACCCTCCTATGATGCTAACAATGTTCTTTGCATACGGCCAAGGCCCAGAACCCTCCTACCGTTATCTGGAGAATGGTATGTTTATGTTTTTCAATCAGTTGGCACTCTGCAGTCCAGTGCAAATCTGTTTTAAGTTTTTTTATTTTCCGTACGGAAAAGTATGAACTACTTATCTACAAAAAGGACTTATCACAAATATTTTAAATGTGGACCCAAAAAATGTTTGATGAATAATGTTGATTAAAGTGGTCAAACAATTTAGTTTTTTACTTTTTCTTTTTGTTACTGACAATACAATTAAAGCTTTAAAAATCAAACAAAAGTATTCAGATATTTTTCTCAAAACACATACCTACAAACTACAAGTTTTAGAACAAATGTACTGTGCTACATTCCATGGTACCAGAAGATGCAGCAGATGTTTTCCTCTCTTGGTCCTTTGTGAGATTTCTTTGTGCCATGTGCTGACTTCTCCGGACTAAAGCTTAGCTATGGGAGACACAAATCAGGTGTGTTCAATTGGAAATAAGCACAGAAATGGCATTTATCATTTTTAATAGCAATTAGATCTATAGCTCATTTTATTAAAAGGGGAAATAAATGCACTAAATAAACTAAAGTGCTGTCCCATATAATGAGACATGAGCCACTTTGAAAATTAACATTAGATTATTTAATTATTGATTCAGTCTGTCCTCCTGTTTCCCATAGTCACTACATTAATTGATGTCAGCCCTAAGTCTATTGAGCCAAATTAAACCAGGTAGAGTTAGAGATGAAGTGAATAATGTGCCATACACTGTAAAATAAAGAGTGTTGACATCAGTAATTCATTTTACAAGGACTGAGTATGTTCTTACAGGTCATGGCAGGCTAGAGCAGATGAGAAAATGGGTGTATCCAAAGTACTGCCATTAGGAAGCAGGACAGGCAGAGGGTGGCACTGTTGGGCCAAATATAAACTATAAGTGCAGCTGGTGGGCCAATATAGTTTTTACAAGGACATTCATACACTTGTAAGTGTAACACTTTTAAAGCTGAGCAAGGAATAATACTTACTTAAGAGGTGAGAAGAGGATATCACATTCAACCCTGCAAACTGACCTAAAAGAAAAAGAAAACACCAGTTATACACCCTACGCAGCACATAAATATACAAATTCTAACAAGCTTTAGCAAACAAAAACAGCAAAATAACAGAATTACAGTTTGTTTTCTATTGTGTTCAAAGCCATTCTTCCCCCTCAAATGACAAATAGGTAACCCCACCTCTCTGCCCAAAACTACAATAGTAAGAAATCTGACAGACCTAGGGCAGCATTTCAAGTTAGATTACATCTCCATGCTTTTTAAGTGTTTGGGGGTGATTTACCTAAATACATTTTTTTTATTTGTGGGGTGAACTTGCAGTGGGGAAAAGGAAAGTGATATATTATTTTATTCAGCATTTTCTGTGTTATAAGTCAGGAAAATGTACCTACAGTTTCCTGTTAAATGCCACATATGCTTCTAATAGCTAATGTAATTTTTTATCATTCATAAAAAATGTGAAGTTAAAAATGGTAATACAATGGGCTTCGCTCTGTTTTTCCCAGACTATATATAATCAAGAAACAGAGTGTAAATGGGAATGCGATAAACCTATGAAGAAAGAACAAATGTGAACTGAACAACTTCACAAACAATCAAACTCACACACAAAAAAAACAGAACACCAGACATTACCATATGACAAAACTGCAACAGTGGAGCCTAGCCTTAAGTGTTAATTTTGTTGTGATCAATCCCAACATGAAATACACATTTGGTGTATTTTTACCTGATATGCATCATCTTGTAACTTTTGTTTTAAATACTCTTCCAACTTGAGCTCCTGGTCTAACTGGCGGACAGGGTCATTTTCATAATTCTCCTCATCTTGGCTGCCATAGCAATCCTCTGGGCCTCTAAACAGATATAAATTCTCTTGTAAAATTTTTTTGCATAGAAGGCAATACACTACACAACATTTAAAATCAGTCAATAAGCAGAAAAACTTATCACTGAATAATTACCAACACCAGATAATTGGAAAACATTAAGATAAGAACCCAAATGGGCTGATGCAATAAAAGGTGCAAACATTTGCCCATGTTATTAACCAATCAGATGTGCTAACTGCAGGAACACAGTAAAAAGCTAACGTCTGATTAGATGTTGTAAATTAATAGCACATGCAAACTGTTGCACCAGCCCAAACTCATCTTGGGATATTTCGCATTGAATGATTATCTAACTTATACTTTTAACTTTACAAAAGCTACCAGTTATTTTAAAAGCTATTGTAGTAGTATACTTGGATTTTGCTAAAGCTTTTGATGCTGTGCTGCACAGATGACTTATGTATAAACTGATGTCTTTTGGCCTACAAAAAAAATTTGTACATAGATAGAAAGTTCAAGTGGAGTGCCTCAGGGTTCCTTCTGTTTAATCTGTTTATAAATAAGCAAAGTCTCTGTGTTAACTGATGACAAAAAACTTCAAATGATGTGCAATTGCTGCAAGCAGACCTAGATAGATTATTAAAATGGGCAGCAGAATGGCAGATGAGATTCAATGTTGATAAATGTAAGGTGCTGCATTTGGGGTTTGACAATCCTTGTGCCACCTACACCATAAATAACTCTTTGCTAAGTGAATCTCTCTTGGAAATAGATTTGGGGGTTCTTGTAAATAACAGACTTAGCTATAGCAAACAGTGTCAGACAGCAACAGCTAGAGATAGCAATATATTGTCTTGTATAAAGAGGGGAATAGATTTAAAGGATAAAAAAAATGTTGCCTCTTTTTACAAAGCACTGGTAAGGCCTTTGTATCGACTGTTAGGTATGGTTAATGAGTAGGGTATAAAGGTTGGACTAAATGGATGTATGTCTTTATTCAACCTCCATTACAGCTTCTCTGCAGCTGCCAACCAATCAAATCTTCCTGTGCGTTAGATGGTGTCATGTGCCTGTGTGTAGATGGCTTTAGCAATATTATCTGCTTGCCAATCATACAGGAATTGTAGGGCTTCTCTTTTTCCTGCATCTTTCACCAGAACTACTGTATGTCACTGAGATAAAGGAGAGTGGGTTAGTTTATGCTTTTTTGGTTGTTGGTTTAGGACAAATATAAATCTTTACAATCTACAGAAGTGAATCTTAAACTTTTTAGACTGTGGCATGTCTGGCAAGGGTAATTTCTGATGAGACACACATGCATTTTAATGCTGGGTTATCATGTAATTTCCCATACATTAGAGATTATTTCTTACAACACTGACTTTCTCACAACATACCACTGTTCCAGTACACAATTTGTGAAATCCTTATCTACAGGCTACAACAAAAATTGGCCATGGAGAATCCTGCACAGTGAAGTTAAACAAAGACATACATGTCAGTGCGCATGTTGCCAGCTGCAATGTAACTGTGATTAAAGCCTTGTTTCCGAGCATTGATCTGGGCAAGGAAGGCCTTCTCAGAAGCCGGTGATGGAATAAAATCTTCGAAATGAACCCGTCCGTATTCACTATTTACACCGCTCTCTGTTACATTTCCAGCATCTATAAAAACAAAGTTATACAATATACTGTATCAGTCATCTGTTGCAAGGTACCAAAACTATAGAGACAAGTGTGGATTTGCTGTGTATGTTGTGTAACTCCTTACCTAAGATATAGGGGCTTTTCTTCAAAGATGGTATTCCACTTTAAATTCGGCTTTTGTTTAAGTGTATTACAAAAATGTTTAAACATGAGTCTTTACGAAAATTGCTTTAAAAGTTGTACCTATTCAAATTGCTTTTTAGAGATGTATTAATCTATTTTAATTGGTTGATGTTTATCTTATAAATAATTTGCTAACATATTGACATAAATTAAAACAAACGCATCAGCAATGCAGAAAAATTCACCAGCAGGGGTAAACGCCCTGCAATAACAGACATAATTGCCCCAAATAAGTGTAAAATCCACACTACCCAAAATAATATCACTTTTTTTGAAATTGTACTATCGGACAGATTCAATGTAGCTAAAAATAAGTGCAAAACCCACCCAACCCGATGTAATATTTAAGTGGGGTTTACATTTATTTCATGGCACTGCGCACTGATATAATTCCCTATTTGTGACCTTGTAGCGTGAAACACAGGATGTATGGGGCTTTAAAGGATAACTATACTCTAAAAATGTATTTTTTATAAATGGAAATTACCTGGGGCAGGGAGGTCGGATTGATTATTCCTACCTCACAATATTGTTTCGTTGAGGAGCTACAGCACTAACAGTTTTCATTTGCCAGGTTAGTCCTGGACTATTCCTTTATTCAAGATTGGATCAGCATGTAACCATTTACATATTATTAACAGCTAATATGTCCTAAAGTTTGGGGTCAACCAGTTACAATAATGCATCCTCTTGCACAGTTAAAGGGCACTGTGGTCTCTTAACAAGTTACGGTTAAACTTTTCTTTAAAGACCTAAATCACATTACTGGTTGCAGCCTGTGAGAAATAATACTGTGGAGAATGTTTAAACTTCTTGCTTTCAGTAGCTTAAGTGACAGCACCTGACCCTCTGCTGCCTCGAGCGGCAGAGCATGCTCGTCTTAAGGTTCGTACACACGTGCGATCGCGGGTCCTGACCCGTGATGCACGATGTGTCTGAATGTTCGTATCGGCCCGTGTATGGGCCCTTTATCACCCGAAGCGGCCGGTTGGCCGGAGATCCTCCCAGATGGACGGGCAACGATCCCCAACTGAATGGCCGAAAAAGGGCCCCATACACGGGCCGATTATCTGCCAAAACGAACGTTCAGACACATCGTGTGTCGCGGGTCAGGACCCACGATCGCACGTGTGTACGAGGCTTTAAACTTTATAATGGCAAAGACAGGAAATACCTGCACAGAAATTTTTTTTTTTTAAAAATTACATTTGAGAGGGTGGGCTATTAATGCAGGTAGAGGCTAATCTAATGACTACACGCTGGTGAAAGCTAAGTAAGTGTTCAGGAAGTGATATTTCCAAACCTTTCTAAAAATATAACTTTTCAAAAGTTTTACCTAGAGATGTGATCCAGGGTTCATTTTAAAGGTACAGTGGAAGGACATTAATGTGACCCTAACTTGTTCAGAGACCAAAATTGCCCTTTAATTAAACAAAGCAAACTAAGTAAGGGTTCCCATTGATACAATTAAAATTACTTCAATGCCCAAAGGTTTTCTATACACACATGGCTGACATCATCATTGGAATGTAGTTTTCCAATTACCAGTCGTGTATGGAGGAGAAATTGGCCAATCCCCCAGCCACAGAACTACATCTACTGTTGGGTCGCTCAGCTGTGACTGAAGATGTTGGTCCCTTATTTATGAAAGGGAGCCAATAAAGGCTGCTGCTTTGTAAAGCCACCTAAATGATCTCCCTATAAAGAGTAAAGTTAAAGGGCATGTCCACCCCCAAAACTATAATCCCCCCAACTACTGGCCCCACCATGTAGTGTAGTTTAATCCTTACCTCACATCCCAGCTCCATATGGTTCACCTGTAGTCACCCCCCAAAGTCCCAAAAACTGCCCACCAGGAGGCTAGCAGAGTCCATATAGGACTCTGCCTGCTACCTTGCCTCCGGTAGATATTTGCCATGCGTACTGCAGCCCTTCTCCTCCCTCCCTCCCTCCCCCTCCCTCTCCCTCCCGTTTTACTATCCCTCCCCCTAGCATAAAACCCCTTTAATATGTTGTTCCCCCATGTCTCCCAGCCCCAACTGCATATTTTTTATTTTCAAAAAGCTCCCCAAACTCTTACTTACCTCTCCTCTTTCCTCCGCTGCACTGAATGACCGGCAGCCGCGTCCGTGATTGGCTGCCGCTCAGCCAATCACAGACGCGACTGCCGGTCCCGCCCCTCTGCTTGCATTTCCTCGCAAGCAGAGGGCCGGGAGCGCAGCGGAGGAAAGAGGAGAGGTAAGTAAGAGTTTGGGGAGCTTTTTGAAAATAAAAAATATGCGGTTGGGGCTGGGAGACATGGGGGAAAAACATATTAAAAAGTACATTTAAGGGTGGACATACCCTTTAAAGAGTATTAGCAGATTTCTAGCAGATTCTAATGGATTCATTATAATGGATTATATCTGGCATCTGCTTTAAATCTAAATGTGTGTTCCCAGCATAAGCTGCATCTGCTTTTATTGACATGTAAGAACAAACAATTCTTTACATGGTTAATATGAAAACTAATTAAAAAGGTTCCATTTATGCTGGATTATAATGTGCTATTGCTTTGCATTTAGATGTTACATGTCTTTGACTATAGAAGTATAGAAAGTGGTTTTAGGTTGAGATACTGTAATTCCCTCCATTATTGCAGTTTTGTAACAATGGTTTGATCTTTAAAGGGACACTATACTGAAAAAATTACTTTGCCTCATCTTAATCTATAATTGAATACATGTAAGTAGCACTTACTCTGATTTGCGTGTGTTGCTGCATGCCTTCAATCCAGCACACATTTTGTTTAGAAGCAGTATTCCCCCTCCCTCTTTTAACCACTCCTACTTCCATCTGACCTGACTTTCTCCACAAACCAACTGTCAAGCTTGCACACAGCATACAGCATTCCAACTGTCAAAACTCTGTCACCATTCCAGCTACAGTAAAACTACTCACAGAGGAATAGTTTTTGAGAGTAAGGAACTTGATTGACAGCTGAAATATAATAAGTTTTAGATTGGATATCTAAAGAAATAGGGGACAGATCAACAAAAAAAGATACAGTGGTGGTTGGGAAGAATTATAGTTTCCAGTAATGGTCATTTTAAAATAACCTATTTTTCAGTATAGATGCCCTTTAAACAGAGTGTTACACGTACCTGACTTAAGCTCTTTAACTAGAGAAGACATGGTATTGGTTATGGAATCAGCTGCAGAAAGCAAATCATTCCGTAAATTTCTTCTAGCACCTGTATTAGTACAAAAATATAAATAAATAATTCAAATTTAAAACATTGCTCAGCAATAATGTCATGTTGTATATTAGGAGGGGCGTAAATGAAGTTGAGAACCAGCACAGTGGCCATTTCCCCCAATATATGTGTTTGAGAACCAGCCATTCACCCCCACAGGAGTCTAAAAACCAGCACAATGACCATTCACCCCAGAGGAGTTTAAGAACTTTCCCTCCACAATAGTTTGAGAACCGCCATTTACCCCAAAGAGGTTAAAGACTAACAGGGAGATTCAATAAAAGTTCTTATAGTTTAAAATAGTGCTCATTTTGCCCCAACTAATCAGTTATTATTTAACATTTGAAAGCTAACATCTGATCTGATTAGCACCATTTTTAACGATAAGAACTTTTATTGAATAACCCTGTAAGTTTGATGCAAATACATACGGTATGCTTTTAAGAAAAGAGAGCAGTATTTTTCCATCCCATTGGCCTTACTCTGCTCATTCAGTATTTTGTCTGTGTGAAAATAAATAAATGCTTCCGAAATACTGACTTCCTGATTAAGTTGCTCAGTAGAGCTGGTTTGACCCATCCAACAGCCAATCAGTAGAAATTACTATTAGGAACATCCCAAGGTAGTGTGCATTCTGGGAAGAAGAAGGATTGTTAAAGAACCTGAAATGGCAGCTCACTAATGTCAGCACAGGGAATAGCAAGGGGTATAAATTCAACTGATTTTTCAAAATGGAAGAGAATATGTAGAATAACTAGGTTTGCATAATACAAACTAATTTTTTCCCCCTTCTTAGACAACATCAGTACAACATCCATTCCTCTTCCATAGAAGTCTGAGAAATAGTGACTAACAACCACCCTCCCACCCGTGTTAAACCAGCACAACACTTTCCACCTTAAAAATTTGTAAATGCCACACCTGCGCGCCAAGTCTTTTCACTTCTCTCAGGCTCAGTGACTCCAGTTAGCCTTAATTATTAAAGACAGTGTGAGACCATATGAAGAGTCTAATGTATGTATAGTTTATCTAAGGGGTGAAATTCTGGGTAGTGTGCACATTAAATTAGTCTGATATGTTGAATATCTTCAAATACGAAAATATTGGGCATGTTCCCCGTGTTCAAGTAGTAAAGATAGAATTAACTTTAGCTGACCGGATTCCAATTATGGGAATTACCTTAACTACCAGTAAAGTTAATCTTTGTGCGTTGTTTTTCATTGCAGCATTAAGTATTCAAAGTGCTTATTACAAATAATTATTACAAATTATTCAAATTCATTTTATGCTGCTGTAGTTTTTTAATCACATCTATTTGAAACATACCTTGTGCAAAAGCTTCTTGCACATCCCCTCCCATGCCTGTTAGAGAATCCTGGGGAGTATGGGTTGGAGTGGAGCAGGCAGATGCTGACCTTATAGGCATAGGTATAGGCCGGCTTATGGTATGGCTGGGAGAAGAGCGAGGGGAACCAGCCCCCTGAGTCTGCAAATGAAAAATGATGACATTTATTAGGATAGAGAGAATAAAATACATTTTACCTAAACATTATTAGCAGCATTATTATTGAATATGGACAGCTCACTGAACACAGAATTTGTTCTTCAACTAAACAGCAAAACTGTTTTTATTATTTGGAGGGAAGATTTTTTTCCACAGCCAAGGATATACATAAAGACTGTATGTCTCAACAGCATTCTTCCTAACTGTCCCAATCTACCTTAGGGGACAAATAGGTGAAGTAGCTGCACATAAACCAATCACTCCCCAGTAGTTTTGGGCATATTAGGGTAAAGATCAAATTAAATAATGGATTCCTATTAGTTAAAATAGTATTACAAGACATATATTAAAAGGATAAAAAGTAATGTGTACTTACACGCTATTATACTGATCCAAACACGATGAGGGGCTGAAAACAACCAACAAAGACACCAAAGAACTACTGCCACTGGTATCACTTTCAGTCATTCCAAATGGACAATATTTATTGGTCGGTATTGGCTCCCTCTACTATGGTAGAGGGAGCAGATAAGATCAGCCACATGTGGGCACATGGCCAACTGATCCTCATCATGTGGTTATACAGTTCAGAAATTATTATTTCTTTAATACTCATTTTGACCAGATGTGGTGGTTAGTTAAGGTGCCCATACACATACGTTTACGCATGTCTTCCTCAGGTATACCTGAGTCCCGAAACGTCATGTGTTGTTCACAATAAAACGTTAATTCTACAAATATAGTGTGCTTCTCCGTTTGCATCTATGTTCGTGTATGTGATTACAGACAGATACCAATGCAATAATAATCGTAATCGAAAACGTATGTGTATGGGCACCTTAACTCACCACCACATCTGGTCAAAATGAGTATTAAAATGCTTAATTAGTAGCAAGAAAGGTGCATAAAAAAGTACAAACAATACAAATACTCAATACATCCAAGTCTTGGATGCATAAAGTGCATAAATGCTTATGTAAAGTGCAAATAGAAGCCTTTAAAACATTTTGGCAACCTAGCAAAAACTCAACATGTTTCACTGCTGAAATATGGTGCAGCTGCCTCAGGAGTTTCATGATACTAGTACTACTAGTAAGGCACATTAATACTAATTTTGACCAGATGTAGTGGTGAGTTACTGTTTGGATTAGCACAACATTTGTTTTTATCCTTTTAGCATATGTCTTGTATTATCCATATATTATTCTGTAGGCAGCATATTCCATATAATACATAAGGTAAAAAAAAGAAGAAAAATCCAGCACAGACACTGTATCCCCCTCCCTTTATTAGTAATGTAGATAACAAGCCCGTTTTTGTACATACAAATAGTTTACTGCCGTTTCTATCTCAAACTAAAAGAAGACAATAAACATCGACAAGGAGGAGTGAGCGCATTCCTGTGAGTCATAATTGACTCGGCCGCTCGCTCCTCATCAACACAGTAATTCAGTCAGTCAGTCAATGTACAAAAACGGGCTTGTTATCTACATTACTAATACAGGCAGGGAGAGAGAAATGGGGAGGGGCAGTGGAATACAGGAAGTCACTCAGTGACCGTTTTATATAGATTCTCACCACTGCACCATATGTATTATGAAATATTACAACACTTGGCATATTAAAATTATATGTTGCATATGTTCCATTAGCCGTTGTTGCAAATGACAAGTACTTTAACAACTTAACAAACTTTGTATGATTACATTTTAACTAAATAAAAACCTGCTGCTCTCAACTGTGGTTTTCTTTCATTGAGTCCTTAGGGTTTAGATGTTGGGGAGGGGGGATTTGGTAATATTTTCATTCATTAGAGCAGGGGTGTCAAACTCAATCACATAAGGGGCCAAAATCAAAAAGACAGACAAAGTGGTGGGCTGAATTACTTAGCAGGTACAGGATTGGGACTCTGTCACGCTTGTGCCTAGTGCGGGTTCTTGGCAGGGAATGGGTGTGAAGCACACTGTTTTGGACTAAGACATCCACCTTACTCCTCTGGCATGGTAATGGAAAAGCCAGCTCTAATGGAAGGTTCTTTGTCATACCTCGCTTTTCTCCCCGGTGCCGGGTTAGATCATTTGTTACAGCAGTGAATCCATCCAAGTCTTAATACTCTGCTTTCCATATGTGCAGTCCCAAGCAGCGTTGTTACTATAGATCTGCCTGCTAGATTTCAAGATCATGTGAGCCCGATCAGATGTTTCAAAAGAGCTGATTGCGGTATCTAGCAGGAAGATCTATAGTTACGCCACTACTTGGGACTGCACAAATGAATAGCAGCGTGATAGATGCTGTACAGACACCGGGGGGCCACAAACAACAGCAGTTTTGTATCATCTATGTATGGTGATAGTGCCAATCTTTGTAATAGTATGTTAAACTGATATTAACCTATCATTTTATTGAATCTTTCCTCTTATACTGTATGTCCAAAACTAATGGCATATTTTTATTCTAATGGCATATTTTTTATTCTATATTTGTTTGGTTATCTGCTGCTATGATGTCCCTGAATGGTAAACCTCCTTTTGATCCTTGCCGGCCCATCCAGAAGATTTACATCTCCTCTGTATGTCTTGTTATGATCTTGTGCAGTTAAGGGACATTGGGGAATGAGGTAAATATTGCACTCTTGAGGTTCTGGGGGTGGTCTTCCTGCTATATATGAAGTTTATTGAGGGGTGGATTAAATGCAAACTGATTAAGTTAAATCCCCCTCCCTTTTGATGTACACTAGTTTTTTATGTCTTAACCCCTGGGAGAAGACAAGACAGCCAATGAAGGAACGGGGGCCCCAGATTTAAACCTATTGATAGAAATTTGTTGGCAAAGAGAGAGAGGTTAGGGAGCAACAAGGAAAAGAGGTCTAAAGCAGTGTGTGTATAGGGTTAGAACAGGAATGGTCCTGTGATTAATGTCTATGGGGGTACAACAGAATAAAAATGTGGGGTTGAAGCAGAGTAAAAAGGTTAAAAGAATTTTGTAAGAAATACAGAATTCTTTGGGCACCATACTAAGTAGCAAGAAGCCCCACCCCTCCCAGTACAATCACAAGCAACTCAACCCCCTGTTCAATGAGAACCCACTTCCCCCCCAAGTACAACCCACTTTCCCCCAATACAGTAAATAGCTATTCTGTTTCTAAAGTACAATTAGGAAGCCACTAAACCCGCCCTCTCCCAATACAACAGGAAACCACTTTCCCACCCTAAGTACAATGAAAAGCCACTCTCTTCCCCCTTATAACAAGAAGCCACTCTCCCTTGACTTCAGGTACATTGAGAAGCCATTAACCACCCAGTGCAATGAACATCCAATATGCCCCCCCCCCCAAGTAAAATGAGAAGCCAATCTCCTCCACCAAATACAATGAGAACCCGCTATCCTCCCATGTAGAAATTAGATTTAAATGGAGAAATAAGGAAAAAGGACATATTCTTCCTTTCACCATTTAGTTTAATCTTGTAGTGCTAAACTTTACCTTTAAAAGTTTCATAAGCCCTTCAAGCTGCACCATCAACTCCCTCCTGCTCTCCTGCAAGGCCGACATCCTCTGCTCAAGGTCATCCTTATGTTGTCTAAGAAGTGAAAAAAAAACCCTTTACTTTACATTTCCAAATATATTCTTTCATTTCATAGCAATGGATTCCTAAAAGAAATGGATTTGTACAAACAATTAATAAAAACATTTTCTTTTCAGGGTGCATATACAAAGTTCTCTTCAGGATGCACATTCATGTGCCACATCCAGGTGAGTAATAAAATTAGTGTAATATGAGTTCTGTTTTCAGTAATACAAGTATTTTAAATAATTCTTCTGTTTACACTTTTTTTTTCTAATAGTCAAAATAATTTTTATGGTAACTGACTGCTAATCATAGGGGCATATTTATAAAGGTCCGTTAACTTTCAGCCGCTGTTATTGCCGCCTTTTACGTCAAAATCGGACGTATTGCAATTTATAAAGCAGCAATATCCACCGGTGGAAAGTCATTATTGGCGCGATAGTCTTTTCACCAATTCTCGCACATCGTAATAAGTTCGGCATATCCTCATTTCCTACCTTACTTGATCCAGAGGAAGGCAAAAAAAAAAAACCCACCAAATTTATGAAGGGGAAAAGAATTCCTTCCTGACTCCAAGTGGCAATTGGAAATTTCCCTGGATTAACTCTACTTATGTATCAATACCAGTAACTTGCAACATTCTTGTTTGCGAACTCATCCAGCTTTTTTTTGAAACTGACCAATGAACCTGCCATTACAACGTCCACTGGAAGACAGTTCCATAGCTTTACCGTTCTCACAGTGAAAAACCCTTTCCGAGCTTGAAGCCTAAACCTTTTTTCTTCAAGACTTAAGGGATGTCCTTGTGTCCTTTGACATGTTCTATTGGTGAACAATGCCCCAGATAGTTTATTGTATGGCCCGTTAATGTATTTATACACAGTAATCATATCCCCACGCAAGCGCCTTTTCTCCAGCGTACATAATTGTAACTTTTCCAGTCTCTCTTCATATTCAAGCTCCCCCAATCCCCTTATTAATTTAGTTGCCCTTCTCTGAACCCTTTCCATTTCAAAGATGTCCTTTTTGTACACAGGATTCCAAAATTGCACTGCATATTCCAAATGAGGCCTTACCAATGCTTTGTAAGCTTTTTTTGTACAAATCTGCCAAAGCATTATGATATGATTATCATTATCATCATACAATTGTTTTGCATTATTTTAGGGAAAATGGCTTGATTTGTTGAAAACACTAGCCATGAACACAACATGTTTTGTCATACACCCTGATTTACTTAATTTAATAGAAATTTGACATGACTATTATGTTCTAAACAAATGTGGGCTGACAAACTGCTTGTACCTGAGGAGCCTCAGTTCAGTCAGTAGTGTTGGGTTCTGTTGTCCTTTCTCAAGTGTAGGCTGAGATGCTTGTTCGTGCTCAATTCTCAGTCGCTGGATTTCTTGCAATATTTCTCTAGAAAAAACAATCCATTACCCTCTGTAAACACTGAGCTTAATAACCTTACCTTTTATGCCTACAAATGCTGCCTTAAAAATAAGTAACTAATTAACTTTACCTAATATTGAATCTGTCTTCTTCCCCCACAGATAGTAGGTTCTGCCTTTAAAGTTATTTGAGGTATTTTTTCTGTTACACCTTGTCATCTGACAAAATTCTAAATTTATTATGGGTTTTGCGGATGTGGGTAAATCCTGATAAATAGTCACTCTAAATATAGTACAAAACAGATATTTAATTTGGTGGGCCGGTAATGAATAACCTGTCTTTAACTCTTTTAAAGCGTGCTGTGGCTCTGGGTAAACGAGTCTGTATTGCACCGTTACTGCTAAATGTATAGTTATGGCATGTAACTGTGCTGTGTGTCTATTTGTTTGGCACAGTAAAACTGCTATTTACAGTAACCCAGTAAAAAAAAACATCTTATAGGTTGCTGCAAATTTATAGCACAATAGTGCAACATTTTGCACCTTTTACTGCACCATTAAAGAACTGTGCAGATCTCTTGTGGTCTCTTATTGGGATTCTTCATCTATCACAAGTTTAATGCAATGGCCTGAGTGAAGTAATTAATACAAACACTTTGAGACAGAAGACTTTACATTTTAACAAGCTGGCATAAAGATAATAATTACAGTGAAAACATCATAAGGATGCTGTTTCTATGAAAATATAATTCTCCCTTAACCTACTGTGCCTACATTATAGACTGTTTAGGCACATCTACAAATTAGATGTTTCCAGAAAATATTAATTGCTGCTAGAAAGTCAACAGGAGACACAGTGATAAACCAGTCTACAATCTCTCATAGCAATTTGTGTCATGAGGACTGTAAACAAACATGGAACATAACAATAAAAAACATTGATATTACTAGATACTGTGAAATGGTAAATCCATTCTTGTAAACAATTAAAGAAAGCTCACTGCTTCTTCCTGTTATTGGCCATCAGTCACTGCCGTTACGGTGACATCACGGCCAATGGTTGACGGCCAATACCAAAGGAACCTCTGCTGCTCGGGCACGTTAAGGGCACAAGCACCAGCAGCAGAGGCGTGGGTAAGTGCTGGATCGGTGGTTTGTAAGGCTTCTTACACAGCGGGGGAACATCTTTCCAAACTGTAAGTAAAACGGATCTTAACTTTAGGGGGGTGTAAGAGGGGTGTACATGCCCTTTGTGAGTGTTTGTACAATATATTAAAATTCATAAAATTGTAAAGAAACGCCATAATATGCAGAAAAATAAAGGGACAGTACCTGTTTTTGTTTTCTAGCTCTGCAATAAGTTGTCGTTGTTGCTTATTTGCATCAATAGTAAAGGAGATGTCAGGTCCTCCTCTTTGTTGTACCTGCTGCAATCAAAAAAGTCAATGAAAAAAAATCCACTTAGATACTGGCATCTGACACCTATTTCAAGATAAAAATTGAAATTTTAATAAAATACCTTTGACAAACTAACTCATTGCTTATATTATTTGTCACATCAGAACGGGACATGGTAGCCCAGAAGAAACAGAGAGCTACATCAGCCACCCAGCTGTAACAAAAATTTTAGTCTGCAGTAGCATCTAAAATTTTTTATTTTACAGTAATTAAAGGGTAACTTAACCTAACAAATATCTCCTTTTCCCTGGATTTTATCTTTGAAAACATATCCTGAACTGGTCAGACAATTTGGAAAGAATTTTTTTTAAAATTGTCCAACACCCTCACATTATTGTAATAATCCCGTAGGATTATTATATAGCTCATAGGCCCGTGTTTGGGCACCTTTATTTGTCAAGATTTTGTTCACACTCACTTTGGCTTCTTCATAATATGCACATCATGCACAAATCAATTGCCATAATCCTCTCTCACTGAAAAGCATGACTGCACTACAGAAATTTTGCAAACATATTTTTACCAGCTCTCCCACTTAACTGTAAATATGACCGTTTTTGTGATTGTACATAAATTCCTGTGCTAACTCCACCCCAAAAACTCCCACAGTGTGAAAGAAATGACTAGACACACGTCCGACAGACATTTTCACAATGTTGATAACATAATGTATAATGTCTATGAGTAAGAGCGTTCAGTACCGCTCGAAACGTGTCAGGCATTTGACTGATTGTGTGATAGATTTTAAATGTTATAATAAAGTTTAAAATTTTTAACCTGGTGACCGGGAAAATTCTTTCCGGATCAAGGAGTGCGGACCTGTAGCCCACCCACGGAGGACAGTAACATAATGTATAACGTACTATTGATTGAAATAAACTTTTAATTCAAATCTTATAGTTTATATTAGCAATGGAGGCCTTTGGGATACAGTACCATTTTTGGAGGAAAATCACATGGAACAGATCTGGAAGAACAGCATGTGTTATCTTTTGAGTTATAGATGCAGATGCATAAAAAAGTGCAAAAATTTCCCTGTGCTATTTAGCTGCAGCAACCATTCAGATGTTATTAAACAGCAGTAATACAGGTAAAAGCTAACCAAAAGCCCCACTAGGGGAAATGGCGCCAGGAGAAGATTGCCTCCGGTACCACTCCCTTTTCCATAGAAGTCAATGGCAGCCAATGACTTGCATTAAAAGGGATAACTGCCTTGAAGCTAACTTTGGTTTTTTTACACAGGAAAGTTGCGCTTTATAAATACAATTATACATACATACATAACTATACTTGAAAATGAATCCCCATCTCTGTATTCTATGGGGCTGATGCAATAAGAGGTGTACAACATTATAACATAGGTACATTTTAAAATACAGAGTATACAAACAAGGGGATAAGTGCAAGCAACTATACAGATAGCTAAAAATGAAATACAATTTAATACATCGGTTAAGAAAGCATATATATAAATTATGTATAACTTGATATAAGTGCAGAATGCCTTGACACATTAGGAATGAGATCCCTGCTCCGGGAAGCTTACAATCTTGGTTATCCATTAAATAACATTGCATGGTGCTGGAATGATATTTTGAAGTTTTTTTCACATTAGTTCTCCTTTAAAATCAAGACAACACAGGTGATTCAATAGCTGCTGAAAGTAAACTGTGTTACAAGATGAACTATATCCATTTCAGCATGTATCAAAAATGGGTTCTATCTCTATATAATGATATATAGAGTGCACACTATTACTCTTTTGTGGATATTTATTGGAATTCAGATTCAATTCCAGTGTGGCACCACCCTAGTGAATTTTTCTAAAAAGTTTGTTTTAAAATGGAGAACTATCCAGAACAAATAAATTATAACAGTGGTATAGCTGATACCTGGCACGTGACTGAAGAAGATGCAGAGAGAGTATTATGGGGTAACTCACACACAGATTTTACTGTTATAACCCCTACTAAGGATGTATTGGCTGAGATCCAACGCCTCAAGAAAAGAGAAATTGATCTAGACCTGCATGGACTATTCCTGTCAGATTATTATCGCTCCAAGAAACTACCACGGGGATTTAGGATCCACAATGTGCCGACAATCGGACGTCATAGCCCAGAGTTTTGTCGGAAATGGATTGGGGTTCTGAGCAGGTGTTCATTGGATTTAATTAAAGAGGTTGCCACTGAAATTACGAAAGTTCGTGACCTAATTACTAAATTTGAACTTGAGCATAAATCAACACTTACTTTACAGGATAACCAGGAGCTGATTAGAAAGACACAATCCCAGATTGATCAATATAGAAATGATTTGTTGAGATACAAAAAGCAAAAAGTCCAAAGGGTTAATGGGGACTATGAGAACAACTTGGTATACAGATGGTTAATGGGTAGAGATGGCAATCAGAGAAACAATTTCCGGGGGAGATCGAGGTCCAGAGGCAGGAATGGGAAACCACGCGATACCCAAGACCGAAGTCAAAATACATACAAGTCCCGCGAGTTCTCAGAGACCGGAAGCGATAGACCGGAAGTGGAGCGAGACGCCATTAACATGCGGCAGGGAACAAATAGCGTTGCCGATACATGGGAAACTCTACCACAGCTGCTGAAGCACAAGGAACCCACCGGAGGATCGCAGAGTATCTTTTTTAGAGGTACGCACGGACAGAGAGGAACGTATGCTTCAGAGCAGAGGCAAAAGAAACGACCCACCAGAAGAGGGGGCTTTAGGAGCCCGCTCGAAAAACAGGCAATAATTCCTATATTCAATTTATCACAAAGGCAACTGACGGATATGGAAAATGGCATTCTCCAAAAGGGATTAACGTATGTACCCACAGTTAAATTTAATGACTTCCAATGGGAAATTGACTTATATAAAATTAATAGACTTTTATCATTGAAAGATTTTTTGTGGATAGTGGCAATGTATCTTTTAATCCATGCAGGTTAAAAAGTGTTTTTGATCCAGTGACCAGCAACGCTGCCATCAAGTGTTTTTACAACACGGTCCATGCAGATATAAGTGAAAAAAAGCAACTAGGTAAGCCGTTTAAATGTAATATCTCTAAAATGGAATGGGAAGCGATACAGTCACTGAGGAATGACAGTAGCATTATTATTAGACCAGCAGATAAGGGTGGGGGCATAGTGGTGTTGGATTATGAGAAATATCGCAGGGAAATACACACCCAATTAAGTGACCAAAGTGTATATACTAAATTAAAATCCAATCCTACTAAGGATGTACAACAGCAAATAAATTGTGTGGTCAATGGAGCTACTACAGCAAGAATCATTAACGAAGAATTAAAATTATTTCTCATGCAAACCCACCCTAAATGCTCCATCCTATACACCATACCAAAGATACACAATTCCATGGATGCTCCCCCTGGACACCCAATCATATCTTCAATGGGAAGCCTATTGGAGCCAGTTGGTAAGTTTCTGGACACTATTTTACAGCCAATTATACAGAAAACTAAAACATATGTAAAAGATACATCACATTTTTTAGATCTGATAGGTGAATTAAGTATTCCAGATAACACAGAAGTTTGGCTAGCTTCCTTGGATATTACAAGTTTATATACAAATATCCCCCATGATTTGGGATTGAATGCGGTACAGAGTATGCTTGATGTTAATAATTGTGGGTCGGATCAGTACCAAGATTTCATACTCTTATACCTTATTGAAGATAGCATTAAAATATAACTTTTTCAGATTTGAGAATGATTACTATATGCAGAGAACTGGGACGGCTATGGGTGCGGCCATGGCGCCAGCTTATGCTAGCATTTTTGTGTATCAATATGAACTTAAACATAATATACAACAGTAAGCAGAGGACCTGTTGTTCTATTGTAGATACATCGATGATACATTTCTCATCTGGAAAGGTACAAAGGAGTCATTGATGTCTATGATCCAGAGACTGAACAACTTGGAAGGTACTATAAGATTCACCTACAAGGTCAGTATGGAACAAATAGAATTTTTGGATATACTGGTTAAAAAGGACATGTCTAAATTACAATACACACTTTATCGCAAAGACACTGACCGGAATACGTTATTACATTTTCAGAGCCACCATCCACACTGTTTAAAAAAATCACTACCGATTTCACAATTCTGTAGAGTCATCAGAAATAATTCAGATCCAGCCCAAATGGAAGTACAAATTAAAGAAATGGAAACACATTTTTATTTGTATTTAAGATAAATAAAAGCTAATTTGGGCCTTTACTTTTTCCCCTAGCTTGCTTATTTGTGGGGTTGGTCAGCCGGCCACGTGTTTTCATACACGTTATGAAATCTAACTGCAGTTAAAAAAGGAAACCTAAAGGAGAAGCTGGAGTGTCATTGAGACAATGTTACATTATATAGGAACAAAAGCCATAAACCCATATATGCAGCATTAAGACAGACGCTGCCTTCTGACATCCTCATACTCCTTGTCAATGGTTCTCAGACATTCAGACTCTGGCACTCTCTGCAATCCAAATTTATGTCCATGCAAAACATAGTTTGTGCAGTTCTTGCATGACATCATATATTATAATACAATGATAATACAGAGTTAGTTACTGTAAGACATGGCAAAAAATTAAAAGCAGCCTGGCAAAAATGCTTACAAAATTTTAAATGAAAATGTAGTGGTACGCCTGCCTCAGTTTGTATAGGAAACATTGCTACAGTATACAGTATGCAACTCATTGCTATGTACAGAGCAAGTCAGCCTGTGCCTTCCCATCTGATTTATCTTCTCCCATTCTAAATTCCACATGGAGTCGACTTTATATAAGTATAAAGTTGTGGTTATTTTTTTTACAGGATAGACAAAAATCTACTTACTGTTGGTGCGGTTTCTGCTGCCAGTCTTGCTGCATATCTGGCAATCAGTCTGTGTTCTTCATCTAGACGACTAGAGCTATCCAGAGTTCTGTTAATAGAATTATATAGGAATTTAGAACACAATCAAAACTTTAGCAACTGTGCATTAAAGGTATGCGATATAATGGATACAGTAGCTTGCCTTAATATAGTGGATAATTTAACCCCTTCTGTAAACTAATAGGATATAAGAAGTCACCAAGTATGTCCATTTTAAATATGGTCACAGAACACCAAGGTGACTTATCACTTGTTCACTTTCCAGCTGCAGATTACCCAGCCAACACAGGGGAGTTCTGCTTGCCATCTTTTTCCAAAGGAGGAAAGGACCTGCTGCAGGAAGAGATTGACTATGCGTGGGAGGGACAAGCAGTACAGGGTTTATGATCGCTACATAGTAAGGTGTCAATGATAAAGGTATCATTTATACTTTAAATCCATAGGGATCCAGTTAAAGGGTGAATTATATGAACAATAAAGTAGAGACATCTTGGATATAAAATAATACCTTTTATTGGCTAACTAAATGATTAAAAATGCAAGCTTCTGAAACACTCAGGGCTAGGCCACACTAACGCCTTTTTTGCACGTATGCGTGTGCAATTTTTGGCTAAAATGGAAATCGTGGGAACGCGAAAATTCCTGAAATTTTCAATGCTGTTTTGGGTGCACGCAAAACAAATGCACACGCAATTGCATCAGAAATCGCAGGAATTTTCGCATTCCCGCGTTTTCCATTTTAACCAAAATCGTGTGGGGAAAAAAAACATGTTACTGTGGCCTAGCCCTTAGGTTTTTTCCTCAGGCATAAACTCAATAAAGAAAAGAAGTCAAGAAGTTTTAGATAACAAAACTGCTGTGAACTAATCCTTATACTTAAAACTATCAGGGAGATTCAATAAAAGTTCTTATCGTTTAAAATGGTGCTAATTTTGCCCCAACCAATCAGATCTTATTTAACATTTGAAAGCTAACATCTGATTGGTTGGGGCAAAATTAGTACCATTTTAAACGATAAGAACTTTTATTGAATAACCCTGTATATCCCCTAGCGGCGCTACTGGGTACATAAACATGTGACTTGAGGTTTGCAGTATGTATATTGACTTGCTCATCTAGATTGCTTTATGTGGGTGAGCCCACACAGAGGGTTAAATCTAGCATCTCCCAGAACAAGTCCTCTATTAAGCTAAAGTAAACAGCTCTGCATATCCCTAGTCATTTTGTCGATAAGGGACACATGGCAGAATTGATGGTTCAGAGATTGTGCTGGGAGAGTCCTGCATCGGTTCGGGTACCCGCGGGTTATCCGATTTGTGGGTCGAGTTTGGGTAACCGGTATTGAGTTTAAATTGTTTTTTTTCCTGTCTATGAAGAGATATCTGTCTAATAACTGAAACTAAGAATACATTGCTATCAATCCAAGACAAATTGCAGTGTGTATAGCACCTGTCAGGAAAGTGTGTAGTGACTTGGCAAGAATGGGTTAACTATTGTTATTAGTTCTTGCAAAGGACCAATAAAAATACCATTCCACCCTGGAACAGTCCTATTGTTTATATTAGGATTAGTGAAGCTTGGAACCAGATCTTCTTTTCCAGACAATGTGGGGCCGAACCATGTATCTGGAATTCTCTTCAGCTAGGGGTTTGGTGGGTACTAAGAGGTCATTTTAAGGATAGTCATACATGTAAAATAAATGTATTTCGGTATTGGAATGTGTAA